>JAREIK010000457.1:485000-1064244 GCA_029783825.1 Sapria himalayana
TAATATGGATAATAAATCATCAAGCTAATGAGATGCCTAAAACTGTTGAGCAAAACATTAGGAGTACTAATACATTTTTGATGGTTCAAAAGAGTAAGAGCATGAATAAAAAATCTATAGCAAGGGAAACTCTACAAACCTAATTCAAAATTTAATTCTCAACTCAAGGTTAAGCAACCTAAAAAGCTAAAATACTTTTTATGTCACGAGTCTACTTTGAAAAAGAAATGATTGTCTATATTTGGAAATTATAAAGAAAAAGAATAATGAGACTATATCTTGATTTTTTTATGGAATATAATAATATTTATCTACTTTTGTTTCTTAAGTATTGGATACACATTGTGTATCTCACATTTGTTTGAATGTGAATTAACTAAAAAATACCAGATAAATTGATAAAGGTGAGATTACCCTATTAATTAGTAGCAAAACAAGGATTGCTTCTTTTTCTATATAAACTTTCTCTTTATATATGCATTTGGGACTTTTTTTAGATTTGTATAGTTATTATTATATTTCTACTAAGTCAAGGAATATTATTTATATTTTTAGCGGACAAGGTTAGATTTGATTTTATTATTAAGAGTGGTATTTACTTTATTTATCATAATGATATCTTGATAGGAATGCTCACTTATTAAATTGTTATTATGTTTTAAACCATGATAATTCAAACATAAAGTTGATATATAATATTAAAACCAATATGCTTAAATATAATAATTAAACACAACATATAATTGGTAATGTTGATTAAGATATGAATGGGAAATACATTTCAAAACTCTATCAAGATAGACTTTACAATCATTTCAATTTGAATCACAGAAAGTAGCTAATTTTGTTAATTATGAAAATTGACTAACATCCCTTTAATAGGTCACAATGAAAATATTGATGACTTATGATTTATACATTGTAACGTATGAGGACCAGTAAGTTCGACAACTAGACGAGACAATTAGTACTCTATACTTCATTACATTTAACAATATTTTTAGTATATATAACTATATCTATCTGATGTAACATATAGTCATATTGATGAATTTTTAAAAATTTCAAAACATTCAAGAATTAGATACAAAAATAATTTGGAAAAAGTATTAAAATATTTCAATCAAATGAAGATGACAAATACTAGATGCAAGAATTTATTAACTATCTTAGAGATTATGAAATAGTTTCACAATTAACTCCATCAAAAATACTTCAATCATATGATATTTATGAATGAAAAAAATTGAACTTTATTAGATATGATTAGATTTATTATGATTCAAATAAATCTTTTAGTATCTTTTTGGGGATATTTTCAAGAGATAGTAACATTTATTCTTAGTTATGTTCCATCTATGATGATTCAAAAAATATCATATGAGATATGGAATGAGAAATCTCCTAATTTGTCTTTTCTTAAGATTTAGATTATATAACTAATGTAAAACATCATACTTTCAATAGTTTAGCATAGAAATAAGATAAATATTACGTTGTAGGATATTATAAAAAAATCAAAAATATTAATTCTATAATATTTTTCATAACAAAGTGTTTGTTGCTATAAATAGAGTTATTCTAAAAAAAGTAAACATTTTAAAGTATGAGAGTATAAAGTTCATCTTAAAAAATTCAAGCACTATCAAATATCATTAAACTAATTACAAAAATTTAATAGGTTTCACATATTATTGTTGAGCCCATACAAGTAAACGAGGCCAAATGATATTTAATAGGATATATCAAAATCATAAGAGATGAATTTCTTGTGTCTGATAGTCATGACATGTTCATAATCATGATGATCCTACATCCTACCAAGAAGTTATAGTTAAGTTTCGACATTGATGGATCCACATGAAGGTTTAAAAACTAGTGTAATAGTGTGTTTTCAAAAAGACTAAAATAAAGAACATCTACATACTTTCAAAGCATGATTGCTAGAGGTGACAAAATGGAAAGGCAATGTAAGTCAAACTGGCAGCTACCCTATCCAAGTATTGCTAATGAAACAACCCACTTTTATGTGGTAGAGGGATGGCACAACCCACCCATCACATGCAATTAAGGCACAATCCTAAAGTTATATAATACAATATTTTAACTTGAGTTTAGATCAGGTCACTGTGAGCTCTAACCAACTTAAATTCATTAAAAAAATAGACTATTCCAAACACCTAGTTGGATTAAGTTCTTCACTACCAAAAACCATGACCCAACTATTACTCCTCACCTTGTTGGATAAGGTCACCAAGGCCCTAACAGGTCATGCATGAGATACATTGTAGTAGGCTGTGCCACAAATTATTGTCATGAGCCAAAAGTTTTAAAAAAATTATACAACCCATGTAACACCCCTTCAACCAATAATCAAGAGTTCAACCTTCGTAAATTAGCAAACATTGGCTCTATGTTGAACAAGTAGTTCCCAACCATAGCCACATAAAGGGAATGACTCTAGATCCTAACTAATTTTTAATAGTTAGCCAACACTCTTTTCATTGTTAAGTCCTCAACTTATGACAGACTTCTCAAACTCAACTAGGTTGGCATGCCTCAACTTTTAAAAAATCATGCCAATTCATCATAAATGCCTCTCTAAGGCTTCTCATGTCTTTTATGCTTTGACCAGTCAATATATTAATCATCACAAGTTTATATGCATACATTCAGTCATGGATACTATAATTATGAGTTCGTGACAATATTTCCCACCCAATTCATCTCATGCTCTCATGTAATTCTTCAACATGATTCGCTCGAATGAAACCAGCAGCTATTGTTCGCTCCTTATAAGCTATTTACACACCAAAGTTTGTGATGAGTCATAATGGGCCAATGAGATATCTACCCCAGGATGCAACCTCACTTATCATGATTCTTATAAAACATCCCAAAAATCTGCATTCTAAGCTTCCATCCTTTGTAGGCAACTCCCTCATGCACTATTACAATTGGACATGGTATGACTAGATCTAAAAGAACCTACTATCACTCATAGGTCTTAGAACCACAATGTTAATCAATAAAGCAACAACTATATTTGAACCACTATAACTCAAGCTTCATTGGCTACTTGTACTACCATTGGAAAAGATTACCTATCAGACACTAAGATCATATGAATAGTTTCCATATTTGCATTGGTACTTCAAACCACCCCTAATACCACTTGTCATGGACCAAAAGTTTTAACACATTGACATAGCCTATGTAGCACATTAAAAAATCATTATGAGTTTTGCTTTTGTGCAATGCCAAACAATGACTCTATTTTGAACAAGTTTCACCCTATCATAGGCACATCATGAGATTGACTTGTGACAAGCTTCCAAAAATCAAAAAACTTGCCTACCTTAACTTTTTAAGATTCATACCACTTAATCCTATGCTTTGCTGTATTACTATCTGTATCTTTTATTCTTTAACTAATCAATATATCAATCATTAAAACTATATTTGTGTTAAGTTACTATTGTGACATTGTGAGGGTGTCAAAACTTATTGTTAAATTATATCTTCCCAAAAGCTCATAGATGATTGTCACTCATTCAATATAGTTACAAAAGTATACAAATCATTTAAATAGTAAAATAGACATGAGTTTAGATATCGATCTCATCGGGATTTTGTAAGTAATTCAATCAATTAATAGTGAACTGATAACTACTCGAGTTGAGTAGAAAGACTTAGATTTTTGGAAAAATACTTTGACTCTATGGCTAGTTAACATCATTGTTCATGATAATATTTCTTTAGTATTTGATTAATATTATGTTTGATTGTTGATGAAGGGTAAATATATATGAAAATATTCTATTTCCATCTTGGCATATAAGATGGCTGTTATTCTTGGACTATCACTATAAGGATAACCACTTCTTAATTGTCCCGTCGATATTTTACCATCGAAACCATATATTATTCCATTCATGAATTATTCACATGTCTACTCTTATTAAGTAATGCATCAACTAGCCTTAATGATTACTTCAAATATATACTTTTATTCTCTGACCTCATATGCTTAAAGAGATAGAGATGATATTTAAATAAATATGTTTGTACTTTCAGCTTCATAAGTTTTATAATCATAATAATTAATATACATCATTCCATGAATCACACATATGAAAATTATACAAGAGAAATTAACCCATAGGATTGTTACTACTATATGAAGCATCACCTTTTATGTGTGATCAATGACTTACCAATCATAATATGCCATAACTAATACACGATTCCAAAAATATGGTAAAACACCTAGGTTAGACAATATGCTTAACTCCTACATCACTCGAGATCAGTTCTTATAGAATATACACATTGGATTGGTTGTAAGTACGTTCTTATTTTCTACTCTATAAAAAACATACTTACAATAATTAAACTTATCTTAACTTTAGTTATTCATATATGACTTTATTTCACATGATAAAATTAGAAGTTCTCTTACTTCCTTCTTACTGTACCACATGAGAGTCTGTCTCATGACTTATTTATCACCATCCAATATAGCAGTACACATCAACTTATGCTATAATAAAAATCCTAAATTTTAGTTCTAATTAATATTTATATTTATCAATATCTAATCTATAATATTAACATAAATATAAGATTTATAAAATCATATTTTCATCAAACACACCTATGTTATGCCAATGTTAGATCTCAATATATCTTAACATTAAGAAAGTATTCTTGTAAGATATTTTGAGAATCATCTCATGCAATTAAAAGTTCCCAATAAAATTTTAATGGAGAATCTAAAGATGTCAAATGGGCCATGTTGTGCTAGCACGTCTCATTTTTTTCTTGGTATGGTTGTGCCACCATGTGTGTCAGGCATGACGAGGTTAAAATTTCATGTCATGCCAGGCTTGACATGGAGCTAGAGGTGTCAAACGGGCCGGCCCGGCATGGCACGACCCGTTTTTTTCCAGCACGATCATGCTACCGTGCCGTGCCGGGCACGGCTTGAATATAGGCGGGCACGGCACGGCCCGTAGGCATGGCGTGCCGTGCCGTGCCGTGCTGGGCCCGGCCTGGCCATACAGGCCAGGCGCCAGCCGCCAGGGCATACCGGCATAGCCGCATTCCCGCATAGGCTGACTGGCTGAGGCTGAGCCGTTGAGGGTGAGAGAGAGGCAGGGCCGGGCAGGTGGGCGCGTGACCGGGAAGGGACGGGTCACGGTATGGGAGGGGAGGGGAGGCCATGCAGAAATCCTATTCTCTGAATTCAAAAATCAGAATATTGTATTTTTTTTTAATTTATATATTGTAAATTATATTTCTTAATTTTAAGTTAAGTGTAGTGTCATAGTGACTGTAGTCTACTCTCTACACTGTGTAGTGTAGAGTATTAATTATTAGATATAATTTTTTTTAAAAAATGATAAAAATTTAAATTTTAAAAAAACAAATTTTTGAAAATTATTTTTTTTATCAAATTCAACTAAATATAGCTTTATTTATATTTTAATTTATTAATTATAAATTAAAGTTATTAATTTTTAAAATAAATTTTAAATTATAAAAAAATTAAATATATACATAATGTTAGGAAAAATTAAATTTAAAAAAAAAATTAAACTACAGAAATGAAAAATTACCAATCATGTATTTGAAACTGATGGTCTGAACAAAACAAGTATAAGTTTCAACACAAGCACAACGTACAGACAAAGCGTATAAATACAATGAATAAAAACAACATCGAAAAAAAACAGCAGATCAGCATCAATCGTCAAGCGGCATATCATGAGAATCATCAGCCGCAACATCAAGATTAGTATCATATGGATCATCATCATCGGCAATCAGCTCCTCCGCCATCGTAGTGGATGTGGATGCGACTACAGTGTCTGTCCCAGTACCAGCTTCAGCACGATCATGGATGCTAAACCTCGATTCCTCCCAATCCTTCAAACATGCCAAGGCCTCAACCATATTTGGATGTAATCTCGATCTTCTATCCGAAATCACGTTCACTGCAACAGAAAAAGCAGACTCCAATGCTACGCTCGACACCGGAGGAGTCAGTAGATCCCGTGCCATTCTAGATAGCACGGGATAGGTGGACTCATATGATTTCCACCACTGTAATAAATCAAGATTCTTATTATCAGAATGTGATAGGATTGAGCAGTAATCGGTATCTAAGTACCGAGACAGCTCACTCCTATGTGATGGTCCACCCCTACGTTTCCCCCTCGCTAGGTTAATGGAATAATCGTCATCTCCGAACAAGGTATCAATGTCCGTAATCACAGTCTCACCACCACCACCACCACCATACCTAGTATCGTAGTATGTGAACAGGTCTATCAACTTCTCGTAAATGAACCCTTCAGGTGGCTCTTCCAGGTTCATGCACGAGGAAATGAAAGTCAGGGTGTTTTCAACCCCTTCCACCTTAGCCCTAGGGTCCATGCATGCAGCGAGGCAATAAAGAGATGGAATGGTGGACCAGTACTTCAAGTACTTGGTCTCCATCTCTGCAACCATATGGCTAAGCGTCGGGTCAGCTCGATACTTCCTAAACATGCTACTAATGTTGCATATGCACCGGAGTGCAATGCAAGTGGTGGGCATATAAACCGACGAACACACGTTCGTCGTGTCATAAAATATCTTCAGAAATTTCATAAATGAAATTCCTGAAGCCTAGTCAGTGTCGTCAATAATAAGTTCGTCACTCTTACTATTGACGTAGTCAGATATCACGTGTTTGTATCCAACACATGATTCCAACATCAGGTACGTGTAATTCCAACGATATCTCACATCCGATTGGAATTTCTTCTTCTTAAGATTCGCAGATAAACAGAGACTACCAAACTCTTGTTGTCTGCGAGGAGTGCGAATATATTTTAGTACATTGCGTATATTATCCAACGCGGGGGAACACACCTTCATACCCGCTTGAACAATCAGGTTAATCAAGTGACACATGCATCTGACATGAAAGATCTCTCCTAATGGTGCGTCTCTCATATTCCTAACAAACATATTGATCGCTACTCCATTATTAGAAGCGTTATCGAATGTGACACAAAATTTTATATTCCCTAAAGATTTTCATCATAAGCTCAAAAATGGCCGGGCCATCACGAGGATGAAGAATCTCAGTGAATCCTAAAATTTTTTTATTGATTGTCCAGTTAGAATCTACATAGTGACTTGTGAGACATGCATAAAAAGAATCATCGTGACTTGTCCATATATCGGACGTCATGAACACCACTCCACTATATGCCATAAATTCCTTAATTATTTTTTGTTTTTCTAACTTATATATCTTTAGTATGTCATTCCTAGATGTGGACATAGGAATCCTACAATATGAAGGCTGAAAATAAGTCTGCATGATGCGCACCACCCTTGGATCTTCCGAAAATCTGATCGGAAGACCCATCAATGTGATGAGTCTGGCCATGCCGTCCCTACCCAACTCGCTGGAGTATATGAAGAGAGTAAACTTTGAGACTGAACTCGATCCAGTCTCAAAAAATGTAGTGCCAAGTTGGGTTTGCCTAGGATCTAAGGTTCCATGTTTTTTGGTGCATAATTCGGCATGCCTCTTAAGGTGCCCAGTCCCAAATGAACTCTTACATGTTAATAGTCTCATACAATATTTGCACTGTGTCATTTCTTGTTCCTCACCCCTAACATTTTTTTGTGTTATGATTTTAAAATGAGTCCAAACTACATAAGTTCTCCTAGTTTTTTGTTTTTTAGAACTTTGGGTTGAGACGACTGGAGAAACCAAAGTTTCAGCAGCCTCAGACCTTTGTGTAATATTTTCATTTTCCAAATTTAAATACGTGTCAGTTGTATTTGTCATCTTTTATGATTTTTATTTTTTCCTAATTTTTTTCTAGAGAGAGAAAGTAAAAAAAGCGTAAAATAAATTACCCGGTAAAAGTAGTGAGGTCGGTCACGTGCACGGTGCACCGCAGCAAGCTCTAATGTTCAAAACTCAAGTCGAGTTTCACGAAAATCCAAGCCAAAAGCAAAATCCCGAGGCCCGAGAGAGAGAAGCACGGTTTATGTGAGAGAAATAGAAAGATTTGAGAGAATATATGTTTTTGAAAAACATAAGTGTTAAAGGGAGGGGGGTAGAATTTATAGATTAAAGATATTAATTTTTTATAAAAAAAATATTTTTTTTATATTTTTTTGAATTTTTAATAATTATTTAGGGGGCAAAATCACGAGGAGCGTTGGATTCTGCCTCCTAGCCATTGGAGGCGAATCCAACGGTTGAAAATTAATATTAACTGCATATTTTTTTTTCCCGTTGGGATTGGGTCAGGACCACGGGTCGGGTCCAATCAGACCCGACCCGCCGTCTTTTATTCAGGAGGGGCCGAGTCACGCCAACACGTGGCCGCGTGAAACCGACACGGGAAGAACCCGTGCCGGCGTGCCGTGCCACGGGCCGAGCCATGCCGGGTAGGCACGGCACGGCTCGTGACTAACCCGGGCACGACACGGGCCCGGGCATGGTTTTTTAACGTGCCGGGCCGGGCTGGCCCGGCCCGGTTGACACCTCCACTTGGAATTATAGAATTTCTCATCTTTCAGCTTTCTCAAAAATTTTCATTGGATGATAGCGCTACACTTCTTTGTCATATTCATTATTCCATAGGTCTCTAACTTTCTCTTGATACTCATTTTATATTTCTAAAATTTCATTTAATTCAGCATTTGAGACAAGGCTTCTTTATATGGAATATTGACTTCCAACTTTCAGAAAAAATTGAGAAATTTTTTAAATTTTTTTTCCTTTCTAAAATATTGTGTAAAAGGAAGATTAAGATGAAGATATTTACAACTTAAATAGTATTTATCTTGCATATCCTTCTAATCATCACTTCTAGTAATGTACATCTTCTCTTTCCCCACTAGTTTATTTTTCATAGATGGGGGTGTGAATTTAGTAGCGAGTTTTGTGGATGCCATGACTTTGTAAAATACCATGGCATCTCGTGCCATGGCTAAGGGTTGCATCATGACATTGCAAAAAGTTATGACTTCTTCATTTATAACTTCCTCTTATGTTTCAACTTCTCTTTTAATTTCCATTTTGACTTGTTACCCTTCTAATTTTTTGCCAGTTCTAAGTATAATGGACAAACAATTTTTTGGATTTGCCTCAATATCACTTGATAGTCCATTTACACTATTTTCTTCATCAACAATGTAAGTTGTTCAAGTTGATTATCAATGATTTTTATTGCAATGTCAATGTGTACTAGCTTTTTTTAATATATACTATTTAGTTCTCTTAAATATCAATTCTTTTACGTCTCCTTGAGCAAGATAAGTATTTTATCTTCAAGAGATGACTTTTCTACTCCATTTTGGGTATTTGAAGTTGAACTTGAGGTTCCTTACAATTGATAACCCATTGAGTTATTCCCAAAATGATTTTAAAATTGACCCACATTTTGCTGCACATTCTCTTACCTCACATATGACTGATTTTCATGATTTTTTATATTCATATGGTAGTAAGTAGGAGTGTTGTTGTTGGATTGGAATATATATCATTTTTTTTATAAAATATTTTTTTCCTCTTCTTGATATATGAGATATATATTAGTATTTCTTGCTATTGGAAACAAAATTTTTTTCCAATGCTTAGTTGTTTTCTATTTTGGTCTTAAAACTTATTAAAAAAATATGTCCATCTTAGCTTCCATAGTGGTCAAACTATTCAACTCTAGTATTCTAGTTTGCTTTCTTCCAAAGACTTGATCATCTGAAGTTTGGTAGTAATTCTTCACAAGCTCTTTAAATATATAATATGCTTCATTGGGTGACTTGTTAATAATAGAACCACCCAATGCCATATTAATATTGCACCTAATCATATTGTTCAATACATTGTAGAAAGTTTAAGCTTGGAATCATAATTCTAATCATATAGTGGGCATCTCCTCAAAACTATTTGAATCAATCCAAGCATCATAAAATATCTCTTACTCCTCATATTGAAATTGACTTATCTCTCCCCATAGTTTAGAAAAGATTTTAAGGCTAAAAGAACATAGTGAGAAAGACTTACACAAGTTCATCCCTACTATAAATGGAATCTCTATATAAGTACTAGAACTAGCTCAAGCTTTATCTCTTAAAGTAAATAAAAAAAATCATTATCATATAATATCCGAGCTTACTCTATTCATCTTCATTGTGCTGCATAACTCCAATAAAGTTGTGACATGGCTATTTAGGTCTTATTATTTCATTATTCTAATATTATTGCACCATAGTTATCAAACTTGGCTCCAACTCAAAATAATTTACTTACTTAGGTTCCATCTAAATCTCCAAATAATTCTAGATCATAGTCGACTGTCAATAATTACCCAAGGCATCTTGAAAATTGTACAATTTGACAATTTTTCCTACAATGCTAGCCTTTATTACTATTAGTTCCTTCTATATGTTTTTTCTTAGCTCTATGTCTCATAAATAATTTCATTATTCTCTCAATTTTTAGGTTCAAATGTATTAACTTATTCATATAGTTTTTGCTCATGCAATAATGATGGATATAAAACAAACAAAAAAAATAAAGAAATAAAAAATACTAATACAATATAAATACAATGCAATAATAATATGGAAGCAACTTGAAATAGAATAATCATTTTGGAAGGATAATTATGTCAACTCAAGTTGATTAATCAAACAGTAATCAATCAAGCTCCACTAATAGAACCAACTTATTGTGATTTTATGAGGGTACCAAAATTTCTTCTTAAATAACATAATTCCAAAGGCTAAATGGGTAATAATCTCTCATCTAACATAGTTTCACAAGTATATGGATTGTACTAGTAATAAAATGGACATAAGTCTTAATATCGATCCTATAGGGATTATGTAGGTAGTTTGTTTAACTAATAGTGAATCAACTATTACTCGAGTTGAATGAATAGGCTTGGGTTTTAAGAAGCATACTTAGATTATAGGGCTGTCTCACTTCCTTATGCATGGTGATATTTCTTTAGTATTTGATCAGTATTATATTTAATTACCAAACAAATGGTTAATTAGTGTAAAAATGTGCTAGTTCCATCTTGGCATATTATTTGATAATCAAAATACTAAATAAATATGTCTTTTAGGAAGTAAAATATAGAGTGTTTGTATGAATACTAGTAGTTATCAAAGAATTTTACTAAAATCTTATTTTAAAGATGAAGTGATGCATATTAGTAAAACCAAAAAGAATTTGGATAAAATTGGTTGACTCGGAGGAGAAAGACTTGTAGAAGAGAGAAGTAATGAAAAGTCTTGATAATTTTTTTGTCATGACTTATATACCCCCTTCATATTATCCTTAAGTAGTTGTAGTGTTATTTCTTGGTTGTATCTCTACCAAATTAGTCATGATACTTTTTGTATGTTACAAATTTACTATCAAGTTGATATAATCATTTAACTATGCAAAATAATTATTCTAGTGTTGGTAATTTCTTAGAGTCACGACAACACTAGTTTTAAACTACTTAATAGTTATGACATTATTTTCACATTGTGACAACTGAGTATATCATTGATACAAGTATTTGTGGCAAACTCTAGGGTCATGACTTGTTAAAATATAATCAAAACATCAAGATATGTAGGTCATGATATTGTTTTTCATTACAACTTTTCATTACAGAAAGCAATTACTCAGTCAAATCATTCATTGTACTATGAAACTTCACCCATAAAGTTAACACCAAAGCTATTGCAAATTTCTCAGCACTACAACTTTGTGTTATAGAAAGAATTGACTCAGTCATGACAATCCTAACACCATGATATTTTTCTCACAAATCCAAGACCAATGCCACAACCAATTATTATACCATGACTTTATATTATTAGATAATTAAATATTAGTCACAACCACAACCAATTATGCACTAGAAAGGATTTGAAAAGTTGATAGAGTCAAGGCCGCAACTTTGTGCCATGATATCTAACTTAAAATGTCAGATGTATTCCCAAAATATAAAAACTATACTTAGAGAAAAAAAAGAGAGAGAGTGAGGAGAGGAGCAAAAAAAGATCACAATATATTCTAAGTATAGGCATCATGACCTCAACCTCAATAAGTGTCAAATCCAAAGTGAATAACAAGCAAAATTGATTGGAATTAGGATTTTCTTACTATATATTAGTTTTAGCATTCATTGGGAACCCTAGAATCTATGAGATGACTTTTCACATATATCACGTGCTTTTATCTTCAATGTCTAGCTAAATTAAATGTTAGGATTAATTATGTAATTTATGTTGTGATGGTTACTAAATTAATAAAATATATATAGTTTATGAAGTGTTTGGATCTGATGGACATTGATACACTTGAGAAGCAAAAAATAGGATTTTCATAAATATACCAGTTTATGTGTATTGGTCATGACAGATGATGCTGTGTATGTTATGGAACATACACACATAGTTTAAATAAAATAAAATGATAACCATTCTAATCTTAATACATGAAATAAGTAAACATCTGAAAATTCTAAGTTGATATATGTTAATTATTATGAGTATGATACATATAGAGCAACAGACATAGATATATGATAGTGTGTAAATCATGTTTCTATCGTGGTGGATGGTAACGAGTATTGTAATGGGCACATGCAAGTGATAGAGATTCATATGGTGGTGACAACCATGCAAATCATTCTCGATTGTATGATTTCTAATGGTGAAATTCTTGAGAATATATATGTTTAATTGTTATGGGTATAGTGCTCACGAAGCCAAAAACACAAATATAATCATTACCTTATTATCTCAAGTGGTTGAGATAAATAGAAGTTGGATAATAAAAATACTTACTAAAAGCAATTATCAAAGAAAATTGATGCATTGACTAAAATGATACACATAATAATGACTCTTGGTCAAAAGTACATGTTGTTTTAGTATTGAAATATTGAGAAGATAGCTATGAGGGGATCATTCTTGGTAGTAATAGTTCAATGAATATTGATCATCTTGTATGCCAAGAGGACACTTGAATATTTCCATAATAATCTACTATTCATGTAATAACCAAATACAATATTAAAAAAATACTAAAAATATATCATTCACAAGTAGGTGTGCCAACTTTAGAGTCTAAGTATATTCTATAAAATAAAGTACATATGTTCAACTCAAATAATTCTTAATTCATTGTTGATTGATCAAACTATTCAATAATTCATATGGGATTGATATTTAGACTTATGTATATTTTATTATTTATATGACCCATATGCTTGTGGAGCTATGTTAGCTGAGAGAGCCTACTCAACAAGGTTTTGTGATCATGTCAAATAACTATAAATTTTAGCACCATCCCAAATTCGTAATGCATATAAGGTGGCTATCATCCTTGATCTTTAACTACCAAGCCCCTCATAGTTGTCTCTCTCAGAATTTCACCACTAAAATCACATTCCATTTATTGGTCATTCACATGTCTACACTTATATTCTCTGAATATACACTTATATTCAAAGCTAACAAACCTTAAAGACACAAGACAATGTGATAATAAATATTTTTATACTTAAAGCTTCATAAGTTCTATACCCTTGACACTTAACATACATCTCCCATCTATCACACATATAAAAATCATGCAAGAGAAATTGACTTGCAATGCTATCACTACAATGATAATAACTTCTAGGTTAGACATTCTACTTAACTCCTATATTTCTCAAAGATTAGTTTTTCTAGAATATGCACACTAGATTGGTCATATGTATGTTAGAGTTTTTTTAATCAAAACACACCTCAATACACACACACACACACACACACACACACACACACACACACATAGATAGTGTTACACATAAGGCAAGGCCAGCCGAAAGGCCAAACCTGCCAAATCCTAAGCATCCCGAGGTTCACCAGGGGCCACAAGAAAAATATGACTAAAGTGAGCCATCCCCATAATAAAAAAGTAATGAAAGCAAACGGGGGGCTGCAATAGATGTACATCTAACATATAATTCTGAGCTGGCTAATAGGGAATAACAAAATAACTCTGTAGATCAAAATCTCTAATGCCAGCTCCTCATCGCTCCACACCATAACACATAAACCCAAGAAGTTCCAGCATCATTTATCAATAATATATGCCTGCACTACCACATCAAGAGCTAATAAACACCCAGAATGATACAAAGTGTAAGGTGTCGGGTGATCTGGACTACTCTGTCGCATCAACCCCATGAAGCCATGATACCTAACCTACAAAATAGAAAAAGCTCACACAAAAGTATTAGTAACAAGGAAAAATATGTGTGAGTATTCCTAATCTTTTAACCTTAAGCTTGTTGAACTATAGAATTGTCGTAATAAGTTCGTCAACCCGAAAAATAACTATATCCTCTAAGAAGTGAAAGTTTCTAAATCTAATATCATTACACTCCTTCCAAATCTCCCACATAATCTGAAGAGTTGTGTACCTCTTGATCTATGGTAAGTCAATCATGATCTTTAGGTTCGAAGGTTTGTCAAGCTTCATGACTTATTTTATTATGTTGTCTAGAGTATTCACACTAGAAAAGTATTCCCACCATACTCACTGGGAATCCTCATGGTGAAGCATAAGGTGAATACTCATCTCCTCCTCTAGGCAGTTTCCATATTTAGATGCAGGCTATATCCATTCTAATTAAGAATTTCATCCGTAGGGAAGAATCAATTAACTAAGCGCCATCGGAAAAAAGATATCTTAATAGAAATATGCTTGTGCTACATTCCTATATAATCAACATCAACTCACCCCTGGAATGTTCCAAATCCTAGGTTGACTAGAAGCTGAAAGGTCCCCTATTAGGAAGCTAGACTGGTTTGTTCATCGAACCTCTCCTAATCTTAACAATCCATTCAACCAATCTAGGTGGAAGTGTCTCAAGAAGCTTCTCTAGGTCCCAACCATCACCCCATAAAAACTCTTTGACCAGAGTTTCAGGAGGACCCAAGGTTCCTAGTGAGCTAAGCTACTCCTCATCGACCCACTTATCATGCCAAAATAATATGTCACCACTCAAGACCTTCTAAGCCATGTACTCCTAAGTTTTGGTACTCTCTTTCTTTATTCTCCTCCACATTAGAATGTCGGATTACCTCTTCCTCGTATCAGGGAAGCTCAGAGTGCAATACCTATCTCTCAAAAATGTATTAAGGAGGGTCAACTTTGTTTGGAACTCCTACCACAACTTTATCTCCATCTATCTCGAGATGTCCAAAATGTTCTTGATCCTCAGCTACTCTTGTCATGTGGCTTACAAAGGTTCACCCATCTCGTCCACCTAATGTGCCCCAAATCTCTTCCGTGATCTCATAAAAACTTAGGCATAAGTCTCTCCATCACCTTGATCACTGTCAGAGTGGGTCTACTGCCTGAATAAGATAAAGAAGAAGCGAGGCAAGAACATGCCTGATCAACACAATCTTTCATCCATTCTTTTCTTTTTTTACTATATTTTATAAGTGTTGCTTATATACTTTAGAGATACATATGATGATTAAAGCTAGAAGTCATAACACTAGCTTAAAATTATAAATTTATTGTCTCATCAGATATTCTATGAAATACCAAAGTCATTGTGGCAATGAATGCCTTGACTCAAGTAATTCTCCAAAGTTACGTGAGTCAAATCATATATATATATATATATATATATATATATATATATATATATATATATATATATATAAATATATATATATATAAACCTATATAAATATATAAACCTATAAACCTATAAACCTATATAAATATATAAATATATAAACATAGATAAATATATATACATATGTCAATATATAAATATATAAAAATGTATAATCATATATAAAAATATATATACATATATAAATATATATATACATATATAAATATATAAATGTATGTAAGCATAAAACATATTTAAATATAAGCATATATAAATATATATAAATTTATATAAATATATAATCAAATATAAATAAACAAACAAATATATATTTATATATATACTCAAACACATAAATATATATTAACATATATAAGCATCTAAATATATATAAAATATATACATATATAAATATCTATGCATATATGATCATATATAGATATATATACATACATATATAAAAATATATATATATATATATATATATATATATTTATATACAATATATATATATATATATATATATACATATATATAAATATATAATCATATATAAATAAATAAATAAATATATGTACACACACACATGTACATATAAATATAAATATATAAATAATATATATATATATATATATATATATATATATATATGTATGTATGTATGTATGGGTGTGTATATATATGCATATATACATACATATATATGTACACACACACACTCACACACATATATATAAATATATAAATATATAAATATATAAATATATAAATACACACACACACACACATAAATATACATGCACATACATACATACATACATACATACATATATATGTATATGTATACATATATATATCTTTACATATATATATATACACATATATATCTTTACTCACACACACACAAATGCACACACACACATATGTTTGTATTTATTTACATACTTACATACATACATACATACATACATACATACATACATACATACATACATACATACATACATACATATATATATATATATATATATATATATATATATATATATATTTATTTATTTATATATGTTTATATATTTATATACATTTATAAATTTATGTATGTATATATATTTTAAATATTTTTTATATATTTACATATTTATATATTTATATATGCTTATATATTTATTTACGTATATGTTTATTTATGTTAATATATTTATATACATTTATTTATTTATGTATATATCTTTATATATGCTTATATATTTATTTATGTATATGTTTATCTATGTTTATATATTTATATATATTTATATATGTATATAAATTTATATGAGTACACACACACACACACATATTTATATATTTATATATATACATGTTATATTTATTTATGTTTATATATTTTAGTATGTTTCTGTAAATATAGATACATATTCACTTATAGAATGATTTGTTCTTTGTAGTTGGATGGTTAGTGGAATAATCAAGTATGAGTGGGTCTTGGGTATGAATCTCACCATAAATGTTTGATGAGGTGTGTTTAAAGGTGGCATGTGGGCCAGGTGGCCTGAGCACGGCCCAAATGAGTCATGCCTGGCCAGACATGACATAGTCCAAAACAATGCTTGGACCCGTGCCGTGCTGTGTCGGGGGGTGCCGGGCCTCGTGTCAGGCCATGGATGACCTGGCTACCTAGCTTGTAGGCACGGTCCAACATCATGGTAGGCTACCTTGCTTGGACTGGGTTTTGGCTGAATTCCAATTGGACAATGCCGGACTTGCTCGATTATTTTTTAAAAAGAATATTTTATTAAAAAAAACTCACCCCACCTTTTAAATGTGATGGGTTTTTAAAAAAAACTGCCATGTGTTTGGTTGAGGGTGTCCATGTGATATGGTCTAGGCCCATGTGGACGTGCCATGACAATTGCAGATCAATAGCAAGATTATATCTGACATTGAGATGACAAATGAAGATGATGTTCTTGTGATTCAGTAGGACAATGCAGATGAAATAACCAATAACATTATGCCATAAACAACCCATAGTCACATTATAAATGTGCATGTCATTGATCAAGTCATCCTGTTAGATGACCTTGATAAGGAGAACTATTGGGTGGTACACAAAGTCATCAATGATATACATCTATCCATTTGCAATTTCATTCAGAAAGCCTTGAACAAACAAAAAGCACTTATTTCTTTACCCGTAATCTATTTTTCTAGTCATTCAAATAAAAATTCTACTATCTAAAAAAAAAGATAATGGAAAAAAAGTATACATATTAGGCATTTATACTATTTTATTAGCGACAATTAGAGGTCGACAAGAATTTTATATATTAATGAATATTGTACTTGATGTGAAAATACATTTAGGGAGGGAAGATTATAGTTATCTAGTTTTGTAACTATAGCTACACACACACACACACGTGTATATATATAGTATATATGTATAGTGTGATATATGTATATATACCCATATCTATATATATTTATCTATATATATAGAGTTACCAATTTCTATATATATATATATATAAAATATCTATGTATAGTTATATATGTATATATAGGCATATCTATATTAGTTATCTATATATATATAGTTACCAATTTATACCAATATATATATATATATTGGTATAATGTTGGCAAAACCCAAGAAAGTTCAAAAAATGTGTTTTTTTCTTGGTTTTATTCCATGGAGGTTCCTAATTTGGATAGCTATCAACTTAATGAATGACCTCTATTTCGAATCTGTTAAGTTTCACAACTAACTCTAAGCAATGAATGGATAATGTTGATTACATTTAAAGGATTACATAATGATCTCAACTTACAAAATGATGATTATGGAAACTTGATTACACTTTATCATATGAATCAATAAGGTGAGTGTTTTTAATGATTTATTTATTTATCATGCAAAATCCTAATGTTGCTTATTGTGAAAGAAATTATAGATCAAATTAAAATTTTTTATGGAAATCAATTTTATAATCACTCTTTAGTTCCTAAATGTTTGAGTATCCATTCATGTATGTTGATGGATTTTTTTTATCTTTCGAGAAAAACATGTGAAATCAGGCAAAATGATTAAATTTATTGAATAATATGTATTTTTAGTTGTAATCATCATCGAATGTGTTTAGTTTTTTTTTCTTGATTTTTCCTTTTTACACCTACAATGCCAATGTGGCAATGTTGTGCTAGTGATGCTAACATGGCGTCTTAACAAATATCTTTCTACATGGAATATGCACGTCATCGCGAGTAGTGGATGAGAGTATTTCTAGTAGGGTGACATGAATACTATTGAAGTATACCTTTTGAGAACTATTTTTTCCAAAAAACATTAAAAATATGTTATACTTTGGGTTTCTTTTTAAATAAATTTTTACTTGGTATACTAAAATATTAGTCCCCCCTATTTTTAATGATATTTGAAAAATAAAACTCAAGAAAATATTTGATTTTCTCAAAACATATTCAAAGATAATATTTCTTCTTAAGAATATTATGACAGCTACTAGTGGGTTAAGCCATGTATCCCACTACATTTTAAAATATAATCTTTTTTTGTCTTTAAATTAGTTAAATTTAGTTCATCATTCGTAATATCTTTAATCTTCCAAAATAATGTCATAATATTCACACAATCATTATGATCAAATGCTATTGATCCTAATCCAACAAAAATTCTTCCACATATGACCACGCACATGATAGACGAAATGAAAAATAACCACATATTGAAGATTAACGAAAACTCTTTCTATGATAATTTCTTGGGAATATTGAAAAGTATAGAATGGAAGCAAATATAATAACATACACATGAAGAAAAATGTAATTCATAATAATGTTAAAAAATTAGGCTCCAAAATATTTAAAAGTGTAAAATAGATGTTAATAGTTATGATTGTGAAAGTCGATGCATGCTTTGTTATCAAGTGCTTGATCCCAAAATAGCATGGATCCAAATAGAAATAACACTTGGCTCGGTTACCAAAGTTTTAAAATTTTAGAAGGCAAATTACATCACTATGTAACAATGCCTCTGATATAAAGGAGGAGTATGGGGTTTCCAGTATTACCTTCCTTAGATACCAAACCAGGAATTAGTGAAAAGATTTCATGCTGTCATAAAAGAAGAATATTCTCGCTTGAGAGTAAGAGATGAAAAATACATAGAATACAAAGGAAAATGCGACAATACTATTTACAATTTGCAACAAAGAATTCAAATCATTTTGCTTTCTTACTTTACTTGTTATCTAGTTTTGGTTTATAAGCTTTTATGTAGTAAAGTAAAAAACCTTTTATACTTAATTCCTAAGCCATGACTACCCATACTATGTAGCGACTTCAATTATGTCACACCATAGAAAAGAAAATTGACTAGAATCCAAGTTACTATTCATAACATCATACAACTTGTCACTACTACAATGATGCTATGACACAATAGTACATATTACAACTTAATACAAGTCATGGCATCACAATTCCATGTCAAAACTCCAAAGTACATATTATAGTTTAAGATAAGTAGTGATTTCACAATATAAGTCATGACTTTAAAGCATAATCTCTAGTCACACACACAAAAAATAGGTTGTGATTCCATTTAGGTAAAGACCCTGAACTTTAGTAGCTATTCTAGGTTTAGTCCATTTGTGACTCCAAGGTATTTGGCTATGACTCCACAACACAGACATCATCTTCAAAAAAAAAATGAGTGAATTAAAATATTCTCTCACTTGGCAATTGCTTCTTCTTCATTCCAGTCTCAACTCTGCACTACTAGAACTTCTTCTTTCTTCCAGCCTCAATTTTGCACTAGTAGAAGCTTCTTCTTCATTCCAGTCTCAAGTTTGCACCACTAGAAGCATTTAGTATCCACTACTTTTTAATTCCTTTTGGATCTAGAACCAACTTCACTAGGCTCCAAAATATTCTATTGTTCATTTTTCTCAACTTGCTCCCATTATATTGGATCCTCAAAGACTCATGCCTTTACCATAGTGTTTGGATCCTCTCTTGTAACCTAAAGAGAAAGGTATGCATTTTCTTCATACCTTTAGTTGATTTTTTAACTCATGTAGATTTTTTTAATCTAGAATATGTCTAAACTACATCAACCATCTTCTCCACTGCTTCATTAAAAGATTTTGTGCCACAATTGGAATGAAGTATAAAATCCATTTTGATGTCATGATAGAAATAAGTCATGACTCATCATTTTCATGTATCAACTATATAACTTTAGAACTGTCAACCACGTCAAGACTTAAAAGAACCTCTCAACTCTTACACTACTCGAATGCTATATCTCAACTATAGATAACCATTCTCAATAATGGGTTCTAAATCTTTTAGTCATTTACGCCTTCCTTGTAGCCAAAGAACTTACACTTAGTAATTTGAAGTTCATCATATTTTTGATTTTCTTTGGCACATGCACATATGCATCACAGCCAAACACTTGAAGATAGGTTATGCTTAGCTTCCTCCCATCCATCACCTCAAATAATATTTTATCTTTGATAACTGACATGGAAGTGTAGTTCTTCATGTAGTGTTTTGTAGATACTACCTCTGAAAAAATTTGACTTCAAGCCTACTTAACTTCTCATGCACCTTACCTTTTCCATCAGTATTTGGCTCAACATTTTCACCACTCAATTCTACAATAGTGTCATCTTGATTATGTTCTACTTGGTAATGCTCTACTCGATAATGTTGTTTGTCCACAAAATCTCTATCCTTTTTTTTAAAAAAATTCTTTAATAATACTTGAATTCCATGAATTTCTCAAGCACTTTAGTTTTTTTAGGATAAAGAAAACATATGCATATTTAGGGAATTCAAAAAGAAATATAGTACTTTGATCTCCCAAGTAATGTTCTTGGTGTTCCTGCAAATAGATTACTCTGTATCAAGTCTAGTACTTTTGTTGATCTCATGGATATAGCTTTGAATTTCTCTTACTTTTGATTTCCATACTTGTAGTCCTTTCAAAATTTAAGTTTTTCCTAACAATCTTGTACTCCTCCCACCACCTTCTTTTATGATACAAACTCTATATTATTCTCATTGATGTGCTCAAGTCAATGATACTATAACATGGTCTTTTATTCTTCCATTGTGTTCCCATGTCATGAATCAATGTTTTCATGCAGTGACTCCAAATATGAATCTCAAAGGGATTTGAGTTTATAGTTCAAGAAATCAATAGTGAATTAATAATTGCTTGAGTTGAATCATTAAACTTGAGTTTTAAAAAAGATACTTGTACTCTAGGATTTGCTCACTTCTTTGTGTGTGATGATATTTCTCGAGTATTAGATCATTATTATGTTTGATTATTGAATAAATTGTAGATTAGTGTGAAAATTCTCAAGTGCATTCTTGACAAATAAGGTGGCTATCATCCTTGGATTATCACTAACAAGAATGATCCCCTCGTAGTTGTCTATTTATTATTTCACCACCAAAGTAACATATCATTCTGTTCATGGGCTATACATATACCTACTTCTTTTAGAAAAATCATTAATGGCCCTTAATAATTGCTTTGAATATGTATTTTTTTTAGCCTCTAATATCTTAAAGAAATAAATAGTGTGGTAATAAATACATTTGTACTTCAACTTTTTAAGCACTATATTTATGATAATTAATATATATCTTTTTATGAATCTCACTTATAAAAATAATACAAAAAAATTTGACTTACATTACTATTACCACCATATGATTTACATTCTCTTGTGTGAGTTTGATCATAGCCAATATAAGGCTCTCATATACTATGGTGAAATTTTATATTAGCATTCTACTTAACTCCCACATTACTCGAGGTTAGTTCTTTTAGAATATGTAGAATGGATTAGTAATAATTTCATTCATACTTTTGGCTTCGTGAGCACCATACTCATAATGATTAAACTTATAAATCTTAAGTTTTAACAGATAGATTTATCTCATGTATTAAATTTAGAAGGATTGTCACCACCTTCTTGTCATATCGCATGAGTGTGTCCTATGACATACTTGTAACCATCTATCATGGATGATACACACAAACTTATGATATAACAAAAATCATAAATTTTAGTTCTATAATGCATTCATATCCATCAATATTCTATAACACACAATAACAAAAATATTATTCTTTCAACAATAATGTATCATCATATCCCAAGTACATAACCCAACTATAAAAACCAATTTAGCCTAACAATTGGTAAGATTTTATATGAGATGTGTTAAAGGATAACTCATGTAAATTAAGGGTTACCAATGCAAGCCCAAACATAAATCTAAGTGTCAAAACAAAAAACCCAATCAAATATTACCGCATTCACTTTGAATTTATTTCTAAGTGGGGTTCAGAATCATGCTACCTAAGGTTTCTTGGTGATTTTTGGCTTGAACATCCTATTCTTCTCATTTTTATTTTTTTCTAAGTGTTGCTTATATACTTCAGTATCCATGCGATACATTAATTGAAATTCAAAATGCTAGCTTGAGATCATGATTTTTATGTCTCATTTGATCTTTTCTAGAGTACCAAAGCTGTGGCAGTAATGAATGTCATGGCTTAGGTAACTTTTCTCTAGAAAAAAATATCACGATACTAAGAATGACCATGATTGAAATAATTTTTCTCTTATATAAAATGTCATTATACTAGGAAAATCTATGATAGATATAATTACTCTCTGTAACCCAAAGTCATGGTATTGGGAATGACCATGACTTTGGTGACCTGTCTCTAGAACACAAGGTAGTGTTTTGAGCAAATGTTCTTTGGGAAAAAATAGCATGGAAACAATTATGTTGCAACTCAAAATATTTAGTAATTATGCTCTATAAAAAATAAGTTGCGGTGTTAAAATTTACTGTGACTAATTATTCTAGAAGGATACTCGGTAACTACAACATGAAAATAATATTTCAGCCATCAAATTATCTTAGAGATAGTATGGTCACAACTTTAAGATAATATTGCACTATGAATATTATGTTACAAAGTAGAAAGATTGTGTCAAACTAGTGGTAGAGACATGATATACAAAGATTATTATGATTAGTTTTTGTAGAGTTATGAGCAAGAAAGAATGTCATAACTTATAACTACTTGGATAAGATGATAGAATGTGAAATTAAGCTGAGACATGGGAAATGTCATTATTCTTTATTGCTTATCTCTCCTCTCCAAGTTTTTTCTCCACTAAGTCAAATAATTTCTATCAAAATAGATACTAGTTCACAAACATTCATCAAGATCCCTCAAAACATAAAATTAGTAAAATATATCCAATACGAGCATAAATACATGCAAATATATTAAGAATTATATTTTAAACCATCCAAAAAAGTCAATATGTGAAGTGTAGAACAAACTTATATACTATTTTTCCCATCATTGAGCAATAAATCTCCCTCCAAAATTTCAGCACAACATCAAATCACCAAGGCATTACTATGATTGGGTTTAAGTGTTGTGGTGAATTATTTACTTCGAGAATCAGGGTTTGGAATCTTGGAATTAGTCATTTTGTGTGAGAATCATGGGTTTATGAGTTTATTCAATCAAAATACATAAAAATATTTTTAAAGTTTCCTCCCAAGTAGCACTATATTTAACATCCCTAACTAAATATTCTTTGGATCTCCGAATTCAGTATGCTGTCCGAGTGGTCCATATAATCTTCTCAATACAATCTTTCATTTCTTTTCTCATCTTCTAGATTACTTTTCAAGCATCATGTAATCCTTCAAAATATCTTGCTTGGAGTTTTTTTTATATGGATGCTATAAGTTTGGAAGAAGTTGCGACATCATTGCCTATTATTATTTTTGGTAGAGTCATGACTAGTTATGAAGTCATGATATATGGAACTACTCTCTGGATTATATTATTTGTGACTTTAGGAAGAACTAAGATTTTATCTTTAAGATATTATTATTCCTTTGTTGTTGCTTGTCTCCTATCATGATTTTCTTTATTACACCTACTATATATTCATAAACCTCTACATGTCACACATTAGGACTTTCTACCTTGTCTTTAACCTCCAATGAACCAACCATTAGCTATGAAATCTATTGTGCTACTATTTTTCTGAAATCTTGAAATTCTTTTCAAGGAATTTTCCATGTTGCAAAATTAATAATTACATCAAGTTTGTCTATTCCTTTATATCCTCAAAATTCATAAGAAGTCATGCCTTTGAAAAATACTAACTTCATAGCAATCTTCTTCTTTCTTGTCACTTTCATTATTTTCTTCAATCCACATTATATCTCATTAATCATCTTATCCATCTTTCACATGCCATTAATCTTCTATAAAATTTTTTAATTTGAAGTTCACCATTTTTCTCATTATTATGTATAGAAGATTATCTATTCTCAAATAATATTCTTCATCATATTTTAGATTTTGTTAGTTTTTGTAGAGGTTGAACTTCACTTACTCTTCACCCATAGAAAGTATGAAATTCTCCATTTTTGATTTCTAATTAATGCTTGCCAAGTAGATAAAATTGGCCATCACAAGATCAATGGTGCATATTGATTCTCCTCTATATCCAACACAATAAAATATGCTAGAAAAATAAACTTGCAAACCTTGAGTAATACAACTTCAATAATATCATTCAAAAACTTTATTGAATGATTGGTCATTTTAAGTGAGAGAGTAGTTGGCACCTATGTTCAACCTCCACATTATAGAAAATAACATCAAATTTACACTCGATTCCAAGTCACATAGTGTCTTTTAGAAAGTGTACTCTACAATAATTCTTTGAATCATAAAAATTTTTGAATCTTTTAACTTTCTTGAGAGTTTATATTGGATAATAATGCTACACTTCTCAGTCATATTCAACTTCCTATATATCTTCACCCCCTCTTCCTACTCACTACTTTTTTATTGAATTTCACATATTTCAGTATTTATGTTATTGCTTCAACAATTGGAATGTTGATTTCCAACTTTTGAAAAATCTATAAAATCTTCTCAAAATGCTCATTCATTTTCTCCTTTCAAAATATTGTAGAAAAGGAATATTAGGCAAAAAAGATTTACCTTTTGCAGTCTTTCTCTTGCACATCCTATGAATCATTGATTTGGGTCATATTTTCATTTACTTTTCCTTCTCCATATTTTCATATGTCACAGCTAAGAGAGTGATTTGAGTGGTAGGTTCTATGAGTGCTAGGACTTTATAAAATGTTATAGCATCTTGGTCTGTAGCTATGGGTTGTATCACCACTTTGGAAAAAAGTCAACTTCTCTAGTTATAGATTCTTCTATTTTTTCAACTCTCCTTTTTATTTCCAAATCTACTTGTTCTAGAGGTGTCAAACGTGCCGGGCCGGCCCGGCCCAGCACGAGGCACGGCACGGTTCGGCCGTGCCTGGGCCGGCCCGGCACGATCAAAAAACGTGCCCGGGCCTGTGCCGTGCCCGGGCGAACAAAGCACGTGCCGTGCCCGGGCGAACAAAGCACGTGCCGTGCCGTGCCTGGCCCGGCACGGCTCGTGCCTTGGCACGGCATGCCGGCATGCGTGCCTGCGTTGTGAGTCGCGACTCACGAGTCACGAGTCACGGTCACGACTCACTGAGTCGTGACTCGTGACCCAACCGGGCCCCGCCCCCGGTAAAAAGACCGCGGGTCGGGTCCAAACAGACCCGACCCGCCCCGCCCCGCCTGCCCTGCCTTGCCGTGCGCCCGTGCCCGAGCGGGCCGGCACGGCACGGCCTTGCCGTGCCCACGGGCCGTGCCGTGCCCGAATTTAAAAAACCGTGCCGTGCCGTGCTGGGCCGGCCCGTTTGACACCTCTAACTTGTTCTCCTTTCAATTCTTTACTATTTATAAGTATAATGGGTAGATACTTCTTGGAATTTTTTTAGTATCACTTAGTAATCCCTTCATGCTGTTCTCCTCGATAGTGCTAGGTGTAATTTAATTCTCAATGATTTATAATATCATGTGTGTGATTTGTCATTATTTCAATATGTTTCATCCATATCTTTTGATTATCATATTTTTTATTGGTCTCCATGAGCAAGAAAAATATGCTATTCTCCATTAATAACTTTTTTACTTCATTTGGATGTACTACTAAAAATAACGAGAATACTGACCAAATTATCGACCTAAAAATTAGGTTAATAATTTCTGTCCAAATCACGATCATTTAGATACCAAAAAAAGGGTAATTAAAAAAAAAATTTCTGACCAAATTTTCGACCAAAGACCGACCATAATTATCGACCAAATATTTTTTGGTCGGAAATCAGTCTGTAAATTAGGATGGAATTATCAAATACAAATTACCGACCATTTAACGACCAAAAATATATTACCATTAAAATTGGTCGATAGAGTAGTTTTCCAAATTATTTATAATTTTGTATTTACTGACCATTTACCTACCAAATACATAGGCCGATAATTATTGACCTATTCACGATCATTTAGAGATCCAAAGAGTGACATCAAAAAAAAATATTTTTGACTAAATACCGACCATATATTACCGACCAAACATTTTGGTCGGGAATTGATCTGGAAATTAGGAGGGAATTAGCGAAAAAATATTGTCGAAAGATTACCGACCATTTAACGACCAAAAATATATAAATTTGATAAATGATTGGTAAGTAATTTTTCAATATATTTATAATGTCATAATTACCGACCAAACTACCGACAAAATATATAGGTCGATAATTACTGACTAATTCACGACCATTTAGAGACCAAAATAGGGTCTCGAAAAAAAAATTTCCTACCAAAGACCGACTATACTTACCAAACAAATATCTTTGGTCGGAAATTGGTCTGTAAATTAGGAGGGAATTAGAAAAAAAAATTGCCAAAAATTACCGACCATTTAATGATCAAAAATATATTATCATGAAAACTAGTCAATAAAGTGACTTTCCAATATATTTATAACTTCATAATTATCGACCAAACTACTGATCGAATATATTGGTCGGTAATTACCGACCAATTCACGATCATTTAGAGACCAAAATGAGATTTCAAAAAAAAAAATACCCAACCAAATTCTCGACCAAATACCGATAATACTTACTGACCAAATATTTTTGGTCAGAAATTAGTCTGTAAATTAGGATGAAATTAGGGAATAGAAATTGCCGACAAATTACTGACTATTTAACGACCAAAAAATATATTACCATTAAAATTGGTCGGTAAAGTGACATTCCAAAATATTTATAACTTTGTACTTACCGACCTTTTACCGACCATAATTTTGGTCGGTAATTCATTGGTTTAATTTTTTGATTTAAAATTCTTTTGCCAAGTCATTAATACTTACAAACATATGTATCTTCATCATTTTTCGAAGCAGAGACGATATGCGACTGCAAGCATAAAATCGAAGAATACGTATCTCTTCTTTTGAATCCATGTAAGTTTTTCTTTGTTCATCTCCTTCAAAATGCTTATACATATTTCCGTCTCTCTGAATTTTATTAGGACAATCAGATTTTCATTTTTTTCAGTATAATCAGGTATTAGCTTTTTTTAATTCTCCTCCGAATTTCTTCATTTTTGCTTCTATTTCATTTAACCTATATGATTTTGACTCTACACAATTAATTAAACTATAATTTTTGTTCTTCTACTATTTAGATTTTCATGGTTTTATTGATTTTGATTTCAAATACAAAATATTTGCATTTTGTTCTATCCTTCTATAGCTGAAGAAAATATATAATGATTCATTTATCTGCTTTTGTAACAAAAAAAAAAGTAAACTTAATGTTAATGGGTTATATTTTTGTTGTATCCGAATAAATTATAAACATGTAATAGTATATATAAAGTTTTATACATTTATGTAATCATATGACATTATGTATAAATATCATACTTTAATATATATAAACGTATTACATTATAAATAAACATTGATATGTTTATATAAACTTATAATGTTATATATAAATATGTATACATATGTATTAATGTTTATAAATATCTATACAACATTTGCATAAAACGATCAATTTATATAATTTTTTATATACCAATTATGTAACATTAAATGATTATCCAATTTTGTAAATATTTATATCACATATTATTTTTTATATAAATATAGAATATTTATAATGTTTATATAAATGTGATATATATACTATATATTATTTATAAAAGTGTTACATATAAATATAATTATATTTAAGTAACATTTATAAAATTATTTTATTCACAAATATTATATAGATACATGTGTTTAATTATATAATCATATGCCATTTTATATAAAAGTATTTATAACTATATTTATAATAAAGTAAACTATTTTTATAACTATATTTATAACATAACTAATTTTTAACTATATAATAATGTATAACTATATGTATACTTCTATATAACTATATTTCTAAAAAATATACTATATGTATACTAATATATAACTATATATAATTATATTTTACTAAATGTATAACTATATAAACGTTATATATAATTATATATTTAACTACATACATATTTATAACTATATGTGTATTACTATATATAAAATTTTTGTATAACTATGTAACACTCTATATAATTAAATATTACTATATTTGTAAATATATATACATATATGTAATTATATAATTAAATCAAAATATTTGTTTATAATATTGTATATATTTATGTATAACTACTTATAACTACTTGTATGAATATATCTTTATATAACTATATGAATTATTTATAACTATATATATTATATGTATAATAATATATAACTATACATATTGTATATTACTATATGTATAACTATAAAGTTTTATACATAATTATATTTAAATATTAAATTTACAACTTATATTTAATATATATTTGTATATATTAGTATATAAAAAAGTATTTTACTTTATCTATACCTATACATAACTATATGTATAAATATATAAAATTAAATGAACAAATATATAAACCTACATGTATAGATATAAGTTTAACTATATGTGTAACTATATGTATAACCACTTGTAACTATATTTATAATTATATGTATAACAACATACAACATTATGTTAAACTATATGTGTATAGCTATATATAAATATTTGTATAACTAAATAAAAGTCTATATAATTAAATATAACTATATTTGTAACTATTTATACATATATGTATACATATATGTAAATCTATATATTTGTTTATAACTTTGTATACATTTATGTATAATTACTTATAATTACTTGTATAAATATATCTATATATAACTATATGTATAACTATATATAATTATTTATAACTATATATACTATATGTATAATAACATATAACTATACACATATGCCACACTATAATGGGTCATTCCGGCACAACACGACCATTTTGATGCCTCTATGTTTGACATTACTCATAAATAACCATTTAAGTGGTTGATGAATCACAGGAGTTGCTTTTACAGATTCTATTGCTTGCTTGCTATTTATTTGTGTTTTAAATTATTTTCATCTTATTGACATTTTTCCTAATTTTTGGTGTAATGGGGTGTGGTTGATTCTGAAACCTCCTCAACCTTTTAATGATATCAACCCATACAATGTGTTAAGGCTTCAAGAGAAAGCCCAACGGTTCCATACAAGACATGTATGTGGTCTAGTAGTCTTTTATGATGGAATTAGAAGTTTTACAAGCAAATTTTATCGTTTTCTAAGCTGATTCTCATTATGTGTTAAGTTGCAACGGATGGGAAAATAATTTGTAATTGATTGAAAAACTTTGTTTGGTATTCAGATTAGGCATATTGTGTTAAGATTAATAAGTTATAAAAGAAGATTTTATTTTTCTATTACAATTTGCATCTATTAGAAGATAAAAATGTCAAATATGTATGTATGTATGTATTGAACTTTCCTATAAAATTTAGTTGCAAATTTCTTGTGCCTTGTGTTTCTAGATACAACGTAATTTTGAACAAACAAAGAAGATTTTTCAACCCTGGTTAATATGTTTGATCCTTTTTTTATGCTTATGACAAAATAGCTGTTTTATGTTAATGCTCCATTTTCAGGATCATTTTAAAATTTGTTCTCGATGATGGAGGATTTTCAGGACGTGATGCGAAATGCGATACAGTATCAGTTGGCTGATACCGAGCAACACATGATCGACTATGATGATGATAGGGATGATTTGCATTCGTGTTTTGACTGACTTACAAAGAAGTTTTAGGAAGGAGAACTACAGTTCAACACCGATGATCTACCTCGGATAGTTCATTGTAATGCTCCAGCTATAGTATCTACTCCATCACCTACAGCAGTACCTGCAGCAACCGCATCAGGACTAACAGTAACAGACATCTCTACCCTAGTACCAGGCATCTCACCATGCAGACCATATACGTCGCAGCATAACGATTATGAAACTAGGTTGGATGATTGAGTGTATCACAAATATTTATTTTTCATGCCTTAAACTTTGATTTTGGATTTTATTTTTTTTTATTTCTCTTGATGTATTTACTATAAAAATGTAGTATAAATAGTTGTTTGCTAGTTTTAATTAAACTTTTTTTTGTTGCATAATTTGAATATATTTCGGTATGTATATATATTTCAAAAGCATGATATTTAAATCAAAACTAGAAAAAAAATATTTGGTCGGTAATTATCGACGAAATTGCAACCAAAAATCGACCAAAATCTTTTAATATCAATGGTCGGTAAAAGGTCACCAAATGGTCGGTAATACTTTTGAATATCAATTACCGACCAATAATTTTAAAAGATTTTGGTCGGTTTTTGGTCGTAATTTTGTCGATTATTACCGACTATTTTGTGATCATTCACCGACCTAATACTTTTGGTCAGAAAATGGTTGGAATGTAGTCAAAAATTATTTGTTGGTAAATAGTCTGTAAATTGTCGATAATTGCCGACCATTTGGAGACCATTTATCGACCTAATGCTTTTGGTCGGAAAATGATCAGAATATAGTCGAATATTATTTGTCGGTAAATGGTATGTAGTTGGTCAGTAATTACTGACCTTTTGGGGACCATTTACTGACCAACTACTTTTAGTCAGAAAATAGTTGGAATTTAATTTGTAATTGTTTATCGGTGAATGGTCTGTAAATGGTCATTAATTGTCGACCATTTGGAGACTATGTACCGATCTAATTATTTTGGTCGGAAAATTATTGAAATATAGTCGGTAATTGTTTGTCGGTAGAAGGTCGGTAATTTACCGACCGACTAACTTTTTTTCAGTAAAAAAATTACCAAATAGCAAAATTGTGACCAAATATTTTGGTCAATAAATAATCGGTATTAGGTTTATCAACCAAAAAATACCGAATTACCGACCAAATAATTGGTCGGTAATTTAGTGAATTTTAATAGCGGTGGTTAAATTTGAGCTAGAAGCTCCCTAAAACTGATAAACCATTGAGGTATTCACAAATTTCTTCTAAAATTACTCCATGCTTTACAACTCATTCCCATAGGCTTTCATTATTTCTCACATTTGGATTGTAGTGTGCAGGGGCATTATTCTTAGGTCAGAATAGATACTTGTTCTACAAAATATAGGTTTCATTCACTTGACACATGGGATAAAATTTCCTATTTCCTACTCTAAAAAAATAGGAATTTTTCTCATACTTAGTCATTTCTCCTTTTGGGCACCAACCTTGTTGAAAAATATGTCCATTTTTGCTTCCATGATAGTCTTCCTCCAAATAATCAATAATTATGAGTTTGATAATTATTTTTGCTTCCATGCCCACCCATGGTCCAGCGACACGGGCACATGCCCTGAGACCTCACTTACCCTTTGTTTCATTTTGATCAATTTCTCTCTCCATGGTTTTGAGACTTGAGTAAGCTTCATTTGCTCCTTAGATTTTTCATTCCCCCCTTGTCCTCTTCTGGTGAAACTTGAGTTTTCCCTTCTTTGGGAGTCAGCTTTGGTATGTGCTACAACTTCATCTTTAGCTGGAGCTATGTTTTCTTGGAGACTTTCATGTTGAACTGTGACTTTTGAGAAAGTCATTGTATTTTTTACCCCCAAAAATTCTAAAATCATCTTATTCAAATTCATCTTGTACCTCAAAAATCATGACTCTTAAAAAATTCATAATCTTTTTACTCTCAAATTATCTAGAATCTTTCTATCATGGCTACCTTTGTAATTCCTTGTCACTTTTTAACATTATTGAGAAATAATTTATTGGATTTACCTCCAATTCACTTGGAAATTCAATCACTCATCTTTCATTTATTGATAATGCCAACTGACTAACATGATGCTCAATGTTCCTCATTACCAAATTATTATCATTCATATTAGCTTTAAGTGTCCTTATTCGCTTATATTTGTCATTATTTTTTATTAAAGTTTTACTATAATAATTTGTATAGTGTCATCCATAATTAGCTTTTCTTATCTTGGTGACAATTGATAATTAAAATTAGAGCTCTCTTGATTCATGTAGTTCATTGCATTAATCATGATATGTCTTGTGGATTGGCCAATATGCTACAACTCACTCCCATAGTTTCCATATGAAAGATTTGTATGATTTCTCACATTTGAATGACAATACATTTGGACATTGTTATTAGATCAAAATACATACCATTTGCTCTACATTTGATTTTTCTATTCTATTTGTTAATTGGGTTTTAATTACACAAAAAGTAATCAGTTCTTTTGATACTCTTCTCTTTTCTTCTCAGGCATACAATTTCTTCAATAGGGGTTCCATCTTTATTTCAATGGCGGTGAACTTATTTGACTCCAATACCTTGAATTATTTTCTTCCAAAAGAGTGATTCATTTTAGTTTGCTAATTATTTTTTACTAGCTTATCATACAAATAATATCTCATCCAATAAATTATTCATAAGAAATTCTCAAGAAATTACATCATCCATGCACCTTGTCATATAGTTCAAAATTAGGCTGAGGAAGAGGATATCTCCTTAACAACTCTTTAAATGATCTCAAGCATCATACAATTTCACATACTATTCTTGCTAGAATTGGTTTATCTCAGTCCAAAGTTGAGATGTAATTTATGATAGAAAGAATTTGGTAAGAAAAACCCTCACTAATTTATCCTAACACTCAATGGAACTCCTTGGCAGAAATTGGAATTAATTTCATGCAACTTTGACTCATCAATGGTAGCTAACAAAAAATAAAAAGAAATAGAATCAAGAGTACATAAATATAAACAAATCCAAGTACAATAATCAACATTCAAACAAGTTAACATGAATTAGCCATTTGACCCAGGAATATTTATCAAATATAACACTATCCAATTTATTTAATAGGAATTATTTTTTTATAATAATAATTATGTTACCTTATATTAATCAACCAAACAAATAATCCTTGACAACACCAAAAAATTATTGTGATTTTGTTGCTCTACCTAATTTAATTGATTAGGTGACATCCCAAAAGGCTCATTAATGAGTTTGTCTTGTCAATTGATATTTTGAAAAAAATATGGGTATTAAAAGTAATATAATGGATTTAAGTTCAGATATCAATCTCATAGAGATTATATTAGCAGTTCAGCTATCCAATGAGAGATAACCTTTTTTCTATAGAAGAGATACTAAGATTATAATCAATCATAGGTTCAAGTTCTAATTTCTCTATATTATGTGATGTCATTAATTTATTCATTATATCTTATACACAAAATGAAAGCTGAGATATTATGTAAATGACCTCTTTCCTTATCAGTCTACAAGGTGGTTGTCACCATTAAACACTTCCCAATGATGACCTCAACGTAATTATCTCCTCGGTACATTACCACTCAGATAATACTTCATCCCTATATGAGGGTCATTCACATTTTTATACCTTGTAGTTAACTTCATCAACTTCAACTACCATTAATGATTTATTTATATGCACACTAATATTCTCTAGTCTTTATTATCTTAAAGACCAATGATTGACATAGATTGTAAGCATTTGTACTTTTGACTTCGTAAACACCATTCTTGCATAATTAATATACTTCTTCTTCAAGTTTCACTAGTGGGCATCATATGAGTAAAAAGAACCCACAAGGGCTGTCACCACCTTGTGAGTCACCATAGACTCACACATATCTCAAAGATTACCTATCATCCTTTTCCTCAGCGATGATGTAATTCCTACACTAAAAATGAATTAGTCCCTCTAAGATATATACAATGGATTTGCATGTGAAAGTATTCAAACTTTTATGTTTGTAAGTACCTTATTCATGATGATTAACATACCTACATTTTAGAATTTGATGAATATGTTCTTATGCATCACAATTGAAAGGGTTGTCACAAACTTCCTTTCATATGCATGAGTGATTCTAATAGCATACTTGTTACTATCTACCATAACAACCTCGCACAAACTCACCATTAGTCAAAATCCTAATTTGAGTTCTATTTGATTACTATCTATGAACATCCATATATATAAATATAAGCAAACAAACATTGTGTCAATCAAACATCATATCACATAATCCAAATAACAAAAACCCTAAACCAAACAAATTTAATACAAATTCACATAATTGTTTCTAGAGGAGTAAGGTTTGAGAGCCATGCCCCCCAACTCTAGGAATTGGCACTGATTATGTATCCCTTGCTTGCTTGTGAAACCATTAGGTACTATAAAATTTGCCTCTAGGGTTTTAAATTGCTATGGCTTTTGCTTATTTTGTGAAAGAAGAGAGAGATTTTGTGAAATTCGCCTCTAAGCAAGGATCAAAATATCGGTAAATACGGATATATCGGTAATTAGATTCTACGGATATATTGGAAATATCGATAAATATCGGTGGATATTTTTACAAAAATATCAAAAAAGATAAAATTATACAAAATTTATAAAAATATGTTTTTTTAAAAAAATAACAAAAATAAGTAAAATACATATATTAGATTTAATTAATATTAAATGAGATATATCAACTAAATAATGTAACATAAATAAAGAAAAAGAATCAAAATATTAGATATTGTAATTTAAAAAAGATATATTAACAAAATAATATGATAATAGAAATTAATTATATTTATATTTATTTATTAAAAAAAGAATTATTTTTATTTTTTAACTTCATTTATTTTAGTTAAAACATATTTAATATAATTTAAAATAAGAAATAGATTATTTTATTATTTATATAAAATATTTTATATAAATGTTGGTTTCTTAAATTTGATAGTTGTTAAATTGAATTTTATTACATTGATATTAATTTATAATTTAAATTATATTAAAATTTTATATTATCAAATTAATTTTAATTTTTAAAATTTTGAAAATATGAATGGATTCTTGAAAAATAAAATGAAGTGATAATGTTAAATTAATAATATAAAAATAATGCGAATAATATAAGAATAAATAAGTTTTATTTGCACTATATGTAAAAAAAACATTTTGGCTTGGTGGTGAAGGGTGGTAAACTCCATGTGTTGGACCAGGTACAAATCTTGGTAGCTATAGATTTTTGGTGTTTTTCGCCCCAAAAAAAAGCCTAAATATAGGCGAAATTACTAAAAAAAATTCGGAAATTCGGTGAAAAATTGTTAAATCGCCAAAAATATCACAAATTCAAAAAAAAAAAATATGGCCATGTCATAGCTACATGATATTGTTTCGACCCCACCGATAGTAGAAATATCGGCAAAATTTCACGGATATTTTCTGAAATTTTGTTCCCTGCATCTAAGTAAGAAGTTGTAACTTTCCAATAGAAGTCATGACTTTGACCTTTATCCCTTCAGCTTGAGGTCATAACTTTAGACCATGATCGTGACTCTATTTAACATCTTCATCTTTCTATAACACGTCACAATGCTGAAAATGACCATAACTTGGGCCTAATCTCTCTATAATACAAAGGCACAATGCTATTACATGGCCATGACACTTTGAAGTAGCCATAGGGGGGCGGGGGTATGGACACAGCTCTTGCACTTAGCTTGTGTGTACAAGTCAAAACTATGTCTTCATTTGAGGATAATAGTTTTTCTTTAAATTTTTTTGTACCCTATCTCCAAAATCCCGTTTACCTACCCCATGGTAGATGCATACGACAAACTTTCACACTGATCATCATTTTAGTAATGATAATGACTAAGCACATTTAACTTTGGAGTTCTTATGAGATCCAGTGTATTAGTACTGGTTTAAAAGCATCTAAAAAATAATTAGTTATACTCGAGTAATGTTTTCTTTAATATTTAGCGACTCAAAATTCATTACTTTAAGTAATTACCATGGCTTTTGTCTAAGTACTTGTGGCTCTTTTTTTTATGTAGATCAAAAGTCAAGACTTTATGAAAAGGTCATGACTTTGAATTGAGACTATCAGGCCATATAAAGATAAAATCATGACTTTATGAAATTATCCATGACCTTGAGCATTAGTGAAGTACTTGGTTGTTGTGATAGAGAATTAATATCAAATCTATTAAAATTTTATGAGCTAGATATGATTGCAACTTCATGATAATATTGTAGCCATTGAGAAAGTATCACACATGTGAAGGATTATGTTAATAATAGGGGAGGGTCATGGCATACAATATTTTTCCATGATTATTTATATAGAGTTTCTGCTAAGAATGAATATCAAAACTACAAAGAACTTATAGACTCATATCCTCTGCTAAAGACCTCCAAACACTCATTTATTTCATAACTATTGATCAAAGTTCTCCAAAACACCAAAAATTATGAAATCAATACAAATTAGCTTCATTTCAACACATATACACTATTATTAATCACCAAAATATGACATAATATTACTAAATTAAATACTGAACATTCTTCACCACTAAAAAAATCTTCTTCCTTCTAGTCTTAGTTTTGCACCACTAGAAGTTTTCAGCATGAACTACCTTTCAATTGCCTTCATATCAAAATGCAACTTCACAAAGCTATCATATTATACTACTCAATTTCTTCAACTTGTTCCCACTACATTGGATCCTTGGAGGCTCTTATCTCTATCATAGTTCCTGGATCATCTCTTGTAACCAGAAAAACATAATGAATGTTCTTTATAATTTAGCTAGGATTCTTATTAATGTAGACCTTCTCAATATAGGACTTGTCTCGCCTACATTAGCCTTAAATGAGTCTTCAAAACTTTTCTAGTTCACATCTTCATCATAAGATTCTATGCCACTTGTAGAATGAAATCATGACTCAATTTATAATGTAATAATAGGTATAAATTTTGAATCCCCATTTCCATATCTCGACTATGTCGCTTTATAACTATCAACCTTGTCAGGACTTCAAGGAACCTTTCTACTCTTTCACTTTATGAACATTATATCTTGACTGTAGATTACCATTCTTAGTTTTGGGTTCCAAAGCTTGTTCCTTTGGCACCTTCCTTGATTCCAAAAAAATTAAATCTCATTGATTTGAAGTCTAGCCTGTTTCTAATTTTCTTTGGTACATGCATGTATGCATCACAACCAAACACTTGAAGATGGGCTATGTTCGGCTTCCTACCATGCAACACCTCAAAGAGTGTTTTATCTTTCATCACTGATATGGAAGTGTGGTTCTTCAGATATCATGTTGTGGTAACTACTTTTTCACAATATTCCAACTTCAAGCCTGTCCAAATCTCATCCATCTCACCTTTTACACTAGTGATCAATTTATCCTTCTAGTCACTCCATTCTATTGTGGTCTCATTTTTATTTTATTTTACCTTGTAATGCCTTGCACAACATAGAACTCATCAACTAGAAAATACCATATACTGATCAAAAAATCATGTATGCTTTCAGCTTCATGAGTGTCACACTCACAAAAATTAAGATACATAAATTTTGAGTTTCAAGTTTGAATCAAAAAATTATTTGTTTCACATATTATATTTATAAGGGTTATCACTCTCTTCCTACCATATGCATGAGTGAGCCTCATAGTTTACTCATCACCATCTGCCATACAAATATGGACAAACCTACTAATAGTCAAAATTCTTATTGAAGTTCTATTTAATCACCACATCCATTAATTTTCATTCCACAACATAAATCAAATATATTTATTAATTATAAAACTATTCATACGTCACATAAATCAAAATTACATATATCCTATTATTCAATTTAGCCTAACATTGGGGAGAGATTCAATACGATACAAAAGAAGATGCCTCATGATTCTTGAGTTCCCAATAATAACCCTCATGATAATCTAGAACATAAAACCTAATTCCATGCAATTTTGTTGATTTTCCAAAATTCACCATGGAGATGGGGGGTTTGAAAGTTGTGTCCTAAAAATCTAGGGATTTACTTATGTCTTGCATTCCTTGCTTATTTTTGGATCTCTTAAAAAATGCAAACATCACCTTTAGGGTTGTTTGTTGCACTTTTCCTTTATTTTGGTACGAGGAGAACATGATTTTTTTTGTAATTTTTTTTCTTTCCTCATTCATAGTATGTATCTTTGCATTTTTCTTAGTATAAATTCATGGTTGTTGGAATTTTTTGTGATTTTGGACTAGATCTCTTGAGTTTGAGGTTATGATTATGAAAAGTAGTCATAGCTTTGGATTACATCCTAATCTTTTTGTAACACCAAGTCACAATGCTAGAAAGTATATGCGACTTATGCCTTTTGTTAGTAATACAAATTTGTGACACTAGGAATTTCCATAAGTGAGCATTAGTCTCTCTTATTAATCATTTGGCTACGACACTATGAATGATCGTGGCATTGAGAATATTCTATCTTGTGCATAAAATGATCATCGCGCTTGGAATAACCTCGGCATTGAGAATAGCCTCTCTTATGAATAATATGGCCTTGATGATGGAAATGGCCATGGTGCTGAGAAAAGCATCTCTTGTACATTTTATAACTATGGCATTGACAATGTGGATGATATTGAGAAATGATCTCTCTTGTGCACAATATGACCATGACTTTGGTTTTGATATTTTTCATACATAAAATGGATGTGGTACTAGGAATGGTCATGCTACTGAACATTAAATTTCTTATGCATAATATGGTTGTGACACTAAAAATGACTATGATAATAGCAATTAGGCCATATATCAAAGTTGTGATTTTGTCTTCTCTTGAGGGAAAGAGTCACTACCTTGGAAAGTTGTTATATTGGAGAAAATGCCATTTGTAATATTATGTATCCAAAAGTCATAGTGCTGGATAATTTTTATGGTTTGGCTTGTATAGTTTTGGCTTTGTAACTTGTTTTAGCTTAAAAACCATTGTTTTGTAAAAAATTTATGGCTTTGACTTGAGAATACAATGCCTTGGTAAAGATAAAATCATGTTACTAGAAAGTGACCAAGACTTGTTAGTATCAGTGAGGTATTTGATTACTATGACATGAAATTAATATTATAGCCATTTAATTATTATGAGATTAGTATGTCTATGACTTCATGGTAATATTAGAATTAAAAAAAATAAAGTATATAGTTAAAGGATTATGCTAATGATTCAACACTATCCATCTCCAATCTCTATGTATTCCATCCCATCCTTCAAGAGTTTGCAGATCTTATCTTCAAACTTTTCTAGCTCCATGATGACAAATAATTTTTTTGTTGGAGATAATTTTCTCACATTGCATATCATTTTCCAGCTTCCTTCACTACTACTATACATAGAGATTTGATCTTGTTTTTTAGATCTTCCTTTATTTTTCAGCATCTATTGTGACATTGTCATGCTGTCTAATTTTATCAGTTAAGTGATATCCTAAAAGCTAATTAATGAGAGTGTCTTATCAATTGAGATCTACAAGTGTACTTGTTATATAAATAGTAAATTTCATCAAGATTTTAATTGCATAAAAATTATGTTTGCAAATCAATTATTCAACAATGAGATAATACATTTTAGTATAATGTATACTCGAATTGTTAAACAATTTTAGGTCCATGATTTACTAATTTAATCTATATGATACTATTTAAGTTACTCGACTTATATTTTATTAGACACAAAATAATTATTGGAGTATTGTATAATTATCCCTTGCCTAAATGGTATATAATATAGTTATTTCTATGGGAGCTCATCCCAATGGTAGTCCTCTCATATCTATTCCATTGGTACATCACCATCAAAATAATAATTCTTCTCTACTCGAAAGTTATTCATGATCCCATACTTTTTATGTAACTATGTCAACTACTATTGATGATTATTTTATATGTACACTCTTATTCTCTAATCTCAAATATAATAAAGGCTAAAGATTAACATGATTGTAAGTATTTGGACTTTTAGCTTCATAAGTATCATACTCGCATAATTAATAATTTCTTTTCTCAAGTTTCTCTAGTAGGAATCAAACAAGTAAAAATAACTCACAAGGGCTATCATCACTTTTTGGGTCAAAATATATTCATGCATATCCCAAGGATTGCCTATCCTACACCTCCTTGGTGATGATGCAACTCTCACACTAAAGGTAAACTTTTTGAAAAAACACACTATATAATATCCATTCTAATCAAGAACTAGTTATTTTAAGATGTATATAATCGATTGATATGCAAAAGTATGCATACTTTTGACTTATTAAGTGTTATACTCGTGATGATTAACATACCCAAATTTTAGGTTTCAACATATAAATTTATATTTTGCATCATAGTTAGAAGTGTCATCACTTTATTTTTATCAAATATGTGAGTGAGTTTCAGGATTTACTTATCATCATCTACCATGATAATCTTGCACAAAACTACTAATAGTCAAAACTCTACTTAAAATTCTATTTAATCACCATCTATTAATATCCATAATATAAAATAAATCAAACATATGCATTTATTAATAAATAAAACCAATTGATATCACATATCAAAATTACACAAACACATTGGATACATACTAGTTTAGTACAAATTTTCTAATTCATTCCTAGAGGATATAGGTTTGAGAATCGTGAACTCCAACTCAAGGGACTAGTTTTAATATTGCATCTCTTGCTTGCTTGTAAAACCCTTAGAGAGTATACAATTCTCTCTTAGGGTTTGGTAGTTATTATGGCTTTTCTTTTTGTGTGAGAGAGAAGAAGAGAAGAAATGAGAGATTGTTAGAAATTTCCACATCTTTCACTTTTATACTCAAGAAATCTTGTATTACTCTAAGTAGGAAGTAATGGATTTCTGAAGAAAGTCAAACTTTGGCCTTAATCTCTTCAGCTTGAAATCACGAATCTATATAATGGTCACAACTTTAATCTTCATATTAATATTTCTAGGGCCCTATAACACAAAGTCATGCAACTAGTAATAATCATCATGACTTGGGCCTATGGCCCCTATAACATAAAGTTGCTACATTGTAAAATGGCCACATCTTAATGCCTTTGCCCTTTTATCATCTATAAAAGACCGTGGCACTAAAAAGTTGATGTAGAGTGGTGAAGGTTTCTCATTAAATTATATATAGGCATGACAATATGTAGAGGTCACAATATTGATAAATAGTCTCTCTTGAGTTTTTATAGGCATGACATTGAGAAATAGTCAAAACACTAACAAGGTCTTTCACGTGTTGGACATGGTCAAGAACTAGGAAATGGGTATGGTGCAAAAGTTTTTTTTCATATCACTCAAGTGTTCACAGTGTTATCAGTTGTTGTGGCACTAGTATTCTCTTCTCTCATATATCATGTTTGTAGCATTATTAGGATGCAATGTCATTGGCACTTAGCTTGAGCATACAAGTTATAACTATGTCATCCTTTGAGGACAAGAGTAATATCTATAAAAATGATCATACTTGAGTAATGTCATCTATACTATTTACGATACTAAGGGTCATGACTTTACATAATTATTGTGACATTGGCATGAGTAGTTGTGGCTTTATAAAAAAGCCACAACAATGAATTGAGACTACTAAGACATATTAGAAGTAAGTAGTGATGCTTAGAATTGGTTATGATATTGAATACTAGTGGGGTACTTAGTTGTTGTGATAAAGAATTAGAGTCATAGTCATTAAAAATTTTCAAACTAATTATGGTTATGACTCTGATAATATCACAGCCAATATGAATGTGTCAGATGGTGAAATGATTATGCTAATGAGTTATTAGGGTTGTGACATATAAGAATTACCCTGACCAATTAGGTAGAGTTTCAACCAAGAATGAACTCTAAAACTATGCAAGACTCAATAATCTATTCCCTCTGCTAAACACCTCAAAAAACCTATTAATTTCACGAATATTAATTAAAACTTTCCAGAATACAAGATTCATAAAATTATCTCATATTATCTTTATTTCTATGTATACACATTATTATAAAATATCAAAATAAATAAGAATATTTGATAGTTTGAATAAAAAATAAACTTCCACACGAAAATAATTACTCATCCACAAGTAATAACTCTTCTCTCCAAAAAAATCTTCATCACTGAGAATTGATATGACTAGATTTGGGTGTCATAGGGTGTATAAATAGTGGAGTAACTTCAAGTGGACATGTTGCTTGTCATGGTGGGGTTTGAGTTCTACTTCTATACTTGTGAGTTAGTGGATGTGTACATTTCTTAATGTGGTGGATATTAGTATTTACTATATCATATAAGCGGGAAAAAAAGTTTGGCGTTCCTCTCAAGTAGTGCTATATTTAATATCCATAGCTAGACCATGAAAATTTATTTTACTTCATTAGAGATCTCTTGTGTATATGCTATCTTTTTATTATACCATTCTACCTTCTTGTTGCTAGTCTCTTTCTTCAATCTTTCTTTAGCCATACTTGGTTTCTCTAGATGTTTGCTCTTTTAAATTCATGACTTTAGTGAATGTTGTGGCTCATTGTTCTTTGCTCTATTTTCCTTTTTCATTCTAGATCCCAAATTCATGGCATTTAGTACTACCATATCTTTGTTGTTAAGTCTTTCCTTTCTTTTTTCTTCTTGTAACTCAAAAGTCACAACTATAATCGTAGTCATGGCTTTGTCTTAAATCCTTTCCTTGCACTTTTTTTTCATGTAACTCCAAAGTCATGGCTATAATCGAAGTTGTGCCTTTATTTTAATGTATTTCCTTATACTTTTCTTTATGTATCTCCAAAGTTATGGTATTATGCATAGCCATGGCCTTTTCCTTAAGCTTCTTATGGACTAATTCTTTATGTATCTTCAAAGTCATGGTGCTAGGCATAGTCACAACTTTATCTTTGAATTTTTTCCATGAATTTTATCTTATCCTTGCCTTTCTCCATCAATATCTCAACTTCTTTAGAGTTGTCAAAAGAATACTTCTCAGAGGTTGTGACTTTGACAAAAGTTTTAACCTTGTAGTAGTTATCTTCCTTTATTTTCTCATCTTCGCAACTCCAATATAATTCTTTGTAATCCAACTCATCTTATTATCCTAATTTTAAAGTTATTCTTTTGTTTCATATTCTTCGACTTAATCTAGTCTAGAGGTGTCATTTGGTCTAGGAAACTCAAGAATGGCATGTAGTATGACTCTATTCAGAACTATGCCTAAACATGCCATGGGCCGGCTGGTGGCATGGCTCGAGTCATGCCAGATCAAAAAATTTGGCATAAAAGGCACGACACAATATGACCTAACATGATGGCCCAATTAGCCAAGTTCCGACCCAAACTAGCTTGGATTGAACCTAGTCTAGGATTGACTAAACTCAAACTAGCTTGGACTGAACTCAAACAAGCCTAGAATGAATTGGGTTAGCTTGGCTAGGCCTAACTTGGCTTAGCATAACTCAGCATGATCATACATGACCCAGCATGACCAACCCCAAAAGCCATGCCAATGGACCATGTAGGGCTGCCCCTATTTAGAATTGTGCCAATATAGCATGACCTATGAGAAATACCCTTTTATGCTTAGCACAACATAGTGACGCTTGATAGGCCTAAAAAATAGGTCGTGCTAGCATGACATGACCTCTTTGATATCTCTAATCTTGTTCGTAGTCTTCTACAAAATCTTTCTATTGAATTCCACTTTTTGTTGCACTGTAGTCCAATACAGATTATTGATTGTCTAACACCATGTTTCATCATCGTCTAGACCCCATAAGTCACCATAAAAATTAAACCTTTACCTGTTCCTTACTAACATGGAGAGTAAACTCTCATTTCTTGATGATGATAAGCGCTTGTCTTATGGCCAAAAATAGTTATCTCAATATTAATGAATATATTGTAGTCTTCTTGCCATATCCAATATAACAAAAGCTATAAGAAAAATAAAGATACCCACCTTGAACAATACATTTTTGATTATTCTATTTGAGTGTTTGATAGTCAAATCTACCATTTGGAGTGAAGAGATGAAGTAATTTTGTTAAGATTCAATCTTTGTGTAATGGGCAGGGAAATCAAGTTGAAACTTGATCCTAAGTCACATAATACCTAATGAAAGGTGTGATTTTTAATAGTGAAAGGTATTGTACAACTTTCATGGTCCCTTAATTTTTTGGAAATTTTCTTAGAATAATCACACTATTATTTTCAATCATATCCATAGTCATATATATTTTCTATTTTTACTTACTACTCATTATATCTTTCATTAATTTAATTTAGTTTGGAACTTGGGATAGAGATTCGGCAAACAATATACTTACTTCTAACTTTTATAATATATTGAGAAACTTTTTGAATTGTTCATCCAATTTCTATTTAAATCAATGAGGAAATGAAAGATCATTTATAAACTTACCATTGGATTCATTTTGAAACATTTATTTCTCTAGATTGCTTTAGATAAACTCTATTTACTTCTCTATTTCCTCAATTTTTTTATCATTTTTATGTGAAAAATGGGTTTTCACTTTTTTTTGGAGTTGTGATTTGTTAGGTATCACAATCATATCTGTCATTATTCTAGTTTTTTTCATTCATGGTCATAGATTCTTGGAGAACTTTAGTCTGATCCATGGATTTTAAAGAAGTTGTAGCTCTATTAACTCCAAAATCTCAAGAATCCTCTTGTTCAAAATACCTTTTTAGTTGTAGAGTCATAAATTTTGGGAGATTCGTATCACTTTTACTACTAAAAGTTTTAGAATTATTTTGTTCATAATACTTTGGTAGCTCCATCTCAGTTCTAAGTAATATCGAGAATTAATTCTGTATATTTACTTTCTTATCACTTGACAATTCATTTATTTTTACTCCCTTATTGATAATGCTAATTGACTAAGATGATGCTCTATGTTTCTCATCACCAAACTTATTTCATTCATCCTCATTTTAAGCACTCCCATCCGATTATCTTAGACATCATTATTTTTCTTCAATTTTGCTATGTTATCTTTCACTCCATCATCCAAATCTGGCTTCTATTCTTTTCATGATGGATGAAAATCCAAATTGGAGTTTTTTTGATTAGTGTAGTTTACTACATTATTCTCAATAAAGGATTGCCCAATATGTTGTAGCACACTTCCATAGTCTCCATATGAAAAATTCTTATACTTTATAATGTTTTGATGATAATGCAATGGAATATTATTATTGTTCCAAAACACATACCCTTTGCTCTACATTTGGTTGGCTTTTTCCATTTGATAAATATGATCACAATCTAATAATTCATGCAGATATAAAATAGTGATTTTCTCCAATATTTTTCTCTTTTCTTCTTGGGTATCAAGTTTCCTCAAAAGAGCTTCCATCTTTACTTTAAAGGTGGAAAACCTATCCAATTCTAACACTCTAGTGTATCTTCTTCCAAATGAATGATCTATTAGAGTTTGACAATAATTTTTCACTAACTCCTCAAATAAGTAATTTATCTATTTTAGTAATTTATTCATAATAGATTCTTCAGTAGCTACATCAATAGTGCACATTTTTAAATAGTTTAATCCATTGTTGAAGGTTTGGGCTTGGAACACAACTCAAATTTATTTTGAAGATATGTTCTCAGCAACTCTTTAAAATGGTCCCAAGTATAATTTAAATTCTCATGCTCTTCTTCAAGAATTAACTTAGCTCACTTCATAGTTGAGATATAATTTGCGGTAGGAAGAATTTAGTAAGAATGACCTTCACTAATTCATTTCAACTCTCAATGGAGATCCACGATAAACATTGGAATCAAGTCCATGCCTTACCACTTAATGAAAATAAAAATAATCATAATCTTAATATATCAGAACTAACTCTATTCATTTTCATAGTGCCACATAGCTCCAAAAACAAAGTTGTATATCCATTAGGATCCTCTGATGCACTTCTGTGATATTGGTGCAACTTAATCATATCAATTAGCCTTGGTTTCTATTCAAAGTAATTGGTTTTAATTGGATGCAAATAAAATCTAGAATAACTATCCATCACGATAAGTTTCTTATAATTTCCAAATTATGGCAGTGGATGAGTTGTTAAATAGCTTGCCCATTGCCACACCGGGTCTCTTTGGTGATGATGTGACTCTCATACTAAAGAGGAACCTCTTGGGAGAATACTCTATGTAATATCCATCTCAATTGAAAACTTTTTTATTATGATATATACAATGGATTTTTATATTAAATTATTCATTTTTTAGCTTTGTAATTATCATACTCATGATGATTAACATACCCATATCTTAGATTTCAATATATAGGTTTATCATATGCATCATAGTCTAAGGGACTTTTACTTCTTTCTTATCATTTGTACAAGTGAGCTTTGTGATTTACCTATCATCATCTACCATATAAATCTCGTACAAACCTATCAATAGTCAAAGCCCTAGTTCAAGTTCTATTTAATCATCATCCATCAATATTCATAAAATAAAATAAATCAAACACATTAATTCATTAATAAATAAAATAAATTTGCATCACTTATCTCAATTCACATAAACTATAGACTCATGCTATTTTTGTAAAAATTTTTAAAATCCATCCCTAAAGGTGAGGGGTTTGAGAGCTGCCGCCACACCTCCCAACTCTAAAGAATAACATTAATCTTACATTACTTTTTTACTTTTGGAATCCCTAAAAAGAATAAAAATTTTTCTTAGGGTTTGGTAATTGTTGTGGCTTTGCTTATTGTGAGAGGGCAAAGAATAGGAAAAATGAGAGAGAACTAGAAATTTCTCTATCTTCTACTTTTATACTAGAAAAACTTTGTAATGCTCTAAATAGGATGTCACAACTTTCATAAGAATGCAATATCATTGACTTTCATCTCTTTAGCTTGAGGTCATGACTTTAAAAAATGGTCATGATTCTAGTCTACATCTTAATCTTTCTATAACATAATATCGTGATGCTACCAATAATCATGACATATTATTGTTTCTATAATACAAAGTCGTGATACTATGAAATGACTACAACTTCATTCTTTTGTCCTTCTATCAATCATAAATTGGCCATGAAGTGGGAATGACATCTCATTTAGTTATATAGCCATGATGCTATGTAGAGGTCATGACATTTCCTTCATATCTTTTAAGTGTTTGTGATAATATATGTGGTCATGGTACTAGCATTCTATTCTTTGATATATGATGTTGTCATGGAACTACTAGGATACTATTACATTGACACTTAGATTGAGCATATAAGTCATGATGTGCCTTCATATGAGGACAATAGTCATGACCTTAGGAATAGCTATACATGAATACTATATTTTATAACATTGAGTGTCCCAAAAGTCATAGCTTTGAATAATTATCACAACTTTTGGTATGAGTGGTTGTGCCTCTGGAATTTTTTGTAGCTCAAAAGTCATAAATTTTTTAAAAATTATTAACTCTAACTTAATATAATTGAGCCAAATTAAAGATAAAGTCAAAGTATGTGGACTTGACCATGACCTTGTGTATACGCGAGGTACTTTGGTTGATGCGATAAATAATTAATATTATAGCCATTTAAAATTTATGAGCTAAGTATTTCTGCAACTTCAAGATATATTATAGCCACTAAAAAGTATCATATAGTAATAAAATTTTTTGATGAGTTGGTAGGATCATGGTATACAAAAATTACTTCCAACTAATTAGATAGAGTTTTGGCTAAGAATAGATGCCAAAATTGCATGAGATTCGATGATCAACCCTATATGCTAAATACATCTAAAAACTTTTTAATTTCATGAATATCCATTAAAATTCTTTAATATCTATACATGATTACCTTCATTTATTACCTCTAAAAATTCTTTAAACATCAAAGTTGTGAAATCAACCTTTATTACCTTCATTTTCATATCTATACATGATTATAAACAACCAAAATACACAAGAATGTTTAATAGTTTGAACACCAAACAACATTCCACAAAATATTTTTCAAAATATGAAATTATCAAAAAATATACCTCCATGTGTAGCTAGAGAATACTCAATGTAATTTTACCCTTTAAGAATCAGTTTCCTTCTTTTTTATCCCCTTTGATTTTTCTTTTAATGTTTGATAATGATAGGAAGGATACTATCAGACACATTATATCATTCTATTCAACTATGTGGACTTTCTTAGCTAGGCATAGTAAAGTAATTAGGGAAGAGGAATTAGTTGGCCAGAAAATTCACCCTAAGAGAAATTAGATTCCTATATCTCAAGAATCTTTCCAACACCATAACTATAACCAACTAGGATGACATATAGCAAATTAGCAATATCACTTTCAATAGAATGATCATTGACATGGAATATTAGTAATAAAAATGAGCATATGAAATATTACAAAACTAATTTACGTTCATGAGTTCTCCATGTATCAAGTATCAATATAAGCTTTTCGAAGTCACCCTCCACCCTCCATGTGCCATTTCCATCTATCAACAAACTGATGATTGCTAGAAAATTGGGTAACCTATAGAGTGATTTAAAAGTCATATTATATTTGGCTCTTATAATCTAAATAACTCATTTATTATTCCCCTTTCAAAGCACTCAAAAATACCTCTCACGTAATATGTGTTTCCTCACCCATCCTTCAAATTAGCATAGATTTTTTCTAATGGAAGATTGCACCTTTCTTTATGTGGACAAAATAACAAGTAATTTCTTTTCTTTTTGATATTGACAAAAAAATGGATGAATTCACTAAATCTTTTTAAGCCTTTCTTTATATGAACCGAATCTATCCATCACTACCCTAGTTCTCTAACAAAAAACAGCATGGGTGCCACAACTTGAGTGGAATTTTTGTGGCACTGGGTTTATGTCACTTTTTTTTTTCTTGATACTTGTTTTTCCAATCATTTTATTTGATGATCTTCTCCTTTCCATTGTCAAATCAATGAGATCAGTAGACTTAAAGTTGGGTTTTCACAACATTTTCGGACTCACTTTTATTTATTTAATGAAGATTTAGGGCACTATGGCAAGCTATTACTTTAAAGTAGTTGCCTTGGGCATGGTTGCGACTTTGTTATTAAGCTTCTGATAATGATTCTTTTTATGTAATATCAAAGTCATGGCGCTAAAAAATAATCATGGCTTTGGGATTAAAGAATCATAATCACTACTACTAGTTTGAATATATGATTATTTTGTGTGGAAGATTTATAAGTGTGACTACATAAATTTAATACTTATTTTACAACAAAGATACTTCATCAAGCAAAAAAACTCTTGGATTGCCTCACAAGCATTGCTACATTTAATATCCATATTTAGACTATCATTGACTTATCATCTTAGTTGGAAATCTCTAGTATCCAAGCTAATTTCTCTATATAATTTTTGATATCTTTCCTTCTTGTACTTTTGGTATCAATCATTGATGCTAAATAAGTAATTATCTAGATGACAAAATCTACAAGGATAGTTGGGATGGACCAACTCTTCTTTGTTTTTTTCCCTTGCCTTGACATTGCATAATGTCATGAAAATTTTATCTTCTTCTTCTTGGTTCTCCCCTTAACTTCTTCTCTATCAGTCACCAAAACTTCATTGTTTGTCTCTTCTTCTTGCATAACCAAGACTATATATTCTATTACTTCTTCAAAGTTCTTAACTTCAATTGTCTCCATTTTAGCCACTACAACTTATATTACAATATTTTCGCCATACTTTTTGACTTCCTCTACTTTCTATGTATCAGTAACAAAAACTTCTAATGCAATATTTTTTTCGAATATGCCCAAGTTAGTATCTTCATCACTCTCTTTCCATTATCTCATCCCCACTTCTACCATGGCATTTTATTTTCTCAAATAGTTTATTAGCTGGATAAGTATATCATTTCATTAAGACTTATAAATTGAATAAGGATTATTAAATATGTTCCCCTCTTAGCTTCCAGATCTTTTTGATAATATATTACTAGTTGATAATAGTTTTGATTTATGTTACCATGATGTGTGTAATATAAGTCACTTCTTGGTAAATAATAGTTCTCTTCGTATTGATAGTTTAGAATATCCTCATGCATTTTCATTTCATTTATTCTCAAATGATGGTCATCTATATCATTCTTCTCTTTTAACTCATTAAGAAATAAATTTATGTTTTATTTGAATGATTGGTTGTGCATCATCTTTAATCGGTGCTTGATTTATTGTTATTTGAGTCCTGAGGTATTAGCTTAGCCCCATAATTTATTTATGTTGATAGGTAGGCTTGCAAAGAAGAAAAATATAACATGCCAAATGCAAAATATAATAATCCATTTAACAAATAGGATAACAAGAAAACCTGTTGGATCAAAAAAATACTATTAAAAAAGAATTATCCTTTCTCAAGAATAATTACGTCAACTCACATTAACTAACCAATCTAAATAATACCTAATTTTTAAGCTTAGTGTTGCATGCAACTCTCCATCTCTCTACCATCAATTAAGATATGGAAATCTCATTGTTTGTCTTGTTGAAGGAATATAGAATGAATGTCAGTATGATCTTTGAGAAATCAATCATCAATTACTAAGGAGGGGATTCTCAAGCCAAATTATTCACCCCTCCAATATTAGAATGTTATGTCCAATTGAAGGAATCCTGACACATGAAGACAAATATGAATTATGCTAGCAAATATCCCCATTTATATTAGCTAGTGCGAAGAGAATAATCGAATGAGTGAAGAACATGAAGCTTATTCTAGAAGGAACAAAATTAACTAATAGTAGGCAAAAAGTATCAGACTTTCTCAAAGCCAAAACTAAAGAAAGAGGAAGAAATAGTAAGAATACAAAGAAAGAATCACCCCCAAGGGGGAGATAAAGGCATGAGACTTGGAAAAAATCTTCACCCTTTTGAAGACCATGAAATTGGAGGCTGATGAAAATGAAAGCCAACTAAAAGAAATAATGAAAAACATGCACAACTCCTTTGTAGTAGAGCTGGAAGAAAGGGACAATCATTGAATACCATACATGAAGAAAATGAAGGAAGGAGACAATGTAAAAGCCAAGTAACATGATGTATTATAAAGAATGCATCTGGGTGCAAAGGTGGTATTCTATAACAATCCAACTTTAATTTTGTATCCAAATTTAACATAGATAAAATTTTTTGAATATACTTCATATGAATTAAATAGATAAATCTTAGGATCTAAGAGTCATACTAAAATCTTAAAATATTTCTTCTACTAGAATTATGTTATCTCACTATTGGTTGATCAAACTATTGATATACTTTTTATGAGATTGATAATAATTATAAAAATGCTCTTTAGTACTTGTATCACCTATATACTTATATATCTTTATTGATATGATACCCTCACGAATATGATTTTGAGATATTGTCTAACTAATAAAATTAGATAGCATAATAATATTACAATGAGTTTTTAGTTTTATGTTGGGAATTATTTAATTTGAGTGGTCATAGTGAGTAGACGTAATTATTCTTGATAAAAGATAATTCTTTTTTTATTAGTTTAGTTAGCACCATCTTTACTTAGTCCACCAATCAATAGAGTTAAATTCTAGGATAGAGCTAATACTTAGAGACTTATAAAAGGATAAATCAAAAGTTGATGTACAACTAATCCTTCAAAGAAAATCTTATGATATTTTTTATGGAGTTATATGAGAAAAATGATACTGATGACTATACTTGGGAATGAAATGAGATGAGAATAAGTGAGAATGACCCAACTATCAATATAAGAAAGTTTATTGTTCACCAAGCAAAGATTTCTATTGCACAACTCATGGTAACCAGAATCACATCTATTATCAGCCAACAATGAGTTATAGAGATTAAAGATTTGAGATGCATGAAAATATTACATTCAATAATCCTTATCTAATCAATGAACATTTATGTGATGATATACTTAGCCAACTACTAAATGGTTTGGGAAGAGAAAATAACATGCCAAAAGAGTGGTTGAGATGATGGGAGGAGTGCTTTGAAGAGACTAACTTGGGTTTATTCAAAAAAAAGTGTTGCATTAGAAGTTTTAGTGGATGATATAAAAGAAATTGAGGAAGCCAAAAAGTCTGATAAAAGAACAACAACATAAGTATTATTGGCTAATATAGAGATAGTCGAGGTTGAGAACTAGGAAGAGGCAATTAAAGTACAATTTTGATTATGCAAGAAGAAGTGGAAAATAATAAAGCTTAATGGTTGATATAGAAAAAGTTGATGAAGAGAACTAGGAATAAATTGACTTTCAATGGAAGGATTTTGTACAAGAATGCTGGCTAGAAGAATAGGAGAGGTAGATGATAATGAAGAACAATTTTGGAGCTGAGAAATTAGTGAAAGTGAGGAAGATAATGTGGAAGTGCCACTAAAAGTTGTGAAAGTGATGAAAATTAAGAAGATGGCTACTATGAGATTATGATATTATTCAATGTTATGACTTCTAGAGAAATCTAACATAGACAATTTCAAAAAAATCTATGAAAAAAAGTGAGGAAGACAAGGTTGAGATAGAAATTTTGAAGGATCTTATCAATGAAAAAGTTGCAACCATGCATAGTGTTATGTATTTGGTATTATAGAATAAAATTGCCCATCAAAATCTCAATGAAAAATCCATGGTTGTGCGCAATGCAATGAATTTGGTGTTACAAAATGAAATTGTCCATCAAAAGATCAATGATGAAGCTATAGTCATTCCCATTGTTGTGACTTTATTGTTATATAAAGAAATGAGTTGGGAGAAGCTTAAAAACAAAACCACAGTTATGTTCAATACTGTGACTTTGGAAATATAATAAAAAAAATGGTCATGTTAGAACTAAAAAAGTATCCATGATATCCCTCAAAGCGATGGCATCCAAGGAAGAAAAGGCCAAAGTAGAAAGTGTAGATGAGGTAAAATAAAAAAAAGAAACATGAAATACGGATATAAAATTCTATACTAAAAAGCTAGCACGAATGGTAAAGATTATTGATGGAGGCAAGAAAGTATTGATGGTATAGCAATAGATATTAAACATAGTGCTTCTTAGAAGGCAAGCCAAGGATTTTTTTTGTGTGATGTAAAAAATACCTTATACTCATCACATGAATGATTGTACACACCCAAGTTACCCATAGGTATAGTCATACAACTCAAACCCACCATTACTATTAGTATATTCATGAGAAGTTATTCTACTACCTTCAAACACTAAGACACTCAAATCATGTAGTAATGACTACCCGAGGGGGTAGTCATTACTCAGAGACAAGTAATAATTTTAGTGTAGGAGTTTGTTAGGTATGTAAACTACCAAATATTTTTGTATATTTTTGGTGCTATTAGATGATATGTAAGCATTGAGGCTATAATTGGATTGAATTTATGACTTTGTAGTTTTGGTAGATTTTGATAAATAGTAATGAAATCGAAATTTTTTTGGAGGCATTTGATGACTACATGATGTGTGGCTCATCATGTTGTTTTGACATTCATTCTTAGCCAATACTTTGCTTATCTAGTTATGATAATCTTTGTATGCTATGCGGCTATACTACCTCATTAGCATAATCATTCAACTATGCAATATGTATTTTTAGCTATGATATTATTATTGAGTTGTAATTATAGAAATCAAAACCTCACCAGTACTAAAAGTCATGACTACTTTTTTAGTCATAACATTATTTTTATTAAGACTTTGATTCTCAGGTCAAAGCCTTATTTTTTTCCAAATCTATGACTTTTGAACTATAAAAAGTTGTAGAATTATAAAGACAATTACTATAATATGGTAATTATAGTAATTATCTAGCACCATGACTTTTGGACACATAATGTTATAGAGATAATTACTTGAGCATTATCACTTCCAAAAGCATTGAGTTTTGCCCTTAATAGAAGGAAAAGCTATAACTTGGAGGTATGGACTAATTTCCAAGCTATAATAAGTTCCAAATCTTTGTATGCTGTGAGCTATAAAAACTTCTAAATCTATTTAGGCCAGAGTCATGGTAATTATTAAGCACCATGACTTTTGGACACATAATGTTATAGAGACAATTACTTGAGTATGACAACTTCTAAAGGCTTCGACTTTTGCCCTTAATAGAAGACTAAGCTACAACTTGGATGTATGGACTAATTGTCAAGGCCAAGGTCATTCCTAGTGTCATGGCTATTTGATACACATGCAAGGTCAAGGACAAAGTAGTAGCCATTCCCTAGTGCCATGGCTATTTGATGCATAAGAAAGTCTAGGGCTAATTTCCAATGCCAGAGTCATTCATATTGTCATGGCCATTTGATGCTCATGCAAGGTCAAAGACAAAATTGTGGTCATTCCTAGCATTATGGTTCTAGTATGCATTTTCTCTCCACCTCCAACTCCTTCCATTTATTTGTTCATGCCCTTTTTGTATCTAGCTGCTCTTCCTACAGCACTTTTTTTTAACCTTGCGATAAGTTGCCTTTGCATGTATGTATACTTGTGCATGTATGTATGTGCCTGTGTGTGTGTGTGTATAAACACACACACACATGTACTTTCATGCAAATACACATATCATCAAAGACATCGAAAGTAAATAATCTAGGGCTTAAAAAACACACATATAGGTCTCTCAGGCATCGTCAGCATCTTCTAGTTCTTTGTCTTCTGGTACTCCTCGCAGATAGATAACATTGTTACACCTACACATGGAGCATAACATACTACATTTACAAACCAATACAAAACACAACACCATGCCACTAATAAACAAATATACTAGCACATGCAACACCAACTATCATTTGCTAGAAATTTCACACAATGAGAAAATCATGAGCTTATTTTTAAATTACTGAATTAAGATTTCTCCAAGATTTCCAGTGAATTTCCCATCAACATATTCTTCTGTGTTGCTAGCTTAACACTAATTAAGATATTCATCAGTCCATGGTTAATTATAAAAAATTTAGAAAGTGCCAAACAAAAGGGAAATGGAAATTGAAATGACAACAAGCTGCATGGTATTGATTTTTTGCACACCTGTAGGTTCGTATAGGAATCCACCGAAGCAAGGAAACTTGAAAGAAACCAAAAAAAAAGAGAAAAAAAATACAATGCACAGGAAAAGAACACAAGGTAGCTCACCTTTGTATTCCATTCCCCACTTGAGTTTTACAATAACAATCTTCCAAGTCAAGTTGTTGAGAAAAGGCTTGGGATTAACGTGGAAGGTTTGCAACATTCATCAATAAAAAAACTAATGAACGGTGCTATCATGTACGTATACATCAAATATTTCTCTACATTTACTTAAAAATGCATAGGCATGTATATATGCAATATACATGCATACAGCATGAATATAGTATAACTAAATGTGTCCAAACACACACATGCACACACACACACACACACACACACACACACACGTGCACACACTATTTGCCTATCTTCTAATATTTTTTTTTCTTGTCCATATATTGCACATTTCTAGTTCAACTGATCCATTAATGCATGGAAATGGACATTAATAAAAAGCAAAATCTTTTTTTTTTCTAATCTGCATATCCCTCATGAACTAAAATTTATTATTAAGTTTTTTGCTTGAGAAAACTATAAGAAAACTTTTTTTAGGAAAAATAAATGACCATTAGAAATAATATTTGATGGTTGTGAGCATGAATAGTTAATCTTGCTTCAATGCATGAGAAATTAAAAGCTAGTATTAATGTCATTCATGAAAGCATAAAATCTATGAATATCTCGTGTATACAAAAAATTATATCAAACAAGAAAACTTGATTACTGCTTCATATAAATTTTCTTTTAACCTCTCATTATCATCATCAATGAAATCTTATCTCAATACTATTGTAAACAAACATTATTCTAACCATAAGAACATGAGTTCAATCAACAAGAATACCAAATATACTTCATCAGGATGCTTGTCAAATCACCTATCATGATGTTCAAGTAGATGTCTTACATGCAGTCCGTTGCCATTATAATAGCCCATCCAACTTCTCTGCACAACTTCACAGTTTCAATGCATGCAGTTTGTCACTGATATAATCTGGTTCACCTTTATAAGAAGGGTCTATGTCCTGTCCAAGCAACCAAATCAAATTAAAAACAAAAAAAAAGCAAAAATTTTCATAGCTCAATGCTATGCCAAGCATGTTACAAGCACACTTAGAAATCAACATATCACCTCTTGCTTGTATTTGAGGTCGTAGAGTATCTTATCCGGCTCATAAAACTCAGATTCGGCAACATCCACCCCTATGGGTCACATATAACATTGATGTAGTTGGAATCGATGCCTAAGCCTTGTGAGCAATGATTTCAATAAAATAGAGTGGGAGTGCGATGGTTTCGATAACATACAGTGAGCATGCAATGATTTGCATAACACACAATCCGTGGGTAATCGTGGTAGCTATTGCACAATGGATGCACTCCTTCTTGGGTTTACAGCTCTTTCCGACACCCCCCTATAGTTTAGCTTTCCCTGGGATCGCTTTTGAAACCATGTAAAACATTAAATCACACAACATAAAATAAATATAATACACTTGATAAATAACCTCATACAAACAATGCCCTTATATAACATGTTATTTTTATCAGGGCAACTCACAAGATGAATAACCTCTATATCACTCTCGATGTGTACCTGTGTGTGCCATGCATGCCTCAATGTGTAAGACATGCTAATTCGTCCTCCAAAAGCTATCAATAAAATAACGTATCAATTGATAAAGTAGAGAACATGGCACACAACAAAACATAAACAATATCACAAACATCGTGCTCATCAATAAGATAGTTATATACAATATATATGTACATATAATATTGTAGTGTATATGTACAAATAAAATGTAGTATATATGTACATATATACTATAGTATATATGGATGTCTTATAGATATAGAACATTGGGTATAAATATAGATATTGAACAGCAGGTAAAGTATTATCCCATTTATACTTCACAAAGAAGGCACAAAACATCACTATCAACATTAATAAGAAATGTGAATATTATTTAAATTTTTGAATAATATATCTAAAAACTCTTAGTGGAAAACTTGGAAAACAAGCTACGAGCCAGGCTTGGTGCATCAAAGTTTGCACCCTTTCTCTCTGCAACCAGAACTCTCTTTCGGTCCCAAGGCCTGTAAGGGGGCTTCTCTGCCCCGCCACTCCTTGCAGCACCATGCTCTCGTATGGCTTTCCTAGAACATTTCTTCTCCTCTTTGCGTGCTTGCACCAATAATTTTGATCACTTAGCTTCATTGTGTTTAGTCCATCAACCATATAGTTTTTACTACCATACGGTTCTTCTCTTGGTTCGAAGCAAGCACCATCACTTCGTTGTATGCGACAACATAATTGTAGAATAGTTCATTGTCGTACACATCCATGGCTGGAAAGAATTCAATATGTACTCCATAAAAATAATATGCACTCCATAAAAATAATATGCACTCCATAAAAACAATACACATTCACAGATATATAAAAACAGTAATTATAGACATGAACAAACACGAATCCGAGTTGATAGTCATACAACTTTAACAAATATCTAAAAGATAGCCAGAAATGATGTTTAGAGAGAGAGAGAGAGAGTACAAAAATAAAATTTTTCAGAAATAATGAAGATAATAATTGCTTAACCTTTTTTTGATCCAGTAGAGATTAGTAAAGATGAAACCCATCCATAGGAAGGACCGTGACAATGTCCGAAGGCTTTGAATCAAAATTTATTCGTGTATGTCACTCCCTTCAAGCCGATGCCATACACTCACTGCTTCTTATGACTCCCTATGATCTCCAAATAGATAGGATCATAATCAATTAGTTGAAGATCCATAGAACTCTCAACTTATTGAGCAACAGCTCTCACACATTCCTCCATGAGTTCTCGTGAAAAAATAGAAAAAAAAATACCTTTCTAGATATACATAAAATAAATTTAATATTTTGCATTCCAAACAACTTTCAAAATTTTCTATAGTATTATAAAATTTTATTAATATAAAAGATTCTTACAGCAATCATCTGAGACTTGTTGCCAATAAACTGACCATCTGCTTTCTTCACATCTTTCTAAATATCTTATAAAAATTGGGATCTCGACTCAATTCTCCAGCCTAGAGTATGTATTTATAAAGTCAAAAAATAAAAAATATTAAAAAATTTAAACAAAATTAATAAAACTATGCATATATTTGATTTATTTGGACTATTAGGACAACTACTAAATATATAAATATTTTAAACTTTAAAATTGTACCAAATCTTGAGCATGCTCAATGCTCGACTTTGACCCTCTTGTGTGGTGAGACATTCTTGTACCTAGTCTGGCTATCTCATTCCATCGATTTTAGTTGGCAATCTTTGATTTTTTTTTCACATCTGGCTCCTCCCAATGCTTAAGCCACTCTGGCCAGCCATCCTCGGATATAAAATCAGGCCTATCTTTTATATTCTTTAATTTATGGACAGAATCTGAACCATCTAGCAGCTTTGCTCTCCTATAATGGCTTTATCTTTCCATAAAATTTGGGTGCCAAAGTACACTGATTTTATATATAGAAAAATCACAAAAAATGTATATTAATAGCAATGACATAATTATATACTAGTTGAATAATAACCAACATATTTGTTAACTAATTAGATAAATAATTTTCAATGCTTTTATTTCATTATTTTTACCTGAAAGTCATTAAAGTTAGAGTCTCTTGTTGATTCTGAAACTTTCTTCCATGAGAATACTTTAGAATTGATCATTTTCTTGAAAGACTTTTTTAATTATAGCCGAACACTTGTAAGATGGAATAAAACTGTACAAATAAATAAATAATATTGAATACAAGCAAAACAATACTATATATAAAAAAAACCACTAAAAGTACCATCATAATTTTTTATTCAAGTAATATTTACATATTTCTTATACCTCTCATCCACAAATTCAATTACAAACTTAGCACTAAAAGCAGAGGAAAGTGTAACATTTAATGATGTCGATGGTGTTGTCAATGGGGGAACTGTCGATGTAAAATGTGGTGTAGAAATTGATGATGGATCAAAAGTATGTGCAGGAAGGACAATGAGTAGTGGGCTTAAATCTAATAAAGGTGGTGATAAAGGTGTCAATGATGATGATGGTGATTGTGATGTTGAAGTCTGGATATGGTTGGTATGAGATGATACTAAATTTATAACAAGATGTAAAATAAAAAATGAATTTCATCCATATTTACGTCCAAGTCCACCTCCGCCATGGCCACATGTTTTAGGTGCCATCTGTTATACAAAAAATAAAAATATTGAACAAATAATAGAGATATGATGAACAACCATACATTTTAGAATAATACACACCAGTAGATTTCAATAAAATATAAAAAGTCTTTGATAGTATAATATTATAAAATAATTATAACAGTTTATTTATCGGCATCACTATCATCCTCCAATGGATCTTCTAACATTTCGTCTAATTTTGATGGAAGTTCTAACTCATCTTTAGATAGAAATTAATCATCTTAAATTTCTATTAGAGTACTTTTTGAGTCACATAAATTTTCTAGATCTTCATTTACATGTACTGGCGCAATATTATTTATGTCATCTTCTTGGAATGCCGGTGCAATAGCTAGTTTGCACTTCTTTCTTGAGGTGTTGGTACTTTAAAAATTGATCGAGCTTTGATTTTGCAAATCATCCACTAGTCACTCTTATCACGAGATAAACTTAGATATGTACAATAATAACTTGAGTGGCTTGAACTACCATAATAAATGGCTCATATCGATTATATCTATGTTTATGGTTAATATCCACTAGCTTATAATCCGAATAAATTTTTGTACCCATATTTTGTGTAGGATTAAACCACTCGAACCTTAATAAAACAATCATATTAATTTCAACTACCGGATACTCCAACTCTTACTTTTATGAATTGACCATAATAATCAATTTCATCTGTACTATAATTTGAGCCTTTAATGCATACACCACTATTCATTGTTGTTTTAAAAGAACTATGTCTGATTGTGCGAAATTTATATCCATTGACAAAATACCCATGATAGGTTGTCACATATCTAAATGGGCCTTTACTTAAATAATGAATGAGAATCTTGGAATCTTCATTTGAAGGATCATTTGTATGTTGCATAAATTAAACAAATGATATTAACAACTAAATGATACTAATAAATTAAATAATTCAAAAAATTAAAACTTAATAATTCTCATATAGTTTTTGAACCAATGTAGAAATTCTGTTTCTAGCATATAATCCACCTCATGGCTGGAAATTATTAGTTGCCTATTTTTTAACTGCTCAACATTATATACTGCATAAATATAAACAGAGGAAAAAATGTATATCAATTTTTAATATTCCTATTAAGGACAAAATTAAACTATGATTATACCTGCAAACATTTTGGGTATACATGCTCAATATATGGTGCAACCTCTACACAATTAAGTAAAACATAGCTCCAGGTTGCTTTGTACTCTTCATTTGTCATACATCTTTTCTTTGCTCTTCCAAATGCTCTTCCATGGTGCTTGAAGATAGATAAGTTGTCCATAAAATCATCTTCTACCAACACATGACTTTCATCATTTCGATGCACATTTCTATTCTTTGTATTGACATGATCCTCAAAATAATACGATCAAAAAGATGATGCATCTTCTAATAAATATGCATTGCAAATTAAACTTTTAACTTTTATCTTGTTTCTAACATTCAATTTCAACTTACGAAGATACCTACAACTATAATGTTAGGTTTAAATTATATTATATTATAATATTACTTTATGTTTGAAATAATAAAACACAGCTACTTATATGTATTTACCTCTCAAAAGGATACATCCACATGTATTGTACTGGCCCTTCTATACTTGCTTCATATGCCAAATAAATCGGCAAATGCTCCATTGAGTCAAAAAAAGCTCGGTGAGAATATTCATTCAAGCTTACAAAGAATACGTGGTATGTCATTCTCCAGCCTCACCATGTTATCTATTTTGATTGTGGCTGTAGTTAGCTATTTGAAGAATAGACTAACTTCTGTAAGGACTTTCCAAACACTTAAGGAAAGTAATTCACAGAATGCAATTGGTATTAATCTATGCATAAATACATGTCAATCATGACTTTTCATTCCAAATAACTTAAGATTCTTCATACCCATACATTTACCCATATTTGACACATATCCATCAGGCAATTTCAAATTTTTAACCCATTCACACAGTATCTATCTTGCCATCTTATCAAGTGTGTAACAAGCTTTAGAGAATTTTCCTGTTGCCTTGTTCAGTTTTAATTTAGGATATCGACAGTAATCATTTAGCTCTTGTCTTGATTTTTAAATATCTTTTGTATTACCATCTACATTAAGGACAGTGTTGAAAACATTGTCAAACATATTTTGTTAATATGCATTACATCCAAGTTATGATGAATTAAATTGGACTTCCAATAGGGCAAGTCCCAAAAAAATACTACGTTTCCTCCATACAAATATTTTGCATATTGGTCCATTAGTTCTAATAGCATCCTTTTTAATTACCTTCTTCAGATCCAAACTCTGAATCTCTGTCAAAATATCATCTTCTGAATGAATAGCTGGTGCAACTATCATCACTATTTTATTTTTTTGAAATGCATTTCTTTTTCCGTGGAATGGATGATTTGTAGGTAGGAACTTATTTTGATTATCAAACCATGACTGTTTACCACTGAATTTGAGGATAAATGCATTAGACTTTTTCATGCAATATGGGCATGCGAATCATTCTATAGTATTCCAACCATACAACATTGAATATGCTGGAAAGTTACTTACCACCCACATAAGAGCTGCCATCATAATAAAATTTTACTTATTTGAGATGTCATATGTATTCATGCCAACATCCCACAAATGATTTAACTCTGCTATAAGAAAAATATCCAGCATGCCTTTTGGATTTTTTGGCTCTGAAACCAATATTGACAAAAACATATATTGCTCCTTCATACACAACCACAGAGACAAATTATAAGGTGTCACTATCACTGGCCATGTTGAATACTATTGTCCAGATTGGCCAAATGACTAAAATCCATCAGTGCAGAGACCCAATCTCACATTTTGACTTTTAGTTGCAAAATCTTGATGTATATGATTAAAATACTTCCAAGTAAGTTAATCTGATGGATGATGCATCACTCATTCTTCAACCTCATGCTCGGAATGACATCTCATATCATGTGTTGTAGCATTTGATGCATATAGTCTCTATAATCGGGGAATTAAAGAAAGTAATTTAATACATCTTCTTAAATGCAACTTTCATCTTTTGTCACATATCTACAACATGAGGTACCTTCTTAAACCGATGATGATCACAAAACTTACATCTAATAAAATTTCTATCACCACCCCAATATAACATACATCTATTGAAACAACAATCAATATAACATACTTAGTATTGTAAAAGTTGTTAGTGATTAAATTATTATCCGGAACAATCTCTTTAATTAGTTTGTTACTTAATCAAATAATTTCTCAGACATATAATTTTCTGACTTCATACTCATTAGTTGAGCCACAAGTGATAATTGTGAATGTGTTTTACAACTAGGTTGCAACTCATTATCTGTAGCTTTTAACATTCATAAAATTTTTGAGCTTGAGTATTTGGTGGTTCATCCATGTAAAATAATATTGAAGTCAGCACCAGTAGCTTCCATTACCATTCTATAGTATGTGTTTGATGTTTCTTCACCACATGCAAATGATTCAGTACTCTCATTTTGGTCAAAGTTTAGAGCCATTGTACTTCCCACATGATAAATCCAAATAAAATAATTTGGTACAAAGCCATATTTAGCCAAATGGCATCTTATAGTGTTTACATCATGAAAAGAGATATTTTGACACTTGTAGCTATTACATGGACACTTAACTTTTCTTCTATCCATCCAACTCGATTGATTACATGCAAAGATGATGAAAGTTTCAAGTACACTCAAAATATCTTGATTCAAAATTCTATTCATAAATCTTTTGTACATCCACTGATTATCTGAACTAATTTTACCCTATTTTATTTGCAAAGAATAATGCTCAATCATTATTTTGTATGAAGCATATAATTACTTCAGAATATACTAATAATTAAATAAAATTACTTACATATGAATATTTAAAGATTAAATATTGTGAATATCGAGGCAATGCATTTGTAGAATCTGCATTAATAGATAAAACATTTTAGCCCGGTAAAGATTAATTGATATCACACTATTACTAGATGAAGGGAGAAAAATACGTGAATGGACAAGAAAGGAAAGCAAAAAAAAATTGAAAGTTTGAAGGAGTAAGCTTCTCACTTCTCAATGAAGATCAAATTGCACAATTTTTTATTATGATTCAACACAATCTTTGAATATTAAAATAAAAAAAGAAAGAATAAATTAATGGAAAGGCGATCCAATTCCAAGAACTCTTGAAAAATGTATTAATGAAGAATTCAGACATGAACAAAAATATATTTGGAATTGAAAACATATCATACAAAGTATTCAACTAGAAAACATATATGTGAAGCAAGCTACAATTACAAATTTCTAGCCTTACAAATTTAAACTGATTTAAGATACAAAGAATTACAGACATTAACATTAACATTATTTGTGGATAACTACAATCAAAAGATAGTTTGGTAAAGAAAACTTACATACACCTCAATTAATATATAATCAATACGAAGAATGAGAACTTATTAATTTAACAAATATTATAGATATAACTATCACTTAGATACTGGTGATTAATGATTTTAGTACTTGTAATGATTTACCATGAAAATCTAGATTACTACTGTGTGCATGAGGAGGATCTTCCTTCATTTATATAATCTTGGTAATAACTTCAATTTAGACGATATCATACAGACACAAATATCTAATATATAATTTCAATGGAAAATGCAATATATGGTAATAGTTAAGGTAGAAAGAATAATTTCGAAATAACAAATAGCAAAATCAAAACACACCCTTAGTAGTTGCAATGGTCTTGTGAATAAAATAATATTGTTTTGGAGACTAAAATGTTCAATGTTATTTAATTTTAATTGGAGACTAAAATAAAAATGATAAAATAATATTGTTGTTGTATTTCAATGCTTTACAATTATATTTAAATAAGCATATGATAATATTTTAACAACTCTAATTTATTAGTAATAATGTTTGATAATACTCAAAATTCAATTAGAATAATAAAAACAAAGTATTTTGATGCATTTTGAAGATATACAAATGAATTCCATATATATTGATGATTTATATTTAAATTTATTTATAACATAATTTTTTTTAAATGTAATAATTTTTTAATGTGAATAAATGGTTTAAATTAAAATTCATTGAAGTTTAATGATGATTGATATGTTTGTTAATATTCATGACTCAGTTTTTTTTCAATAAATTTAAATGAGCTTGGATATTAATCAATATTTTTTAACATTATTCCACATGTTCAATAAAATTTATATATCTACACATAAAAAACAATATATATATATATATATATATATATATATATATATTATAAACATCAATTAAATGTGTATATATATATATTTACACATCAAAAACCAAAGGCTCGATACATTGATTCTTGAGATAAATGTGAGCCTCCTTGGAGGTTGCAAGTTCAATCTTCACAAGCTACTAAAAAATTGTCAGGATAAGAAATCATGCCTCATTTAGTTATATTTAATTATATAGAATTTTATATAGTTATACAAATATATATAAATAATTATACACATATAGTTAAATATAATGTTGTATGTTGCTATACATGTAATTATAAATATAGTTACATGTGGTTATACATAGTGTTACACATATAGTTATAATTATATTTATACATGTAGGCATATATATTTTTTCATATAATTTTACACATTCATACATATAGTTATGTATAGGTATAGATATAGCAAAATATATTTTTATATACTAATATATAACAATGTATATTAAATATTTGTTGAAAATTATATATTTAAATATAGTTATGTATAATGTTTTTATACTTTATAGTTATACATATAGTCAAAGACAATTATTTATAGTTATATGTTCTTATACCTATAGTATATATATATATAGTTAAAATAAAGTTATATATAGTTAAACATATAGTTATATTCATACAAGTAGTTATATGTAGTTAAACATATAGTTATATATGTATACATGTATAAATACATGTATACATAGTTAAAAATATAGTTATATTTAATTATATAGAGTTTTACATAGATATACAAATATTTGTATATAGTTATACACATGTAGTTAAACATAATGTTTTATGTTGTTATACATTTTATTAAAAATATAGTTACATGTGCATATACATATAGTTACACATATAGTCATACTTATATTTATACATGTAGCTTTTCATATAATTTTATATATGTATACATATAGTTATCTAAAGGTATAGATATAGTAAAATACATTTTTATATACTAATATATAAAAATGTATATTAAATGTATGTTGATAATTATATTTTAAAATATAGTTATGTATAATATTTTTATAGTATTACATGTAGTCAAAGATAATTATTTATAGTTATATGTTCTTATACCTATAGTATATATAGTTAAAAATAAAGTTATATATAGTTAACCATATAGTTATATATAGATATATTCATACAAATAGTTATAAGTAGTTATACATAAATATATACAAAGTCATAAACAAATATATAGATTTACATATATGTATACATAGTTACAAATATAGTTATATTTAATTACATAGAGTACTCTTACATAGTTATACACATATAGTAAAATATAATTATATATAGTTATATATTAATATACATATAGTATTTTAGTTAGAAATATAGTTATATAGAATTATACATATAGCTATAAATTATTATATAGTTATAAAAAATAGTCATGTATAGTTATAAATATACTTATAAAAATAGTTTACATAATTATAAATATAGTTATAAATACTTTTATATATAATGACATATGATTATATAATTATACAAGTGTCTAGATATAATATTTTTGTTTAAAATATTTTTATAAATGCTACATATGTATAATTATATATATTTAACACTTTTATAAATATTATATAGTATATATATCACATTTATATAAAGATTATAAATATTATATATAAAAATTAATGTTATATAAATGGTTACAATAATGTATAAATATTTATTTTATATGTTATATAATTGTTATATAAAAATTATATAAATGGATTGTTTTATGTAAATGTTGTGTAGATATTTATAAACATTAATACATTGTATAAATATTTATATATAACATTATATGTTTATATAAACATATCAATATTTATATATAATGTAATACATTTATATATATTAAAGTATAGACATTTATATATAATGTCATACGATAATATAAATGTATATAAGTTTATATATAATGTTATCTGATTATAATATTTTTGGAGACAACAAAAATAGAACCCATAAACATTAAGTTTGTTTTTTCTTATGTTACAGAAGTAGAAAACATTAAGCATATTTTTTTTAAAGTTAGAGAAGTAGAAAACAATATGCAAACATTTACAATTAAAAATTCATAAAACCCAAAAAAATTAAATAGTAAAAGAACAAAGTTTACACTAGCTATTTATTATTTCATTAATGGTGCAAAGTCAAAATCATATAAGTGATATGAAAATAGAAAAAAAAAAAAGAAAAATTGGAGGAAAATTTAAAAAAAATCAAACCCGAATATTCTGTAAAAACCAAACTCCGCCAGTAATAATCAAATTGAGAAAGACAGAGATATGTATATAGCATTCCGAAGGAGAAGAGTAATGATAATATTACATGGTAACAAGAAGTAGATTTTGTAGGTTACTCTCATAGTCTCGTTTCGCTTCTCCTCTCTTTGTCGTTGAAAGATATAAAAAATTCTAAGTGCTTAATGCCTTAGCAGATTTTGTTCATGGAAACTATAAATAAAAATTTGATGTAAATATATAGAAAATAAAAAGACAAAAATATAAAAGTAAACTAAAATTATAAAAAATAAATAATGTAAATAAAAAAAATGAAATAGAATTTTATTTAACCATAAATGATATTATTTCATAAATAAATAAAATAATATTATATAATAATAAAGTATTTCATATATATATATATATATATATATATATATATATATTATGGTTATAAATTTTTAAGAATTCAATTTATTTTTTATTAATATAATATGAAATAATTATAAAGGCATAAAATTCGAATATTTTAGTCATTATAAATTTGAATCTTTGAAGTGTTCATTAAATATTTACATTGAGATATTTATTTTTTAAATTATCAATTTTTTTGATGTAATTAAAATATCTATGTATTAATCTTTAAATATCAATTTATTTTATTTTAAATTTTATGAATTTTTTTAGAAGATTTCTATTATCATAAAAATATTTTTTTACTTTAAATAATATAAATATTTACTTGTTTATTAGTTAATTCATATATTTTTATAATTTTTTTTATTTAATCAAACAATTATTTATATTAGCTTTTTATTAGTAGTAATTTTTATTTATGTTTATTTATTAATTAAAATATTTAAAAAATTATTATAATTCTATCATAAATTATATAATGTTTTTAATAAAATATTTAAATATCATAATTCAAAATTTTAGAAAAATATTTTGTATAATTTTTTAATTACTTTTTAATCAAAAAAAATTTGTCTTAATTAACATACATTTTTATTCGTATTTATATATTTATAAACTTTTTTATTTATAATATCATATTTTTATAATTATATGAGGAGATTGTGTCTTTCAAGGATCACTCATCTATAGATTATGACATACCTTTAATATATAAAATTACATAAAATATTAAAATAAATAATGCTTAAAAAAATTAATTCATTAAACATTAGTGACGAAAATTATCACTAGCCCAAATAGCTAGGGAAAAATCCCTAAGTAAATGCATATATTTTGAGAAAATAAACATTAAAGGAATAATTGCTTCTAATTATATTTAAAATCATAAAAAAATAAATTCATATAATTATTTACCGACGGATTTTGTCTCATTCTAATTAGCTAGAGAAATTCTATTGCTAAATCCATTACTAAAATTCATGCTTTCTTTATGCGAATATCTACGATAATATTAGCAATGAAAAATTTTCAATTGAACATTTTCATCTCTAATCCGTCACTAATCCATCGCAAAATTTTAATTTAATGTGTGGTCAAAAATCCCTTGTTATTCCCTAGCTAATCCCTTGCTAATTAGCTAGGAATTTTATACCTAGCTAAATTAGTCTAGCTAATTATACATTTTCATGCAAGGTCAAGGACAAAGTTGTGGTCATTCCTAGCACCATGGCTATTTGATGCATAAGAAAGTCTAGGGCTAATTTTCATGGCCAAAGTCATTAATATTGTCACAGCCATTTGATACACATGCAAGGTCAATGATAAAGTTGTCGCCATTCCTAGCATTATGGTTATTTTATGCATAAAAAAAATCCAAGGCCATTATCTTGACCTTCTCAATGTTGTGGCCATTTAATGCAAAAGAGAAACCAAAGCCAAAGTCATAATCATTCCCAATGCATCAACTTTATGTTACTGAGATAAAAGGCATAAGTTGTAGACACTTCCTAGTATCATAATTTTGTATTAGAAAAAGGTTAGAATACATTCTAAAGTTGTCGTCACTTTCTAGAATCATGACCTCGAGCTCAAGAAACTAGACCAAAGTAATGACATCTTTTGAAACAATAACTGTTTACTTGAATAAATGATAAAATTATAGAGTACAAAAGAAAAAAAACATATTATTAATAATTTTTTTTTCTCTTTGCACCAAGACAAAAGAAAAGCACAACACACAATCCCAGAGGGGTATTTTCACACTCACTAGTGGATTCACAGCCAAGCAAGGTATTCAAGCCATAAGCTAAACCCTAGAGTTGGGGGCATAACCTTCAAGCCCTCCAACCCACCAGGATGAATTCAAAAAATTCAACTAAAATAGCATGGAATTAGGGTCTCTATCATATATTCTCATGAGAAATATCATTGGAAACCCAAGATTCATGACATTTATTCTTTTGTAGCTCATTAAATCTCTTCCCAATATAGGCTAATTAGTAGATAAACTATGAGGCTCACTTATGTATGAATAATTTTGTGAATAATTAATATGTTTGATTTATATCGTGGAATGAAAATTGATAGATATGGTGATTAAATAAAATTTGAATTAAAGATTTGATTATTGGTGGGTTTGTGCATATTATTGTGGTAGATGGTTATAGGTAAACTATGAGCCTCACTCATGCATACAGTAGGAAGGAAGTGACATTCCTTTTAACCATGATGCATGAGATATACCTATATATTAAATTCTGAAATCGAGGTATGTAAATTATTATGAGTATTTTGTTTATGAAGCTGAAAGCATGAATGCTTTTATATATCAATCCATCATATATATCTTAGAAGAATTGGTTCTTAATTGATGTGAATATTATATATAATATCCTTCTAATGATTTCACCATTAGTATAAAAGTCACATTATCACTATGGAAGATGGTTATAAGTAATCTATATAATATATATGAGTAGTTGTGACTCATAAGGTGGTGATAGCCCTGTAAGTTGCTTTAACTCATATAGTTTTTACTTGCGAGATTTGTAAGAAGTATATATTAATTCTGAGAGCATGATGCTTATGAAGTTGAAAGTTCAAATACTTATAAATCATATTAGTTCTTGGTCTTTATAATGCCTAGAGCCAAATAATAAGAATGAACATACTAAGCAACCATTAATGACAATTAATGAGATGCCTAAAAAGTATGGACTTGTAAATGAAACTTGAGTAAAGATTATTTGTTGTCTCAATGGTAAAGTCTGAGGAAATGCTATGAGGGGAACATCATTGGAATGAGCTCAATGGTAAGAATCTCCTTGTATGCTATTAGGGCAAATGGGAAATTTACAACAATCCAACTTTCTTTATGTATCCAAACCCAATCAAAATATTTGAATATGAATCATGCAAATCAAATGGATACACTTTAGGATCTAAAAGCCATACTATAACCCTAAAATATCTCCTCAACTAGAATTATGTTATCTCACTATTAGTTGTTATAATTCATGTGGAACCAATATCTAGATAAAATCCTTTTTGCTACTAGTATGACCCATGCACTTATAGATCTTTATTGTTGAAACATCTTTGCCAATAAGCTTTTGGAATATTGTCTAACTAATAATGTTGGGTAGCATAATAAAGTCACAACAAACTCATCATGATACCATGTTTCTATATCTCGACTCTATGTTTTATGATACAATCTTCCTAGGTAGCAATTTCAAACCCCTATCATGATATTATATTTTCATGTCATGAATTTAGACTTCAAGAGGAATTCTTCTCCATGGATATATTCTTTTGCATGCCTTGCCTATCCTCCATATCTTCATTCTTTTCAAAACACAAGAACTCACTACCTAGAGTCATGATAGTTGTTACCCAACTTGCACAAGGTTCCACACATTGTTCCTTGATCAATTATCATTACTTCTCATCTTGCAACCTTCGTCATCACAAAAAAACTTCATGACATCATCCATCATTATACTCATCGATATTAGATTTCTACTCAAACTAAAAAAGTGCAACACCTTCAGATAGAATTTTATTATCCCATCAACATCATGCATCAACTACACCTTTCCATGGTCAACTATCTTTAATATTGAGCCTTCCCCCCAAAGTCACATCTCCTCTATTGAATGACTCATACTACCTAAACAAATTTTTATGAGAAGTTAAATGATATGACATGCTCGTGTTAATATATCAAGTATCCTCATCAAAATGAGCAACACATCTTTAACAAATTGAATTTCACTACTAGTGGATTGCTGCCCATCTATTGAGAAAACACATGCATAGGTTGTGACTCCAAATTTTTCAGTCATGATATGTTGGCTTCTATGGTAGTCCCTCTTGAAAGGCCAGCCTAAACAATATTCCCATCATGTCATCTTCAACTTATCTATACTCTTTAATATTTCTCTTGCATTTTTTTATGCTTTCAAAATTCACATTTCTTTCTCTAGTCCTTCCCCTCACATACAATACATCATTAAAGTATCTCCTCATGCTATATCTTTTCATATCCACAAATAATAGTGTTGAAACTAATATTTCATAGGATAACTTGTGCCACCATTATTAATGGTAGAAAACAAATTATCTAAAGAATCTAGTAGTGAACAGAGACTAGTAATTACTTTAATATCCTCACTAATCTCATAGCCATAAAGGATTACTATATGATCAATATGTAAAATTCATACGAATTTTAAGAGAAATAATTAATTTCTTCTATCCACAACTTATACAACTTCTTCCTTAGGAATAACTTATTCACTAATGACTTATTTTGATAAAGTACTTCTTGCTTCTTCTAAAGCTCCTTCTTGGTTCTATCACCAAAAACATTATCAAAAACTTTGCCTACTAGACATAATTAGATCAAGATTTGTGCTCTTTGATTCAAATTGTCCTGATTGATATTATCCATGGAAGTCATCTCTGATATTTGATTCACTTATCATTGGATTTGGTTCATTGATTATTGACTAGTAATCTCTATCAACAAGTCGATCCTCCAATTTTATTTTGTATAGTTCAAGGTGCTTCCTCATAAACTTATCAATCTCAAACCTAGATGGTGTATACTTATCATTATCAGATTCACTATTCCATAGATCAAGTAAACCCTAGATCTAAATGCCAAACTAGGCTCTATGATCGAACCTTTCTTTGATATCAAATGCGAGGTATGCTTCGGTACCAAGTGTTAGATCCTAAAATGATAGGGATCCACATGAAAATCACATGTGGCTCTAATGCCAAAATATTAGAACATCATAAGACAAATCATACCACTGTGCAAACCTACATTCAATACAAAGGAGGAATCTGAGGTTCTTGTCATTGCAAATTTCCAATACCAAACTTAAAATTAGTGCATGTATTTAGTGACATTGATTTAAGGTTTTGAAAAGTAGGAAAACTAATCTCTCATAAAAGAAGCATACCCTTGCATGAGAGAGAGTAAAAGAGAGAAAAGAAGAACACACAAAATATTGAGGAAAATATTTTACTTCTATTCATCGTTTGTGGTAGAGCATTCACATCAATTTGCTTTCTTACTTTTCTTATTATCATGTTCTTATTTACAAACCATTATATAATCAAGTAAAAACCCTCTTACAATGATAAAAAAAATAAAAAATGTTGTTTTCCTTGAATCGTAAAAAAGAGTACAAGATATTACAAAAAAAAAGACTTAAGGGGGATGGACCACACAAAAATAGGACATGTGTCTTTTTCACCATAGAAAATGAATAGAATTCTGATTTTGGTTTAACAACTCATTGCAACCTTATTAGGTGGGGAAGCAAAATGAGTTTGGTGCGGAGATCCTAAAAATGAGTAGTAACTAGAGGCTTGGTGAGACAACCAACAAATTGGTCCATGGAATAAGTGAATGAAAGGTGAAGAGCACAATGACTTAGTCATTCACCAACAAAGTCACACTCAAGTTCCACATGTTTGGTATAAGCATGAAAGATTGGATTGGAAGCTAAATGTGAACTATTGATGTTATCATAATAAAGAGCCTAAGAAAGATAATTATCTTAGTCATGGCAATTTTGTGATGACATTATGTTATAGATAGAAATTATCTTAGTCATGATATTTTAGCTACCATGATATTGTACTATAGAGAAGAGTTAATTGGGTTGCAACCTCAAGTAAACCCTAGGTGGTTACTTCTATAAAAAGGTGAAACTTTTCTACTCTAGAAAAAATTCTAATTAGACAATAAAGTCATGACCTCAAATCTATCCCATGAAATTTAAGCTGTGACGTAAAGCTAATGGCATGACTCTAGCTTAAATAATTGTATGAAACCTTGAAATATAAAAGTAATACTTAAAGGATTTCAAGAAATAAGAAAGATAATAATTGAATTTTGAGTTATGAGCATGCAAACCTTATGCGGCACACTTCCAACCCCCAATTAAGAGAAAATCCAAGATGAATGCAGGTAAGAATTTGTAGGGATTAGGTTTTGAAACTTAAATCCTCATTAGGATTTTTATTGAGAACTCTTGATTCCATGAGATGACATTCCAAATATCTCATTTGAATTATTTACCAATATCAAGTAAAATTGAGATCTAGATTTAGTTTGATGTACTTATGCATGATGATTATTTGATTTTATAGAGGTTATATTTGTGTTAATATTGTGGTTTGGATGTTGATGGATATAAATGTTATTTAGAATTAAAATTTAGGGTTTTTATTATATTATAGATTTATGCATATTAACCATGGTAGATTGTAATAGGCAAGTCATGACACACTCAAAATTATGATAACAAAGAAGTGATAGCCCTTCTAATATTTTTGTATGAGATATACCTAGCTATGTGTGAAAACCTATTATTGTAATAAGTTTAATTATTATGAGTATAATGCTTATGTAACCAAAAGCACGAACATATTTGTGACCAATCTATTATTTATTTTCTAGAAGAACTAATATTCAAGTGAAGTGAGGGTTAGTATAACATCTAACATATGTGTTTCAGTATATTATGATAGTCATGTGTCAACTATGATGGACTGTTACAAGTAAGTCATGAGGCACATATAAGTGGAGGTACTTCATCTGATGGTGACAACCATTCGAATCATTTCTTCTAATATGATTTCTATAAGTAAGACTCTTGAGAATAGATATATTAATTATGATGAGTATGATGCTTGTCAAGCAAAAAGTTCAAAAGTATTTAATTCCACATCATTTCTTATCTTTATGACTTTGATGTAAAAGATAGTTGAAAAGGATAAGCATGGTGTAGATGATAGAGTTGAAACATGGTAAATGCCTTGATCAATAAGATCCTTGAAGAGTATGTGTTTGATGACCTAATGTTTAATATAAAAATAATCAAGATGAAACTCAATGAATGCATTATTTTCAGCACAAAGTTAAGACACACGAAGCAAATTTTTAGAAATAGCTGGTGAATGATTGACTTGAGATTGACAAAGAACAACATGATAAGCCAGAGGATAAGCATATCCAATGTGAGACATAGAGGCGCCTTTATCATTACCAACCATGATTTTATCAGACCATGTGAATAATTGAGCACCCTCAAGCAAGTTAAAATTAGAAGTGAAGTTGTGTGATGTAGTTATATCCTTATACTAGGAAGGATTAGAGTAGACCAAATCCAGAGCAAAGGAAATAGGAGGAGAAGCACTTGGTATTTGTTGAAAGAGAACTTTATTGAAGGGTATCTATGAGGGAGGAGGAGGTTGATATTGAAGGTTAGTGTGATGATAGCATTTGTTTGTTGCATGATCAAGTTTGAGGCATATTTGAAAATCAGGGCATGAAGAAGTAAAGTTGAAAAATAATGGTGAAGAAGAGTTAAAGGAAGGCCATTGAGGTGATTTATTATGATGAGATGACTGAAAATAGAAAAAACATTAGGGGTATTTGTGGTTAGAGATAGAAGGAGATGAAACTGGGGCCTTGTGTTCAGGTTTAAAGGGATAGAGGTTTAGAGAAATTGGATTGAAGGGAATTAATGGAGTCAGCTATAATTTGATGATCAAAATGGGCATCAACTTAAGAAATTGGCTATAGGCTTCCTCAACAGATGGCTTCTTAGAATGGGTTTAAATGCCAATAACATAAGCATTATATTCATGCCCCAAAACATTCAGAAAATAAATTATATGATCAGTATAAGAAACTTGATCATTTTCCAAAGCTAGAGAGTTACAAAGTTCTTGAAACTTTTGAATATAGGTAAATGCAGAGAGACCCTCCTATCATGTAGTTTGAAGTTATGTTGGAAGCTCTGAAAGGTGAGCGAATGAAGTAGTGGCAAAGATCTGATCTAGGGTTTTCAAATTTTCAAAAGCCAAAGGGTAGCTAGTGATTTGACCCAACATGGTTTCACTGATCGAAGAATAAAGCCAACTTATAACTATCCTATTGTAATGCTACCAATAGAGGTATTCACCATTAGTGGAGGAGGATGAATTTGTGGTGTTTTGAATAGGTCACGGATAGGAACCATCAATAAAAACTTTAAAACCATTGATGATGATGATGTTTGGCATTTGGGTTTGCCACACCATGGTGTTGGGCTCATCAAGTTTCATAGTAATGGGTTGATTGATAGAGGGTAAGTGATGATAATCAAGTATAGAAGAAAAAGAAGAAAGGAGGAAAAGAGGGATGTGAGGAAGGAGATAAAGAAGTAGGTGCTGGAGTGATGATGGTTGGAAAATCATTTTGTTGTGATTGAATTGAATCATTTGAACTAATTGTTGAGGCCATGGGAGCTGATAGTGCTCTGATACAATGATAGAAAGAAATAAAATAATGTTGTATTCTTTGAATTGTAAAGAAGAGTATAAACCACTATATAAAAAAAAGTGCTTGGGGGGGATGGGCCACACACAAAAAGAGGACACATGTCCTTTACACCATAATAGAAAATTAATACAATACTAATTTGGTTTAACATATACTTAAGTCTTAAGTTATGACTATACATGCTATATCATGACATCATTCATCTCACGACCATAGAGAATATATCATGACATCATTCATCTCACGACCATAGAGAATATATCATGAATTAAATCCTTGAGTCATTAGTTATAATAAAATACAATATATTATGATTGTAATGATGTTGCCACATCACAAAACAAAGTCATGACATCAAAACACATATTATAACATAAAAAATATTGTGATATTATAATTCAATGTCACAAATCTAAAGCACATGTTTTTGTTTAAGATGAGTTATGGGTTTTCAAATACAAGTCATAACTCTAAACTATAGTTTCTAGTTTTAATCACACAAAATAAGTTGTCAAATTGTTCGAGTCATGACTCCAAACTCCAGTATCTATTTCAAATTTTAATTCAATCATGATTCCAAAGTACAAGGTCATGACTCCATAATATCAAAAACATCTTCATAAAGAATACAAGTCAATCCTAATATAAACAAATTTCATTCATTTATTCAATCTTATAGTACACATAGTAAAATTGAGGCACCCCAAAAAGATAAAATAGGTCCTATTTCTGGAGGGAAAGTTCAAACTAAATACATATGTAATCATAAAAGAAGGGAAGGCCATAGTAGGAGGTATCCTCCGAGATGACAAGGGAAAGATTATGTTTGTGTTTGTAGAGCAAATTCAAACTTTAACACCTCTATACTCAAATTTTTATGCAGTAATTAATGGACTAAATGTTTTATAAGAGCATGCATATAAGGACAAAGAAATATAAGTTGATTCAAATGAATTAATAAGTTTAATCAAAAACAATATGTATTCATGGGAACTAAATGTGACCCGCCAATCCCCAGGGGGTCCCATTCATTCCATCATACTATACAATGTGCAATAAAATAAAATTTTTTCAGATGTACAATATATTTTTTTCTCATTTTATTTGCTCAGCGAAATAAAGAAAACACATAACATATTATTTAAATGTACAATTCATTTAAATGTGCAATTCATTTAGACACACAACATATTATTTTTTCAAATGTACAATTCATATTATTCAAATGTGCAATAAAACACCCAACATTTTTTACTCATTCATTCCATAACTGGCTTCCATTCATATGTGCAATCTCGAATGAGGATCTGTCATCTGTCCTGGACCTGTACCTGAAAGAGGTCCCACAAATGGAGTGAGCAAAGCTCAGTAGAGGTAAACTCTTTAAGAGTTACCCCCTACCTAAGTGCACGTAAAATGTCATGAATATATATCAACACCTATTCAAGTACAATGTTTATATGAATGCAATTATGAATGAAATATGTATATGCTTATATTCTTGAGTCCCATCGACTACCTCACACATGCCGAAACCAAGTGTGACATTATATATATATATATATATAGGTATATATGTATATATATCTATAGAAATATTTATTTTTTTTTGGAATTATTCCAAAAAATATGGACTTCCTTCGAAAAAGATTTTGGACATTTATACGAATAAAATATGATTTTCTTGAATTTACTCTGAGAAATATGCACCGTCGTAACTCTACCTAGACGTTGTCCAAATTCGAGTTTGCAATCTATAATAACTATGTACCAAATAAAGTTCCACGCAACTCAGTCTGGACATTGTCCCAATTCGAGTTCGCTAAATACCATTCATATACCTATATATATATATATCATGCACCCATCCATGCATATGGAATGTTCCCATGCAAATGAAAAGCAATTATGTCATTTTCAATTTAACCCATGTTTCAGACACAATTATAACAATCCAAATCCAATTCATCATGTACTAACTTTTACTAAACGAAATACCGAAACTTTTCACCAATTAATTATTTCTAATAAAATTTTTAACAATTTGAATTGAAATATAAAACATGATCATTTCTGACCATTAAATAGAAAAAAATTCTGATAAGAGAAAACTACTACCTTTCGAAAAATTTCATAGAAACTTAATAAATTTGATATCAATGTGAAGATCTCGTCGTGTAGAGTAACTTTAGTTCGTGGACTTTTTCATTCTGATTTCAGAATAATCTGTTTTGATTACAAAAAATTCGCATATATTTTTTTTTCTTTATTGTATCTGTCTCCGGCGACGAACATTTTTTTTTCAGCCTTTCCCCCATTTTTTGGATTCCTGATGTTTTTCTTGTTTTTTTCTATAATTATTATCATTAATTAATAATAATTTTTATTTATTTTTTTTTCTTTTGGGTTGATACCTGGGCAACTGACTGACCACTTGCACATGCACAGCCACGTGTAGATGACATGACGTAGTCTTTCGGTTACGGTAAATTTTTTTTCTCTAAATATTTTAATAATTATTTAATTAAATAAAAATATAACAAATTCTGATTTTCTCAGAATTTAATGAAATTTGACACCGTAATTATATTTTCTAAGACAAATTCAATAATGACATCCATTTTATCATAATGGCTCTAAAATTTTCAGATTATTTTCTCATATTGCAAAATTACCATTTTGTCCATTCTTTCCCAGAAATCAAATTATGTTAACTATTTATTTATTTTTTCGGGATTTCACATTCTCTCCTCCTTATAGAATTTCTTCCTGAAATTTTTATAAATATACCTTTACACTTATAAACATATTATGAAGTTAAATAATTATTAAATTACTAAAATACATACCCTAATTTTCAAATAAAAAATGATAAACAACACGCATCGTGTCTTCACGTACCCATGTTGTTTCTTCTATTCCTTGATGCTGTCATATCAATTTTACTAGTCTCATAGTTTTGCATCGCAAAACTTGTTTTTAACTATCAATGATACGCACTAGCATTTCTTTAAATATTTCATATGCATCAATAACTAGTTCGCCCCAATCCATTACACTAGTTGGATCAGAAATATATTTCTAAGCATAGAAATGTGAAATATCTTTTGGACACCAGATAAATGTGGTGATAATGCCAATCGATAAGCAACCAAACCCACATTCTCGAGTATTTTGAAAGGCCTAATATATCTTGGTGATAACTTTCCACGCTTGCAAAATCTAATTACTCCCCATTTTGGCATCACTTTCAAGAAAACATGATCTCCCACTTCAAATTCTAAGGGTCATCTTCGTTTATTTGCATTACTTTTCTATCGACTTTGTACTGTAAGAAGATGTGTCGTATCAAAACTACTTTCTTTGAGGTATACCTAATCACATCTAGACATGTGATGTATCGGTCTCCCACCTCAGCCAAACAAATTGTAGATCAACATGGCCTTCCATACAATGCTTCATATGGTGCCATTTGGATACTTGCATGATAACTATTGTTATAGGCAAAACTCGACCAAAGACAGATGTTCTTCCCAGCTACCCTTGAAATCTAGACAATATACTCGCAACATATCTCCCAAGACTTGTATGGTTCTCTTTGACTGACCATCTATTTGTGGATGAAAAGCAGTGCTCATTATCAATTGTGTTCTCATTACTTTCTAAAAACTCTTCCAAAAATGAGTCGTAAATTGGGGATCTCTGCCCGATACAATAGATATTGACACACCATGTAATCGGACAATTTCTCATATGTATAACTTGCACAATTCCTCACGTGTGAATGTCATTCGCATTGCTAGAAAATGTATGGACTTTGTAAGCTGGTCCACAATTACCCACACAACATCATGTTTTCGTGATATTTGTGGTAAGTGAGTCACAAAATCCATCGTGATATGCTCTCATTTTCACTTTGCTACCTCCAAAGGCTGGAGTAATCCTACTAGCCTCTGATGCCCAGCCTTTATCTTCTGACACGTGAGGCATCGTCAAACAAAATCCCCAATGTCTCTTCATCCCATTCCAGTAATACTGGCGACGAAAATCATTATACATCTTTGTGCCACCTAGATGTACTGTAAAATGAGAACATTGAAATTCTTTAAGAATCTCCTCTCTCAATTCCACTATTTGGGGAACCACAATCCGTCCCCTAAATTAAAGACTACCATCCATATGTATAGTCCAACCTTCATCGCACGTACCAATCTCTACTCGGTTCTTTATAGATAATATTTCTGCATCTTGTTTCTGCATCTCAATCACCTTATTTAATAGCTAATGTATATCTACTAAATGCCCAATAACACCCTAACTTTGACTGCTATATCGTAAGCTAAATCATCCCACAGTTTCAAGCATATCCCATTCCCACAAAGCTATACTAGCTAGTATACCTCGTGACTTTCGACTAAGTGCATCGGCCACCATATTTTCCTTACATGGATGGTAATGCAAAATTAAATCATAATCTTCTTGATACTCCATCAATCAACATTATCTCATGTTAAGTTCTCATTGTGTAAAGATATATTTCAGACATTTATGGTCTGAATATACCTCAAATTTCTCCCCATACAAATAGTGGCCCCATATTTTTAAAGCAAAGAGTAAAGACTATTGCCGCCAATTCTATATCATGTGTGGAGTAATTTCTCTCATGATTCTTTAACTATCTTGAACCATAAGCTACTACTCTCCCAGATTATATCAGAACACATCCAATCCATCTTTCGAGGCATCACATACACTGTATATTTCTGTCTCCTATTCGGAATTATCAGAATAGGTACTGAAATAAGTCTCCTTTTCAATTCTTGGAATGTATTTTCACATGAACCAGTCCACTCATACTTGACTTCCTTCCTGGTCAATCTAGTCATTGAGTAGCTAACCGAGAAAAATTCTCAATAAATCTTTTGTAATACCCAGCAAATCCCATAAAACTACGTATTTCAAAAACTGCCTTTGGCCATCTCCCAACTCATGACTGCCTTGACTTTTTCAGGGTCCACTGAGACACATGTAGCTGATACTACATGTCCCAAAAATTTTACTTCTATCAACCAAAAGTCATATTTACCAAACTTGGCATACAACTTATGTTCTCTCAAAGTTTGGAGAACAATATGTAAATGATCCTCATGCTCCTTAACATTATTGGTTGTACAATACCAAATTAATACTAAAATGAAGTCAAATTGATGAATATATTTTAGTGATCATAAATATATAATATGAAATTAGTTCATAAGTACATGTTGGTTCATAAGTATACAATATGACTTAATACTCATTAGTTAATAAACATGAGATATGTTGGTGGACATATGTTAAATTGTGGAACATAAAATGTTAAGTCGATGAACATAGTGAACATAGAAAGTATGTTAGTGAACATAACAAGATGTTTTCATTAAAAGTAAGTGAAAATAAAAAAATATTGATGGACTTGAGCTATGTTGGTGGGCATAAATTATATTGTGGGACATTAAAGTTATGTTGGAGAACATAGAAAACATAAAATATTATTTTGGTGAAAATAAAAACCATTCTAGTGAGCATAGCAAGATGTCTTCGCAAAGTGTATGTGAAAATATAAAAATATATTTTTTAAAGAATTGAGGATTTTGTAAAACAAAAGCAAGGTGCTAGGATACAATATTGTTGTTTTGAGTAGAGAGTATCAATGGATTTCTAGTCGAGAGTATCAATAGATCAATTGTACCTAAAGTACAAATGATTATTTTTTTAGAAAATTTTCATAATTTTCTGTCTCATAACTAGTTAATTAAAATCAATGAATATTTCATTTTGTTTATGCAATTTTTTGATGTGGTAAATATTTGTTTAACACTCGTATGAATCAAATATAAACTTCGCCTAACTACTATGTGTAAAATAAATTTCATAGGACTTGAATTTTAAATAATGGAAAGAATTTAGCTTTCTGATAAAGCAAATGATTTATCCAAGATATCACGGTTCTAATTATTTTGAGTCATGAGTGTTGAATATTATGCATAGCTATTGTATATGTGTATCACCATGTACAAAACCTTACCTACCATATTTAGAGTTTTTTAGTACAGTTGTAGTATAATTTTGTATTCTATAAAAACCTTGTATGTGATGATGAATACAATGAAAAAAAATGAATTTCCAAAATTTTCTATCTTTTCTCTTCTCTCATTTGAGTTGGTATCAGAGAGATTTAGCCTACTGCTCTACCCTCTAAGCAAGTCTATTATTTGCTCATCATTTTGAACATATTGCTTCGTGTATCTTACGATGTTAAACTCTTCAATATCTGAAGATCTTGTTGTTCCATCGATAATGAACATGATGGTGGCATTTGAATAAATGTCAATTCTAGGTGGGATCAAGTTGAAAGGCCCTAACTTTGATCTCTGGTCATGATTTATGACTATGTTCATTGTTGGCAGAGTTGAGGGAAGAAGGGATATCTTACCGGTATCACTCTGCAACCTGATGTAGGTGCTGCATCCTATGATAAATGGCTAATGGATGATGCTATAATGAAAGGATGGTTTATCAATTCTATGGAAATAGATGTAATGATATTATTCATTTGACTACCGACTATAGAAGATGTTTGGGATCTTGTTTCTTGCACTATCTATGAGGGTGCAAATAAATCAATAAATTATGATTTATCTTCTAATACTATGGAAACAAAACATGCAGGATGGCTGGTTTCAACATATTTTTCTGATCTAAAATTTATTTGGCAGGAACTTGATCATTGGAAATTCATCCCTTTTACACAGATGAAAGTTATCAAGGTATGAACAATATAGATCAAAGAAAAACATGTTTATTTATTCTTTGCTAGTCTAGCTGATATATATGATTCCATCAGAGGTGAAATTCTTTGTACTAACTCACTTCTTGGTACTGAAAATGTTGTTTCCACCTTGCGACATGAAGAGCAATGTCAGAATACTATGCTAAATTAGGGATATATATCTCAAGTTGCTATGGCGGCTAATAAACTTGTTCCATCTTCCTTTTCTCAACATAATCCTTAAATAATAGTTGGTAGATGATGTTCTTATTGTGAAAGTGATAAGAATCTTGTAGATTCATGTTTCAAGAAAAATGGGTATCCAGAATGGTGGCATGATCATAAAGAATAGTTAAGGGACAGAAGCAAAGGAAAAGTGGCTTTGTGTACCTTGACACTATCCACTATTTTGGTGGCATATCCAATAAAGACCTCTCAGTCTGTAGTCGACTCCACTCTTATGCAATAGTCAGATAATAGAGGTAAAACATTAATTGCTACTAATGCAATAAGGGATCATAGATGGATTCTTGATTCTGGTGTCACACACCATATGAATTTTGATGCATCTATTTTAAGTGATCACTCTTTGCCTAAATATTTTTTTATTTCCAATACTAATGGTGTTTCGTATCCCATTACTAGAGCCGGAAGAGTTGATATAACTCTATTTTTATCATTGGAACACACCTTGTTGATTCTTTCCCTCTCTAATAATTTTTTATTTGCACCATAGGTAACTTCACAATAAAATTGTTTGGTACTAATCTATCCCAATTTCTATATTCTTCAAGATATCAGCAGGGGGGAGATCATTGGGCATGGTACAAAATGTGAGGGTTTGTACTATGTCAATGATGTTTCTGCAAGTCATTCTCTATCTGCACAAGGTTCTTGTATTGAAGAAGATCAAATTTGGTTATGGAATCGATGATTGGGTACTTAGCACATTTATTTCTTCATTTATTTTCAAAATGTAAACCTTTAGATTTCCAATGTGAAACATGCATTTTGGTAATAGTCATTGTGTCCCTAATCTGGCTACTTCTAGTTAAAAATTTGTCCCTTTCTCATTGGTTCATTCAGATGTTTGGGGACCAGCTCCAATTGCAACAACCTTGGGATTTCGATGGTTTGTTATATTTGTTTATGATTGCACCTACATGACTTTGCCTTATATACTAAAAAATAAGAGTGAAGTAGTTGAACATTTTTTCACTTTTCACAATATGATCAAGACACAATTTTTGGTTCCCTTACAAGTTTTTCATTCGAATAATGATGAAGAATTTTTAACAAATAAATTGTAAGGATATTTTAAAGAGCATGGAATTCTTCATGATGCTACTTGTGTAGATACCCCACAACAAAATAGTGTGGCCAAAAGGAAAAACAGACAAATACTTTAAGATTACATGAGCCAGATTGATAGGTGCAAATATGAAGCTCCATTAGTGGGAAGAAGCCATCACTACTACTATTTATCTCCTCAACCGTGTACCTACACGTGTTTTATTTCTGAGAAGACATTCTAGTAGCATCAAAATCAATACAAATTGTGGAGCCTAACCAGAATAGTGATGTTATTGGTGCTTTCTCTCATCATCAATAGTGCCCATGTCCAATCCTCCTCAAATTGATATTTCTGAGGTAAGTAGAGATTGTGTGATTACAAATACCAATATTTCTGTGTCCATTGATTGCAACATCTATCATCTACCACCACGAAGTAATCATGGAGTACTAGCAAAGAGATTTTGACTAGAACCTATAAAGAAACCCACATATCCGATTGCTCATTATGTGTCTACTCGGACTATCAGATTCTTCTAAATCATTCATCAATAATATATCTAAAATACATATTCCCATTAAAGTGAGTAAGGCATTGTTGGATATAAAATGAGTTGTAGCTATGAAAGAAGAAATGACAGCTCTTCATAAGAATAAGATATGAAAATTAGTACCACTATCAGAGGGGAAGAAACTTATTGGTTGAAGGTGGGTGTTCACCAATAAACAAAATCCATATGGGTTGATCGATAAGTGCAAAGTAAGACATGTAGCTTGAGGGTTTACTCAGACTCATGGTGTTAATTATGAAGCAACTTTCGCTCCCGTGGTGAAAATCAATACTATGCGAGTTTTATTGTCATTGGTTGTAAATTTTGATTGGCATTTACAATAATATGATGTGAAGAATACTTTTCTTCATGGAGATCTAAAAGAAAAAGTATATATGTCATTGCCTCTAGGATATGATGCTCCTCGTGCTTCTAATAGTGTGGTGTGTATGTTTAAGAAGGCTTTATATGGCTTGAAGAAGTCTCCACGTGCTTGGTTTGGTAGATTTTGATTTTCAATGAAGAAGTATGGATATAAATAGAGCAATGCAAATCATACACTGTTCTCGAAGAAAGTGAGCAATAAAATTATAGTTCTTATTATATATGTGTGGATGATATGATAGTGACATGGAATTATCTCATAGAGATGAGTAAACTGAAAAATTATCTTTCTTCTAAGTTCGACATGAAGGATTTGGACAGATTTAAATACTTCTTAGGTATTGAGGTTAACCATTCCGAACAAGGTATCTTTTTGTCACAATGTAAATATGTGCTTGACTTGCTAGGAGAGACAGGAATGCTTGGTTGTGAGCCAATCAAGTCTTCTATTGAGCATAACCACAACATGGAGGAATGTCCTGACCAAACTCCAATTAACAAAGGGTGATACCGAAAGTTAGTTTGATGCTTAAATTTATTTGTCTCATACCAGGCCGGATATTGCATATGCTGTAAGTGTGGTAAGTAGATTCATGCACAATCTAAGTAAGTAACATATGGATGCAGTTGTAAGGATATTGATGTATTGGAAGTCAGCTCTATGAAATGGTCTTATGTTTTCAAAACATGGAAATACAAATATTCTAGGGTACTCAAATTCAGATTTGGTTGGAAAAGGAGATAGAAGATCAACGTCAGGTTATCTAACATTTGTTGGAGGTAATCTTGTCACTTGGAAGAGCAAGAAATAAAATGTTGTTTCTCTCTCAAGCATAGAGGCTGAGTATCAAACAATGGTGAAAGAAATTTGTGAACTACAATGGTTGAAAAGGCTTATGAGGGAATATGGGTTTCTCTTGTGAAAAGCCCTATGAAGTTGTTTTGTGATAACCAAGTATTAAAATATCAGTTTCTACGGATATATTGGTACATAGATTTTATGGATATATCTGATATATCGAAGATATATCGGTGTGTATTTATATATAAGCACCAATCAATGATAGATATATCGGTCTTAATAAATATATCGATACTTAGAATTTATGGATATATCGGAGATATATCGGTGGATATATCAGAAATATTTATCATTGGTTATAACCAATCAGCAATTAAGATTGCTAAGAATCCAATACAACATGATCGCATGAAGCATGTGGAAATTGATAGGAACTTTATCTATGAGAAGTTGGAGAATAAGGAAATTAAAGTGTCATATTTTAGTACTAGAGGCCAGCTTGCAATATGTTAACAAAGACACTATCAAACATAGCATTTTCCAATTCCCTTATCAAGTTGGGCATATATGATATATACACTCCGCCTTGAGGGGGGAGTGTTGAATAGTTTATATTGCTATTGTATAGGTGTATCACCATATATAAAACCTTACCTATCATATTTAGAGTTTTGTAGTACAATAGTAGTATAATATTTTATTCTATATAAACCTTGTATGCAATAATGAATACTTGAAAAAAAAAAGATAAATTTCCAAAATTTCTATCTTATCTCTTCTCTCATTTTAGTTTTTCCATCTTTTCTCCTCTCATTTTCATTTTTTCATCTTTTCTCTTCACTCATTTTAGTATGAGTTATAGTAATTCTTGATTTTATCATTAAATTAATAATGTGGCATGCATCTCTATGATGCAAATAATAGTTCAATGGCACATGATAGCAAAAAATGATGTGAAACATAATCATTAGCCATAGTAAAAACATTATTTAAAAACATGGGTAAATTATGTTTTAGTACACTAAATAAAATGTATTTATAGAAAAGACCTAAAATTTTCCTACTAATAAAAAAGTACACCAAGATATATTATATTTATGTTTTGGTATGTTATATATAGAAAACAAGAAACTTCCCCAATCTTGCACACATTAGCATATAAAAAAACTTCAATTTTAGTAAATTTTTGAAAATACATTGTTTTAAAAAATTCTTGAAAAAAAATCTTTAGCTTGACATTTTTGAAATTTCTTAGAAACCATGTGTATATATATTTATATACAACTATGTATAAAAATTACATTTCTGAACATTTTTCACAAATACACGCACGCACACACACACACACACACATTTTCAAACAAAACAATTGAGAACTTAACATTTAAAAAAAATTTATAAAAACTGCATGTTAAAGAATAATTTTTAAAATTTTTGAAAATACAAATTTTTTATTGTGTTCAAGATGAGGATTTGTTCGGGTCTTCTATTTATAGTACATCAAAATATAAATATTTGGGGGAATTATGTTTTGGGGTGTTTCCCTAGAAATTGTAACATTCAGAAACTAAATTTTTGATATTTTTTAAAAAGTCACAAAACTAAAATTAATTAAAAATAATGACACCCAAATTCATAAGTCCAAACTATCCTCTCCCCTGCACCTTGCCCCACTCCCCTCGCCCCTCTCTTGTGGCCCTCGCCCCTCCCTAGTCCTTGCCCTCACCTCTAACCCTTGCCCCTCGCCCCTATCCCTCATCCATTTTCCTCACCCCTCGCCCTCGCCCCTCACCCTCACTCTCGCCTCTCGCCCTCGCCCCTAGCCCTCACCCCTTACCCTCGCCCCTCGCCCTTACCCATCTACCCTCACCCATCTGTCCTCACCTCTCGCTCCTCTCTCCCCACCACTCTTCCTCAGCTTGTCTCCACGGGCTCCTTCGTGGAACTTCATCGAGCTCCACGAAGGAGCTCCGTCGAGCTACATGAAAGGAGCTCATTGGAGCTCCTCGAGCTCTATTGAGCTTGAAGTGGAGCTCGTGGAGTTCCATCGAGCTCCATGACGAAGATCACTAGATCTCCGTCGAGCTCATTCGAGCTCGTGGAGTTTCGTCGAGCTCCACGATGGAGCTCCAGTGAATTCCTTTGTGTAGTTCGATGGATCTTGTCGAGCTCCCTGGAGCTCCTCAAGCTTCCTGGAGCTCCTCAAGTTCCAGTGAGCTAGATTGTGGAGCTCACATGAGCTCCGTTGAGCTCCATGAAGGAGTTCACTAAAGCTCGACGAAGCTCCTTCGTGGAGCTCATGGAGTTTCGTCAAGCTCCACGGCAGAGATCCAGTGAGCTCCATCGAGCTTCAACAAGCTCCATGATCGAGCTCGATGAAGCTTCATGAAGGAGCTCATGGAGATGGGCAGGGGGAGAGGGGTGTAGAGAGGGGCGAGGTCAGATGGACGATGGGCGAGGGTGAAGGGGGGGGGGGGGGGGGGGAGGTTGGTAGTTTAGGACTTACGAATTCGGATGCCCTTATTTTTAATTAATTTTTAGTTTTGTGACTTTTTAAAAAATATCAAAAGTTTAGTTTCTAAATGCTAAAAATTTTTGGGGAAACACCCCAAAACATAATTTCCCTTGGGTGTTTTATAGTTTCATACAAGCTGGTCATGATAGGTTTTTATTATTAATACTTTTTGCTTTGGGTGCCAAAATACAATTTAACCTAAACTCAATCTTTACATTATTGCAATGACTAAATATTTCTTTTGCAAGTCATTAAACCATTACTTTTTTACAATCATATCATGACCAATTAACAAATGATCACATGGGGGCTCAACAAAATTTGAAGATCCTTAAGTATCTCTATTAGTATAGCAAACTCAAAATTAATTAAATTTTGGTGTACTCAAAACTCAATTCCATACAATACCCTACACATTCTACATCATTATGCAACATCATATGTAATATAAGAAAATCTAAAAACTAAAATAAAGCCTCGTGCCTCGAGTAAACCACTTGGGCCATAGTGAACTACTTGAGACATGGGATATACATTTTTCCTTCCTCCAATCAGTAGGGATGATTGATGGGAATCCAACCATAACTCAAAAAATTACATATTAAGCATTTTTCAATTCAGGCTACTCCTATTAGTAAATATGTTTGCATGTATATATATAACATACTAACATTTTTTAAAAAATATATTCAATATGAAATATGGTGTCTACTCGAGTTGGGTAGATAAGGTCAATTAAATCTACTCGATTAATTAGGTTAAGTAAAATGAAAGATAAATATATAATAAAAGGAGAATGCTAAAAGTGTGTTTCTTTGACACTTGACAACACATTAATTAAGAAAAAATAATATTATAATTCAATTTTTTTTAATATTTTTTAAGATCATATTATGTATATTTTTAATATATTTTGTAAATAACTATCTTTTAGTTTCTCTCTCTCTCTCTCTCTCTCTCTATTCTTTAACATATCTAATAATTAAGTTGATATGGATGGATAAAGTGGTGTGCTTAGATGTGGAGCAAAATAAAATTGTAATTACAATTTTTATTGAAATACTACAACTAATTCTACTTTATTCAAAATGAAGATTTATTGAAATATTATAATAACTTCGGATATTTTTTTTTATAAATTTTTATTTATGAACTTTTAAACAATAAGTATATAATTGGGATATCAAATTTAGTTAATTAATTTTAATATTATTCTTTTTATCTTTGTATATTCAATATTTATTTATCACATTCTAGTCAAACAGAACATATTTTTTGGTGAGCATTATTCTTCATGGTAATTTTTCAAAATATTTTCCTGGCAGAATTAAAAAATATTTTTAGATATTTAAAAGTTTTTTTAGAATTGGAAAATATATACACACAATGTAAATAAAAAAAAGGAGAAATTGTGTTTCTGTGCACTCCTCTTGAAATATTAAAAAAATATAATTTATTTTTAAATATTTGAGAAGAAGTCATAAAACTCTTAAGAAATTTAGGTTGCGTTTGGTTTGGAAAAAATTTTCTATTTTCTGTTTTTCATTTGCTGGAAGTTATTTTATGGTTTTAAAACTATCTTTTGAAAAATCGAGAATGTATTTGGTGTATATGCTGGAAAATATTTTGCTGAAAATGAAAACAGAAAAATGTGTTTGGTATGTATAATATAAAATATATTTTTTATATGTTACATTAAACTTTAAAAAATAATACATAACTGAACAAACTCATTCACAAAAGAGTTTAAACATGATTTTGAACAAAATCATTCACAAAAGAGTTTATGCATGCTTTTAAACAAAATGATTGATAAAAGAGGTCATGCATAATTTTGAACAAAATAAAAATTAAAATAGTTCATGCATAATTCTGATCAAAATCATTCCACATTTGTTCTGCTATGCCATCACAAATTTGTCGCATTTGTGCGGTTTGGCTTGCATCTACTACAATTGGGTCCTGCTCTGTACCATCCACTTCATCATTGTGCATCAGTATTTATTCTGTACTATACTCAATGAATAATGTATCTAATGCGTGATGACATCAAATAAAGTTGTGTAAAGTGCAACAATCTATAGGAATTAGACGTTGCCTCCGCAATGGATAACTAAGCATGTGCAGATGTGCTTCATAATCAGAAATCTTGCTTTTAGTACCCCAATACTTCGCTCAATGACATTACGCAAGCAACTGGAGACAAGCAGAAGTAAGAAGAGAGTCGAGCAGACCCACAGCCACAGGCCCAAGGAAGGAATAGCACGTGAAATCAAATGGAGAACGAGGGCTAGAGCGTTCTCTGGCAAAGGGAGAGAACAACTTTTTATCGTTCTCTCATTTTCTTAAAAACAAGCCCATATTTTCTCAAAAATGGAAAATAAAAACAAGCACCCAAACAGCTTTTCTGGGAAAACGCGGAAAACAGGAAAATGAAAACAAAAAAACATCAAACCAAACAGCACCTTAAATTTGTGGTACTCTAATACATTAATCCCAAATTGCCCTTCATTAAATTCATAAACTAAAATTTGGTGCACTAAATAATTTTTATTAACACCTCGTCCTCTCCCATCTGCCCTCGCCCCTCAAATTTGTGGTACTCTAATACATTAATCCCAAATTGCCCTTCATTAAATTCGTAAACTAAAATTTGGTGCACTAATTAATTTTTATTAACACCTCGTCCTCTCCCATCTGCCCTCGCCCCTCTTTCATTTCTCATCGCCACTCGTTGAATACCCCTCGACCAAGAGCTCGTCATCAAGCTCTAGGAGCTCTTTGTCGAGTTCGATGGAGCTCATCATCGAGCTCGACGAGCTCTCATTAGCTCCTGGAGCTCGACCACGAGCTCCTGGAGCTGACAGGAGCTCGTCGAGCTTGAAAATAAGCTCGACAACGAGCTCCTCGATGGAGCTCAATGAATCTCCATGGAGTACATCGTGAGTGTGTGTGTTATGACAATTTCTTTAAAAATTTATGATTTTGAAAATTTAATTAAAATAAAATATTATAAATCATTTATATTATGTGTGTGTGTGTGTGTGTATCTAATGTGTGTGTGTGTGTGTGTTTGTGTAAATGTATTTAAGAGTTTGCAATAAATTTTGTATTTAGAATTCATGTTGAAAATAAATATATGATTAAAATTGATATTTATGTATATATGAAAATATTATGAATATAAAAGTTTACAATTTTTGTTGAAAATGAAAATGTATTTGATAAATGGATATTATTATGTTTTTCTTAAAAAATTATGTAAAAATATTAATGTAAAGATATATTTCAACTTATAATTTTTTGTTATTAATATGATTTTTTGAAACTTTAATATTCAAACTTTATGTAGTGCATATAAATACATGTCTTTAATGTTTTGAAAATAATCTTTTAATTCTATAATAATGTTAAAACAAATTACAATTTACATATATGAGTTTATATTCTATAAATTAACTTGTTTTATTGTTTTGAAAATGAATAAATAACCATATAAATATATGAAAGTGTTTTCTTAAATAATAATATCTTGAATTTATTTTCAAAACAAATACCTCATAGTTTCATTAAATGTAATTAATAATGAATTTAAAAATATTATTTATTAATAATAAACATAACAATAACATATAGCATGTCATTGAAAGAGTTAAAAATATTATTATGTAAATAAATATTAATTCTAAAAGTTCTTCTTTATAAATAAAAACTACATGACATAAATATTATAGCATTAAAAAAAACATTTATTACACACAAGTATTGTATTTCATTTTGAAATTTATGATAACAATTTCAACCAAAGAACATTTAAATAAAAATGAAGTATACTTACATTGTTTTAAGTGAAAATTAAACATACAAACCCTTACCATATATAAATCATAATGATTTATACAAACATTGAAAAATATAATTCAAAAAACATTGAAAAGGTTGGAACACTTATATTGAACTTCCTAAAATACACGGATACATATCAAGAATTTATACATCAAACAAAAACATGTATGAATGTTATAAAGTGAAATAATGTCCAACAATTAATCAAATAAAATATCATAAGTAAGAATTAAAGAAGATAGATCAAAAGGCAACAAGAAACAAATATAATACTAAAACCATAGAAAATTTACAAGTCTTTCTATTATGTCCTTCTTTGTTGCATTTTGAACAATATACCGTCCATTTGTTCATCATTTGAGATCCAATATGTTTTTTCGTGGTCTTCCAGGTGGATGTTTTGTAAAAAGAAATAAATTTGACCCAATATATCACTTACAATACCATCTTCACATACTGAAGGTATGTCATGTGCCTCTATTTCTGAAAACAAGCCTAAATATATTAAACTTGCTTTGAAAATTTATACCAATCATCAACATAATCAATCAAGGATTGACCTATTGATATTAACACTGCACTTTCTTACTCACATGGGATACCCAACATTTGCCAACATCTACAAAAACACTCCCTATTAGTAATATCAATGTTAATATAAAGGAAACATCATAATTTTCTGAACTCATCACCCCAAAAAGCTAAAAAAAAAACATTAAATCATTCGCATCATATGTTGTTACAGAGACAAGAGTTCCACCATAAGGCTCACCCAAATGAGATGAGTTAAAAGATATAATTGGCCTACAACCCATAACAACCCTTGAATAAATATGAAACACGCAACAAAAAGTTGATGAAAATGCCCCTCTTCAGAATTAGTATACTTCACAATACTTGTTGGGTTTGTTTGAATAATACGCTTACATATCCATGGAAACATTTTATAATAATTAGATGGAATTCCAATTATACATTCTTTCATCTTCTCCTTTTCATGCAATGCTTGATTATAAGATATTTTCAATCCACAATTTCGAATAAAATTCTTACATATTTGCCATGATAGATAATTCAGAATAAATTGGATAATATTATCAATGATAACTGATGATATACTAGGTCGAACAACAGGCATAGATGCAATAATATCATCCAAAAAATGATTATGAGTATTATTGAAAGTATGCACTTGCACAATTTTAGAATTTTCAATTGCCCGACAAGTAATTTTTTATGGACAATCACTTACATTGCATATCATAGTCATGTATCTTAGCCAATTCTTCTTAAATTTATATTTAAATCTTCTAGCTAATGATATTAAGTAAACTACATCATGAAATTTACTTACACTCAAAAATATTTGCCCCAACCCCATAACAGCTTTATCATATTGAGTTACCTCAAGTGTAAAATCATAAACTTCAGAACATCTTGATGAAAAACTATGATAATTAATAAATGAATCTCATTTCCTATGTGTAGATGCAATTACACATGCACTTTCACCATGATTAGAATAAAGACCAATTGGGTTGTATACAAATGAAAATTAGATGATTTTAATAAATAAAGAATATATGTATATAACATCAAATATTCATTATAACATTAATGCAAATATATAACATAGTACCGTGTTATGTGAATGACTTCTTAATTTGTAGTAGCAATTGGGGTCAGATAAATGTAACTAGAGGTGTCAAACGGGCCGGCCCGGCACGGCCCGCAGGCATGACGAGTCGTGCCGTGCCTCGCCTGGCCCGCTAGGGCAAACCTGTCCTTGGGGTTCGAAAAAAGGGGGACCGCGGGTCGGGTCGAATTAGACCCGACCCGCGGTCTTTTTTTTGCGGGAGGGGAAGCATGCGGTCGGACTCACGGGGCTCCCGACACGGGATAAACCCGTGCCGGTTTGCCGTGCCGTGGGCCGAACCGCACCCCTCCCACAATAGTTACTCTAATGGGTGATAATGATTTTTAATTTTTGGTTTAATTAGGGCAAACTAATGCCTATAAATAAATCATTGTATTGATGGTAAAATTACAAGAATTAAAGAAAAAAAGTGTCTATTTTCAGAAATATTTTCTCCTCAATTATAGCTCACAGGCAATTTTTTTTTACAATTTGGTATCAGAGGGATGAGGAGTATAATCAATAATGTCACATTGTCCCGATTAACGAAGGTGAATTACGAGAATTTGAGCATCCAAATGAAAGCTCTTCTCGGTTCTGTGGATTGTTGGGAGGTGGTTCAAGAAGGTTTTGAAGAACCTGAATCTACTGAAGGATATATGACAGCTCAAAATAAGGCGTTGAAAGAGACGTGATCAAAAGATAAGACGACATTGTACATCATGTTCCAAGCTATTGATGAATCGGGCTTTGAGAAGATTGCCAGTGCAAAAACTTCAAAAGAAGCATGGGGCATCTTGGAGACTACGTACAAAGGAGACGACCGAGTTAAACAAGTTCGTCTTCAAACTCTTTGCAACGAGTTTGAAAGCATGAAAATGGAGTCAGAAGGTGTGTCCGATTACATCACGTGTGTTCAAACCGTGGTGAATCAACTCAACCGAGACGGAGAAAAATTATCCATGCGTGAGTCCTGGAAAAGATTCTGAGGTTGTTAACTGACAGTTTCGAGAATGTGGTATGTGTCATAAAAGAGTCAAAGGATCTAGCAACGTTCATAGTCGACGAGCTTGCATGTTCCCTAATGGCACATGAATATCGTAAGAAGAAGAAAAAGGAGGAGACACTTGAGCAGGCACTTCAAACCAAAGCATCGTTCAATGACGAAAATATATTTTATTCTCAAAACTTTCGAGGTAAATGGCGAGGCCGTGGTGGTTGAGGAAATATTTGCGGTGGGAAAAGTCATAATCAAGAAGGGTATCATGAGGAGAAGGGGCAATCAAACCAACAAAATTGGCGTGGAAGAGGACGCGGTCGCGGAAGAGGCGGTCGGTCAAATTATTCCAACTTCGAGTGCTACAAGTATGACAAATATGGTCACCATGTGAAGGATTGTAATTCTGATAAATGTTACAATAGTGGAAAGATGGGGCATTTTGCAAAAGAATGTCGAGTTGAAAAAATGATGGAAGAGACAACCAATCTAGCCATGGATGATGAGGCAGAAGAAGGCTTTCTCTTAATGGCATATAACAAAGTCAACACCGACAACGACACGGTGTGGTACCTTGACACAGCTGCAAGCAACCATATGTGTGGGCATGAGTATTGTTTCAAAGAAAAGCGAAAGGTTGAAGCTGTATCTGTGTCGTTTGGAGATGGCTCAAAGATTGAGGTAAAAGGCCAATGTACGATTTATTATGTACAAAAGGATGGATTCATTGAGTCAATCCAAGATATGTATTACGTACCATACCTCAAGAGCAACATTTTAAGTATGGGGCAACTCATGGAGAAAGGATATTCGGTTTTTATGAAAGAACGAATATTACTATTGAAAGACAAGCAAGGGCGTTCAGTTGCACAAGTTAAAATGGGAAGAAATCGAATGTACAAGCAGAATTTTAGAAGTGTACGAGAAAAATGTTTACAAGTCAATGTGGAAGACAATGCGTCACTGTGGCATCTCCGTTTTCGTCACCGACATCATGATGGCCTAAACAAGTTAGCAAAGAAGAACATGGTGCACAGACTACCGGACATATAATATGAGGGAAATTTTTGTGAAGAATATGTGCTCGGAAAGTATGCAAGAATGTTATTTCAAAAGATGGCAGAGTATCGGGCTAAGCAACCTCTCGAGTTGATTCATTCCGAGATATGTGGACTAATCACCCCTGAATCTTTGAGCGGCAAAATGTATTTCATTTCCTTTATTAATGATTTCTCACGAAAAACTTGGATTTATTTTCTGAAAGAAAAATCCGAGGAATTTGAGGTGTTCAAAAAATTCAAAGTGCTGGTGGAAAGGGCAACCGGTAGATATATTAAATCTATACGATCCGATAGAGGCGGCGAATACACTTCGATGATTTTCATGGAGTATTGTGAGGAGCAAGGCATAAGGCAATTTTTAATCGAACCATACTCTCCAAAGCAAAATGGTGTAGCCGAGAGGAAGAACCGAACTATTCTTGACATGGTTCGGGCAATGCTCAAAAGAAAGAAAATGCCGAAGGAGTTTTGGGCGGAAGTTGTGCAATGCACCGTCTATGTTCAAAATCGATGTCAACATGCAAAGTTGTATGATCAAACATCACAAGAGACATGAAGTGAACAAAAACCAACAGTCTCTCATCTCAAAGTATTCGGTAGTTTGGCCTACGCACACGTGCCGGATCTACGAAGAACGAAGCTCGAAGACAAAAGCAAAAGATATATTTGTATTGGGTATGATGAGAAAACAAAAGGATACAAGCTATACGACCCAATAAGCAAAAAGATTTTAGTTAGCCGTGATGTACGAGTCCATGAAGCAAATGAATGGGATTAGAATAAAACAACAGAGGATATCATTGATGTTGGAGAATCATCAATTGCTATGCCAACAACTATACCGAAAAATTCTGAAACCATTGATGATGAAGATGAACCGCAACAACCCAAGATGCAAAGCTTACAAGATTTGTATGATTCAACAAATGAGGTACACCTTGTATGTCTTTTGGTAGATTCCGAAAATTTAAGCCTTGAACAGGCGGTGCAAGACAAGAAGTGACAAACTGCCATGGACGAGGAGATTAAAGCAATAGATCGCAACAACACATGGGAGTTAGCAGAATTGCCAAAAGAAACTCATCCCATTGATGTTAAGTGGGTATTTAGGAGAAAGATGAATGCTCAAGGAGAGATAGAACGGTATAAGGCGAGACTTGTAACAAATACAAGCAAAAGGTGGGAATCGACTATGACGAGGTGTTTGCTCCCGTTGCAAGAATGGAGACAATCAGATTGCTCATTTCACAAGCGGCTCAACTCAATTGGACGATATTACAAATAGATGTCAAATCGGCATTCCCGAATGGTGTGCTTGAAGAAGAAGTTTATATTAAACAACCACCCAGGTACATGAAAATTGGAGAAGAAAAGAATGTATTGAAATTGAAGATGACACTTTATGGGTTGAAGCAATCATCGCGGGAATGAAATACTCGTATCGATACATACTTCAAAGAGAACAGGTTCTAGCAATGTTCTTATAAACATGCCCTTTATGTGAAGAAGAGTAAAGGTAATATGTTATTTGTTGCTCTTTAATTTGATCTCATTTTTATGGGAAATAATAATGAAATGATACAAAAATTCAAGAGCATAATGACATAGGAATTCGAGATGACAGATTTGGGCTTGATGAAGTTTTTTCTTGGCCTAGATGTAAAGCAAGAAAAGATGGGTATTTTTGTATCCCATGAGGCATATATAAAGGAGATTTTGAAGAAGTACAGGATGAAGTCTTGCAATCCGGTTTCAACACCAATGGAACCAGGTGCAAAACTCTCTAAGTTTGATGGAGGAGAACGAGTCGATGCAAGCAAATACCGGAGTTTAGTGGGAAGCATTCGCTATCTCACATGAACAAGGCCAGATCTTGCATTAAGTGTTGGCATTGTAAGTCAGTTCATGGGGGAGCCAATCTATTCACATTGGAAGGCATTAAAACGAATCATTCGATACATCAAAGGAACGATGTCACTCGGGTTATTTTATACAAATGTGGTAGATTACAAGTTGGTCGGGTACTCCGACAGTGATTGGTGCAGAGACTTGGATGATCGGAAAAGCACATTGGGTTATGTGTTTTTTATGGGTGACACGGCGTTTACTTGGCTTTCAAAGAAGCAACCAATCGTGACACCCTCGATATGTGAAGCTGAATATGTGGCAACATCTTTGTGTATATGTCATGCGATATGGCTCAGAAATTTGCTGGGCAAGATGGAGCAACAACAACTCGATGCAACTGAGATACGAGTTGATAACAAATCAGCAATTGAATTGAGCAAGAACCCGGTGAATCATGAGAGAAGCAAACATATTGACGTTCGTTTTCACTTCATCCGAGATCAAGTGAATGAAGAAAATATAAAATTAGTATACATGGCAAGTTGGGACCAAGTCGCAGATATCTTCACCAAACCGCTACCTATGATACTACCCGACAACTGCAAAAGATTACTCGGCATGAAAGATGGCAGGAACATTTAAGTTTATGGGGGAGTTTTGTTAAATAAACATTAAATATCCATTTTTAATGGGGAATTTTTTTTAAACATTAAATGTTTGTTTTTAATAGGGAATATGAAATGTCAAGAGTCACTAGTTACTCTAATGGGTGATAATGCTTTTTAATTTCGATTTTATTAGGGCAAACTAATGCCTATAAATAAATTATTGTATTTATTGTAAAATGACAAGAATTAAAGAAAGAAAGAGTCTATTTTCAGAAATATTTACTCCTCAATTATAGTTTGCAGCTACTTTTTTTTACAAGAATAAGCTGTAATTTAGAATGCAAGCACCATTTTGTTGGATTCTAACATCATCGGAGGAAAAAGATTATGATATTCCAAAATTCCCGCCACTCCTGTAAAGGCGTCGATGATTTTTGAGCGAGGGCGACAAGGGGAGTCAGGGCGAGGGGCGAGGGGCGAGTGCCGAATTACAAGCGGATAGAGTGAGAGGAGAAGGAGAGGGTAGATTTACAAGGGGGTGATGGGATAAGGCAAGGCCACAAGGGGAAGTATTAATAAAATCTAATTAGTGTGCATTAAATTTTAGTTTAAGTATTTGGGGAACTTATTTTTTAATTGGATACACATTTTTTATTTATTTTTAATTTTATGACTTTTTAAAAAATATCAAAATTTTAGTTTCTAAATTTTAAAATTTTCTGAGGAAACACCCAAAACATAATTATCCTTAGTATTTAATTAATACTTTAAAATTAATATTTAAGAATGCCCAAATTTTAATTCTTTAATTATTTAGTGAGATGCGTTAATATTTTTTTTAGTATTTGTAGGAGGTTGCACTGAAACATAATTATACATATATAAAAATCTATATGGCAACACTTTGATTATTTTTTATTTTGATGCCCAAATTCCAAATTCAAAATGCTAAGTTAGTGAATTGTACTTTTAATTTAAAAACAACACACACAATTTTCCGGAAGACAACCAGTCCTAGTGGGAAAGGATAATTTGCATAACTAGAATCATCACAAGCAACCATAAAAAAGCAATTTGAAAGTAGAAACAGGAGAGAGAATTTTTTCCACGAGAACAAGATTTACGGATGTACAATCATGCTCAATATCTGGGAGTTGTTACGATCCGCCCAAGGCCCAATTGGCCTCACTCCCCACACGAGGAATGCTACTTATTCTGGACTGGGCGTCAACCTTGAAGGTGGCACCACAGACTGCCCCTTCGCTATCAATCCTCCTCATCGGCTTCATCTCTCTCATTGGATGCTCAAAGCTCATCAGCCCTTGCTCGGTGTGGAACATACACCCAGTCGGAAATGGAGCATACGACTTAGCACAGCTTCCTTTTATAATCTCCAACTTGTCTGATACTATCACGGAGCCATCCCCTGCAATTCCCCAAAAGAGTCTGACAGCATCATCATTCGTCCCCTACACAACAATCAACACACCATACTCAACGAGATTCACAGAAATTAATGATAACAGGACACAAAAAAAAAATTTGATTAGTACCAGAGAAATGAATATGTTGGAAGATTTGGCATCATAGATCACAAACCCGAAGTTCCCATCAAGTTCCTTGAGAACCTCATATGCAGGATACGGGCCTCTATCACGGAGCGTCCGATATGCTTCAATAACAAACATAGCCTCTCGGGTGCCCTTTGAAAGTCCATACTGCTTGTTAAGGCTGCATAAGTTGTTCAAGCTGCCTATGAACATGCAGTATGTATCATCAAAACCACAGAAAAACCTGCAATTTCATCTTCATATTATCAGATGGAAATGAAAACCTTTTTATTCACAAGTATTACCATCCAGAAAATAACTACTACAAATAGTTAATAACATATATAATAAATAATATATAATATATTATGAGAAAATCACAAAAGATTAATTTTTAATTACATAAACAAACACATTGATTATAAGAATTTTAAAATTAAATGTCTGGACAAAAACAACACTAAAATACCTGATTACAGATGATAAGTCTTGAATTCAAGACTTTTAGACTACCTCACTTTCGAGATTAAAAATTATCAAAATATCAGCTACTCATTATAATCTCCTATAAAAAATTAAATGAAGGAATAAGCATTGAACTATAAATCCTACTAGGTGAAAGATCATGGTTAATTCATTTAATGGAAGTCTTGATTTAATTAAGTGGAAGGGTATTCTTACATCTATTTGGCCAACTCCTGTCACAATGAGTTGTTAATACTATCAAAAATGATTCATTAAGAAGCACCTTCTTATCTGAAAAAAAAAATGGTAGCTTAAAATTGCTTTTTTTAAAAGCCAAATTGAAGCTTTCACACTTCAATAAGAATAAATTATAAAAAATATCGAATCAATATTGGATGGAGAAGGAGACCGTTGATGTGTAAGTGAAACACCAACTGAACATTTTGAAAGATTAATTACTATACGAGCATAAGAAATATAGGCAACAATTTAAATAAATTTCAAACGACAAAATTTGTACAAAACGTGTTCAACATGAGAATTGAGACCAGAATGTCAACTTCAGATCTAGTGATCTACTCGTCAACGATTTAAAATGATGATTGAATGAACTTCAATTTGAGGCTGTAGCCATTTTGTTCTTAAATCTACAAACCTACAAACTTAGAAACTGACCGAAATTCTGATCCTCGTTAAACCGTTTGTTCCATTTAAACATATTTAAAACGGCACGTTAAGATCTTTTAGCACACAAGTTCAGCAACTGAGTTAACTGGTTGTTTGTTAAAGGACCACCAGGAGATCTCCACAAATAACAGATCAATTATTAGATCTGGTCTTTAAATTAGGAAGGAACACAGTACCTTTGATGCTTGCAGTATCGAGAGAATCCTGTCTCAGGAGGATAAAAAGCAAGCAAAGCAGCGTCTTCAAAGCGTATAGAGATAGGATTGAGCGAATTTGGACAAGAAGAAGTGAAGTCGACTAAGATCTCATCTGGAAACTTCGGTTTTATGGAATGAAATGGAGAAGAGGGGCTATGAAGCTCCTCTGGCGGATTCACCAATGACTTGTTAAAGATAGCGAGCATCGCTTTACAGACTTTGTTGGAAGCAAACTTAGGCTAATCGTTTTATCTTTGAACCATAAAGAGAGATGCACGACCCTCATCCATGAGGGGTTCGTTCATATAGAATATAGAAAATGATCGAGGGAGACAGATGCATCTCACGTGGTAACCTTATCCAAAACCGTCGGCCGAGGCATGAGTGACGTTTGCCTTTTGCTGAGTAGCATCTTCGGTTGCAATCATGGGTCAAGTTGGCCGGGCACCCGCGCACGGCCCATTGCATTCCAGTACGTGACTCGAGTGCCTGGCATGAAGTGCAGGCACGCACGAATAGTGGCACGGACCTGGGCCCATTCAACTATTCATACCATACTTAGCCATAAGACTTTATTTTATGAATTTTACAGCCCAACCGTTGTTTTACAAATTCGCACAGCCCAGCCTTTGCTTTACTAATTTTCACAGCCTTCCAGCCTTTGTTTTACTAATTTTCACAGCCTTCCAGCCTTTGTTTTACTAATTTTCACAGCACTCCAGCCTTTGTTTTACAAATTTTCACAGCCCATCCAGCCTTTGTTTTACAAAATTTCACAGCCCAACTTTTGTTTTTACAATGGCTACTTATGTGGTTATACCATACGGCCTGCATAACAGCACATGTTATTGTTCTACCAACCATGCGGCAGAACAAAATAAAAAATAAAATAAAAAACGTTTCTATTGTAAGATGTTAGATTTCTAATTTATCCAACAACTCTATGGTATAAATCTGATATAGCCGAATTTCTGTCTTGAATATATCAATAAAAAATTTTAAAAATTTAAATAAAAAAAATTTTAAAATATCATATTCACATGTTTTATGTTTCATAATTTTTATATAATTTTTATTTGCTCATCTATTCTTTATTGTCTTTAAAATTTACTAAAAGTGTTCCACTACTCATAGAGGTGTCAAATAGGCTGGGCAGTCCGGGCCCGGCCTGAAGCACATCCTGATTCAGCCATGTCTACCTCAGCACGACACAGTTTGAAACCATGCAGCGGGGTAGTTCGACCCTTGGTATGGTTCGACCCTTGGTATGGTTCATGCCTTGTCGTCCCGGTATGATCCATACCTCGTGCTGGGGTAGGTATGGAATTGTGTGACTTGTCCGTCAGCACAAAAAACTAGCCCGAGAAACCAATTGGATTTTTAAAAAAATCAAGATGGAAAACCCTAAAAACTAGGGGTACGATCCAGCCTGACCGAGCAAATCCATGCACGATCCAGCATGAATCTAGTACGACCCATACCAGCGGGTCGGCAAGCCATGTTGGGCCAGTAGTTCTCAAGCCGTGATGTGCCATTCACGACACGTAGCATGATTGGGCCACCAAAATAATTGCCCGACTACGTCTGGCTCGTTCGACACTTCTAACTAATTATTTTTAAAAAATACTTATAATTAATATTTTGTTGAGTGTCAGAATGATTTTTGCATTTTGGTGACGAGCATACAAGTTGAGGTGAAAAGTATTTGCTGCACACATCAAGATACACATTATGTAATGTATATTTTAGGGTGATTTTGTTAGTTAAACAAATTAAATAAATTTGGAAATTTTTTAAAATACTTATCTCAAACATTTATTCCTAGTCTCTATTTAGATAATATTGATTGAAATGTCCAACTACGTCTGGCTCGTTCGACACTTCTAACTAATTATTTTTAAAAAATACTTATAATTAATATTTTGTTGAGTGTCAGAATGATTTTTGCATTTTGGTGACGAGCATACAAGTTGAGGTGAAAAGTATTTGCTGCACACATCAAGATACACATTATGTAATGTATTTTTTAGGGTGATTTTGTTAGTTAAACAAATTAAATAAATTTGGAAATTTTTTAAAATACTTATCTCAAACATTTATTCCTAGTCTCTATTTAGATAATATTGATTGAAATGTCCAAGACCATGACAAAATTTTCTTCTATAGTCTTCCTTTTTTGCCAAACAAACCTAAAAATATACAAACTTCAGTAATGTGAATATATTTTAATATAATTTAAAAATAAAAATATTAGAGATATCAAAAAAGATTTAATATAGTGTATATATCGTGTGTGTGTGTGTAAGTATTGGTAGCACTGATCATAGAGGTGTCAAACGGGCTGGCACGGGCCGGCCCGACCCATTTTTTTAGGGCACGATCGTGCTTCCGTGTCAGGCCGGGCATGACACGGTTACTGTAGCGTGCCGTGCCAGGCCCGACACGGTTTAAAAAAACTGGGCCCTGACACGGCCCGCAAGCACGGGGGGCCGTGCCGTGCCTTGCATGGCCCGCTCGGGCTTGCCTGTTAGAGCGGTTCGGAATACGGGGGATAGTGGGTCGGGTCGAATCAGACCCGACCTGCGGTCTTTTTTTGCGGGAGGGGCATCGTGGGGTCGGGCTCACGGGACACCCGGCATGGGATAAACCCATGCCGGTGTGCCGTGACACGGGCCGAACCGTGTCGGGCTAGGCACGGCACGGGCCAGGCACGACATGGGCCCGGGCACGGAATTTTTCCGTGCCGGGCCGGCCCAGGCACGACTGAACCATTCTGTGCCTCGTGCATTAGATGTGAGATAAGTTGATCAATGCATCAAAAATATTGTGCATTAGATGTCATACAAATACAACTTAAAAATGTGATCTTTTAACTTGAGTCAACTTTAAGTTCAATAACTATGTTTATTTATCATCATGAGTTTACAAGGTAATGCATGACCAAATTAATTTCTAGCATAAGTTTTTCAAGTATTTTTTTAAAGGAATGTAGACTAGTGTATTTTATTACGACCTACATTCAGCTAGCATATTATAGGATTCATAGGTTGAGCCATCGGAATGATATAATATAAACTATAAAATAAAAGAAAATAATTAATAATTAATGAACTTAGAAAAATACTTAATAATTAATAATTAATGAACTTAGAAATAATTAATAATTAATGAAAGTGAAATAGTCCCCATGTTGTCCAATATTCGGACTTATCATGATGACAACGTATTTGCTTGCATAAATATCCACATTGTCGATTCTAAGTAAAAACTAAATAAAAAAAATATTTGGATTTCATTAGATTTCTCATCCTCAAGATGCCTCGCCATTGGTAAGTGTTTATCAAGAATCTTTAAAAGATATAATATTCAAAATATAATTTTAGTATTACATTCGATAATACTTCGAATAACGACATTGTAACTAATGTGGTTTTCAAAATCATTAGAAAATAGCTATTAAGTGAGATTTATCATGTTAGTTATATGTGTTACATAATTAATCTAATAGTACAAGTAAAAAATAAATTATTTCTTCACATTAAACCACATAAGAATTGTGCTAAAATACCTTAAGATTCTTAGTAGGCTATAAGAGTTATACACTTAATGTAAGTGAACAGGCCTAACAAAATTCCAAGTGAATGTCAAACACAATTATAATTATACTTATCTAATGTTAGGTTCATGTATTAGCTTCCTACATATGATATTTGCTTACTTCAATAATAAAAGTGAAACACTTATCATTGATGATTTAGAATGAGAGATGAATTTAATTTTTGATTTTTTTAAAATTTGTGTATGATACTATACAAATATGTTTGCCTATGTGCACTCCCACCTTATGTATTACACTTGAATACATATCTAATACTAATAGTCTATTTATTGACTATATAGGAAACCCTAAATTAGTGTTAAAGCTTTTAAGATAGAAATAATATATTTAAAATATTAGTCATCAATTTCTTCCCTTTATTGCTTGACAACCTCTTTGGATCACATGGTTAAGGTAGAAGAGGTAGAAAATATATTAAAATATATATTCACTTGAATGAAGCAAGCAAAAGAACTAGATGATAGGATTAAGATTCATGAACATTTAAATAACACATTTAAATATTATGATACTTTGTATGATAGTTTTAGTAAGCCTCGAAGTATGAATGAATGCCGTATTATGAGACTATGATTTTTCTATCCTGTTAACTAAAAACAAATAATGAGGTCATCCATCAAATATGAGTGATATATCTTGGTACTTAGATACCAATTGTTACTCGATCTTTTTCAATAATGATATTAGAAATTTTTATATATTTAGTTAGTAGAAATCATATAAATCTAACTTTTTTGTACTATCTAAAATGACATGTGATATAATAATAGCTATGTTGTCTAGCACAATATTGTATACTTTTTCTATACCTATAAATATTATTTTAGATAGGAAGTAATATTTTGACTAGATATCATAGAAGAACTTTCATGTTTAAAAAATGAGAAGAATCCATGAATGAGTCTTCATGATGAAGTAGAAGAGGTGCAAACAAATGATGACATACATGATATTAAGGATATTGAGACTATAACTACCAGCTCGTGATATGATGATCTAAACCATATAGACCTAACATATATATTAGAGGATTTTGGCTGGCATGTTTATATTGTTGACAATTATTATTTTTTGTAATTTTATAATTTTTTATTTTATTATTTTTTGTGATGTCATGATGAAACCAAGATCATGAAATGAATATTTTTTTATTAGCTAACTGTTATTCATTTTAATTCAGACTGCAATGTAATTGTTTTTATTATTAAAATTTTAAAAAATTTATTTTAAAGACAAATTTTATCTAATAAAGTCAATGTCCATGGCTCCATGCCCATTAGCAATAACTATAAAATTTTAATTATAGCTAGTTGCCCATCGAATATGAGTCGGCTAGTGCCCATGACTGTGGGCACTAATTGATTCTTAACTAGCCAATCTAGTGGCAGTGGGCATTAGTTGACTAGCCAGTGACACTTGCTAAAAGGCCAGTGGCACTGGCAATAGAGTGGCCTTGCCACATAGCACTACCTCATTGGCCAGTGTAAGCTAGAGGGCAGGGGATGTGGCCAAGGGCCATTACAACATTGCTATTGTCTTGATGATGGACTTGACAAACCCAACTGAAGAATCTATGTCATCTGCCATGTTGGGCTGACCGTTGACACACCCAACAAAAGCATAGGTAAGCAATTCTTGATATGTTCGGCAAGGTATAGTGGCTCAAGTGAGCCACCAAAATTAGAGCAAAGCCAGCCCAACATTGCCATATTAACACAACTTCACAATGACATTAGATTTAAAAAAAAGGTTAAATTATTTTTTGTGGTAATACCTACACATTATTTACTAAAAATGCTAAATTTTTTTAAAATTGTACAAAATTACAAAAAAAATATTTATGTCTTATTATAATTTAAACTCTAAATCTGATTTACTTTGCAACACTCAAAAGATAATAATTTTGTTTTTAATTTGAAACCAATTTTTAAAATTGAAAAGTGGTTTTCCAAAAAGAAACATAAACTTTTTGATTTTTTTTTTCCAAAACTTGTATATATTAATTATACATGTATCCAAACTTTTTGAAAAAAAATCAAAAAGTTTTTGTTTGTTTTTGGAAAACTAATTTTAAATTTTGAAAATTGGTTTCAAATTCAATACTTGTATCTAAATTTATATATATATAATTAAATATGCATACACACAGACACACACACACACACAGGTATATATAGAACTATATACCTATACAAAACATGGAAAACCACTTTATATACCTATTATATAAATATAAATATAAATATCTTTATTTTATATATATACACAAATTTAAAGATGTACCCACACACATACTCACTCACTCACTCACACAAACAAACAAAAACATATATACACATAAATCTGATTTTACTTCGCAACTCTCAAAAGAAAATAATTTTGTTTTGAATTTGAAATTTTCAAATCTGTACACATACACCCACACACAAACATGTATATAAAAAATAATATATATATAAACATAAATCTATATATCTAGATATATATACATAAATCTATATATCTAAATATATAAACATATATATATATATATATATATATATATGTGTGTGTGTGTGTGTGTGTGTGTGTGTGTGTGTGTGTGTGTGTGTGTGTGTGTGTGTAAATATAACACAAATCTAATTTTACTTTGCAACTCTCAAGAGAAAATAATTTTGTTTTGAATTTGAAACCAATTTTCAAAATTGTCCACATACACACACAAACTTGTATATATAACTTGTATATAAAAAATAATATATATATATACCATAATAAATAAAAATATATAGATATATAATTATATATATACCTATCTATATAATTTATATATATTAGTCATCTACTATCTTTGTTTATTTAGTTATATATATAGATAGGTTTATATATATACACCTCTATACAATTTATATATATGCCATTCACTATCTTTATTTATATAGTTACACACACACACACACAAGTATATATATATACATTTATAAATATACTTATATATATATATATATATATGCATGCTCATATATAACACATATATAATATATATTGTGTGTGTGTGTGTGTGTGTATAAATGTACATATAATATACACACACATATATAATGTATATAAATATAGTATATATATATATATATATATAATAAATACCATATTGTGTGTGTATGTGTGTTGACAAAGGAAATTTTATTAAAATCAGACTAGCCCTCACTTTTAATGGAGAAAAAACCTTTTACAGAATAATCACTACATTTTTTTTACAATGCCATGTTAATAAAAAAAGTTAGTTTATCATGCATAATTCCTTGGAGCCTTCTTTGTAGCTCTTTATCCTTATATATGCTATCTTAGTGTTCATACTCATCTTTGGCCAACTTATTCACAAGTGGATTTGTTTAATGATATATATTATATATATAAATAATTATATAATTATATTTATAAATATTTTCAATAACTTATATATATATATATATATATATATATATATAGTATTTATATATATTATTTTTTATACAATTAACACACACACACACACACACACACACATTTATATTTATATTTGTTTGTTTGTTTGTGTGTGTGTGTAAAAATTTCCAATTTTGAAAGGTGGTAAATCCAAAAAAATAGTTTCAAAAAAATTATTATTTTTTAACTACTATTAGGTAAAATTTCATTTATGGTTTAGAGTGTACAAAGACATAAATATTTTACGTGTATGTGCACTTTTTTTTAATTATGAAAAAATTTGATATTTTCTTGTTTATATTTTTTACTTGGTGACCTAAAACAAAATTTACCCAAGAAAAATGATGAAATATTATTTTGATAACCAAACTAAAAATAATTATGGTTACACATAAGGACTTAAAAATTTATTTTATATTTTAAATACCATACAAAAAAAATATTTATATTTTCACACAATTAAATACATTAATACAAAAATACTCATCCCCCATTTACATCAATATTTAAAAAATTCACATCATGTTCAAAATAAAATACTCATACTTGATAAGAAAATATGTAGGTTAGATCCCAAAAAAAAAAAACTCACATTAGGGTCCAAAATTGTAACGTCAAATATTTATATGTGAAATTTATCACACATCAAAAATCCAAATGGGATTTTCAATTCTTTAAATATAAAAAGAGGATTTCTCATTAATTGTAATCATCTCTAATCTTATATGTTATTAGCTTATTTTTTTTGCCTAGTTTATTAAATTATTATTGTAGATTTTTTTATTTTGAATCATTTTTATGAGTTTCATTTTCATAACTATGATATCAGATGTGAGACTTAGGATATTAACTTTTGTAGTTATTGCATGTTTAGGAATTTCGGTCAAAAGGGAGAGAAGAACCTCAAGAAAAATAGTTTTTAAGAGGAACTTTTATGACCCTCTACATACTTGGAAATTTTTTGGTTTTTTTTATTTCAAATAGTTATTTCTTTCCTTCTGTACTATTCATTATAAAAGTGAAACAATTAGTAATAAAATTTGAAATAGGAAAATTCAATAGAAAAATTTTTGTGATAAGAAATATGAAGATAAATTATATTCGAGGAAGTAATATTACTTAAATATAATTTGGAAAGAGAAAAATATTGAAAATAAAATGTGGGATCGGATAGATGGTGATACTATTATAAATTTCTATATGGCAGTGATAGATAATATATTATCAAGTATTTTTGAATTATAGTCAATGGATAATGTTTGGAATATTTTGACATTATGTATGATGTCAAATCTTTACAAAACATTTTATTTGAAAAGAAAACTCGTCATTATTTGAATATATGAATTTGCTTCAATGAGGAAACATAACATTCTTAACAAAATATTCTTTCTTTTATCAACTATGGATCATTATATAAAAGATAAAAAAATATGATGAACTTTTATTCCAAAGTCTACTGCATCAATTTGACAACCTCATCATAAAAATGGTCAAAGGAACTATGAGAGCAAAATTCTCTTTTATAAAGATGTGGGTACTGATGTACTTGATGAACAAAGTATGTATAAAAATAAAAAAAATAGAATGTTTTCCTCTAAACAAATTGATGGTTTGATTGTCTCTAGAGGAAGATCGGTATAATATGGCTACAATTGGAGTCAACAATAGAATAAGACAAAGTCACTGAGTAAAAAAAATGAAGTGTTATAAATATGGAAAACAATGGCATGTAAAAAGAGAATGTTGATATTATGAAGAATGTCTAAAAAAAATTTTATAAGAAATAAATACTAGTTATCAAACGCTCAAGTTTGTGTGACAAGTACTCTAAATAAGTATGAAATTTTATATAATGGAGCAATAATTATTGAAGGTAGAAAAGAATTTGTTGATATCTAGTTGATAGACTCAGGAGTGACATGACATATGACTTTTAGGAGAGGATAATTGCACCAATATGAACCTATCTCGATAGGATATGTGTTCATGAAAAATAATCATACTTTAGAAATTGTTGGTATTGATATCATTATAATTAATATGCATGATGACATAGTATGTATCATCCAAGAGGTATGAAATATGAAGGGCATAAAGAAAATTTATTATCTTCAAGACATTTAGATAATAGTTGGTGAACATTCCTTGAAAATAAGACCATAAAAATAGTCAAATGAGTGTTTATAGCAATAAAAGCACAAATGGTAGCCATAAATCAATATATGCTTTGAAAAGTAACACAACAAGAAAGAGAATTGTTTATGGTTTTAGAAAGTTTGATAGAATAATAAATAATGATATCGAATAATAAACATAGTCAACTATGAGAATGAGGTTTTAAAATTCTTACTAAGCAAGAGTTTCTTCAAGTGCTAAAAAATGTGTTGTTATCCTTTTGTGAGCAATGTAAGCATGGAATCATAAACATGGTCATAGGAAGTATAAATTGAAGTCCAATAATTATAATACTATAATAAATCTATCTTAGAACTAATTTATTATGATATTTGGGAAACATCTAATTATCACTAGGAGGTGCATCCAATCAGAGGAAGGTGATACATGTTTTTATTTTTAAAACCAGTAAAGCACAAATAGAACTTGAATGTGAAAAAGAGATAAAGTGTCTGATGACTAATAATGAGAAATGAATATTCTAGTATTTAAAATGATACATTTTGTCTATAAGAAGGCATAAAGAAGTAGTATATAGTAGCATATACTCTACAACAAAATTGAGTAGCAGAGCAAATGAATAGAATCTTATTAAAATGAATAAGAGCTATGTTAAGAACTATGAGGATGCCTAAGTAATTTTGGGTAGAAGTAGTGAAGACTGCCTATTTTGTGATCACTCAATCATCATCAATTTGACTAACTTAAAAATGATGATATAATTTTGGATTGGTAACCTTTGGAGTATTTTCACTGACATTCATTTGGATGTCTTATGTACGTTATACAAATTACCCATAAAATATCAAAACTGAATTTAAAATCCAATATATATATATTATTAGGAATTACGAAAAAAGTAAAGAAATATTACTTATGAGATAAAACTAATTGCAAGCTTATCATCACTAAAGATGTCATCTTTGAATAAGACATGATGTAAAGAGAAGAAGATAATATCAAAAACTATAAGTTTCATTCGAAATAAATGAGTATAATCCGAATTACCAAAATACAACAAATAAATACTAGATAAGTTTTAGGTATTTGAGGTATGCTGATCAAATCAAGAATCCAGAGAATAAAATTGGTACCAAGAGTATTTCATAGAGAAATATTTTACATTATTTACTAATAGTAGATAAAGAGTTGTCAACTTTCAATGAGACTACAAAAAGATAAAATATTTATTTTTGGAAGACAATAATGCATGAAGAATTTGAAGCTAAATATAAAACAAAGATATGAGATCTTGTTCAACTACCACTAGAAAGAAATGCCATTAACAATATATGGTGCACATGATCAAACATAATAGTAATAATCAAATAGAGAAGTAAATATAAATATAATAGTAATGATCAAACATATTATTATTGTGAAAGAATAATAGTCAAATAATATAATCAAAAAGAAAATGTTGACTTCTTATAAATAGTTTCTCCTATTATTTGAGTTAGAATAGTTCCATTATTCATGTTAATGTATGTTATATATCATTTATAATTAGAGTAGTCAGACATGAAAACTATATCTCTTCATTGAGAACTGAAAAAATATATATTTATTGCAACTATAATGTTATAAAGTAAAAAGGAGAGAAAAAATGGCTTGTCAATTGAACAAATCTCTATATGGACTCAAATAAACATTGAGGTATTGGTATAAAAGATATATTTTCTTCATCATGAGTCTTGGAAACAATAGACTTAATTTAAATTTGTGTTCATATTAAAAAATATTTGGGGGTTATAATTTCATTATTTTGCTAATGTTTGTGTATGATATGTTGGTAGTAGGACGCAACAAAGATTATGTCCAAGAATTGAAGACATGCTTCAAAAAAAAATTTGATATGAAGGATTTGGGGCTATAAAATAAGATTATAGGGTTGCAAAGTTAATGAGAAAAAAATAATAATATCTACCTTTCAGAAAAAAAAATTACATAAAAAAATATTATAATGCTTCAATATGCATGATAGTAAGCCAATTTGTAATTATCTTTATATCAATGTCAAGTTATAAACAAGCATGAATCCTAGCAATGAAGCAAATAAGATAGAAATGTCTCGAGTAATGTATACATAAACTATGAAAAAGTTTAATATTTGATATGGCTTGTACAAGACTAGATATTACACAAGTAGCAGGAGTTGCTAATCAATACACGAAGAATCATGGTAAAAAACATTGATGTGTTTTAAAATGGATTATGTGATATATCAAGAATACCTCAAATGCTTTAATATATTATGGAGATTATGATCTTATTGCTAGAGGCGGTATTATTTTAGACTATACTAAGAATATTGACAATAGCAAGTATAACACTAACTATGTATTTACTCTTGTTGGAGAAGCTATAAGTTGACTTTCAAAGCTATGATTTATCATGTCTATTTTTATAATAGAGATAGAATATATTATAGCTATGCTAGCTAGTTAAGAGGTAATCTAGTTGCAAATATTATTAGAATATTTTTGGTAAAAACAAAAGAAAATTACTTTATTTTGTAATAGATAGATTACTTCGCACTTAACAAAGAATTCAGTATTTTACTCGATGGTAAAATATATTAGAGAATAATGTGAATTTCTAAAAAAAAAGATAGAAAAGAGAAGTGTTGGTATACAAAAAATTAATATAGAGGAAATCCTGGTTGATGTACTCACAAAGTTATTAAGGAGAGATAAGTTCATAATAGCCTAGTAAAAATATATGTGACACGTGAAAGGTAAACTTCAACTAAGAGAATATAATGTCAATTGTAGATGGGTGAAGTTTACCTTGCCCACATGAGAAATCCAAAAAGGATATTCAATTCTATAAAAAAAAAGTTTTTTTCTCATTTGTACTCATTCTCAATCCTAAGTGTTATTAGCTTATATTTCATTTTATTATCTAGTATATTATATTATTGAAATAATATTTTTTATTTTATATTATTGATGTGAGTTTTATTTTAATAACAAAAAAATATGTGGGTTGAATCAAAATCAAAAACTCAGAAAAAACTCTTTCCCAAAACTCACACCCAAAGTGTGATTTCTCAAAGAAAAAAAACCCAAGTCAAACACATCTCCAATTATCTCATATCCGCACTAATGTAAATCTTAGTTGTAGTCTATCTTAAAATCACTTAAAAAGCAATCAATTAGCTCACATCATCCCTTCTCTTCCCCTTATAACAAAATAACACCATTATTTTATCATAAAGTTTAACTTGTGAAATATTATCATCAAGCAGACTATCAAATCCACTATTAGCAAGTATAGAACATATGTTTTGACTTAAATGTATACACACATGGGCACACACACACGCACACACACACACACACACGCACACACACACACACACACACACAAATAGATAGATACAATAAGACACACATACATTTACAAATACATGTGTGTGTGTGTGTATACCTATATCAAGTTACTTATATTGCTATCAAATATACAATACTATATAATTGAATTTATTTGTATATAACATGTATAGGTATTGTATATAGATACATCTATACTATAGTATACATGTAAATACTTGAATATATATAATAATATGCATGCCTATATATACACACCTATATACTATTGTCTAGATAAAAGTTTGTATGTATAAATGTCTATATATGCATATATGTAGATGTACATACATGTATACTATTATACATGCATACCTACATAAACACACACACACACACACACACACACACATGTATATACATGTACATACATGTATAAAAATATACATATATATATATATGTACATATATGTATATTATTACACACACACACACACACACACCAAAATATACATGTATTTACATATATCAACATAGAAGTATATATACATATGTATATGCACTTAAACACTGATATACACATAGACACATATATGTATAATAGGCTATAAGTGTGTGTGTGTGTGTGTGTGTGTGTGTGTGTGTGTATAGTGATGTATATAGATACATGGAATTATTGTATACGTGTATGTACCTATATAAATGCTTATATATACTTATATAATTGTGGCTATAGATAGATATCTATTTGTATGTATATATGACCATAAAAGTGTATATGTATATGCATATATCCATATGTATATAACATGATATATGTTATTGTTTATATATGTATAATATTGCCTTGTGTATATATATAATATTTCCTTGTATATATAGATCTTGACAATCATGTACACACACACACACAATAGTCTACACACACACACACACAATAGTCTACACACACACACACACACACACACACACACACACACACACACACATGTATATGTATAGACTATAGTGTATAGACATATTGTTGGGGCCGACTGAGATAGAGCTCAAAAACTAAGAAGAATTTCAAAATATTTTTTTTGGTCAAAGAGTGTTAATTAATTTGGCTTTACGATTAAACCTTTTAAAAATTTGTCTATTTTAAAACCATACCAAAGACATATTGTATTCCAACTAATTTTTGGGTTTCATATATTTTCTATCCAAAATATGTTTATGTATGTATGTGCGTGTGTGTGTGTGTGCGTGCGCGTGTGTGTAACCCTAAAATTATAACCACAAGCTCAAATGCTACTTTTTTTTGTCCAAGACTGATAAAATATAAATGTACACATAAATAAATGCAGTGTCCCAAATTTACTAGATATTCAAATAAAATTAACCACAAATTATAAATGTTCAATGTCTATAAAACACTCATAAAACATATGTAAATTATAAAATATATTAAAAATAATTAAATAAAAACTTGAGGTTTGATTTCTAAGATCTACTAATCTTCCAAAAAATTATCAAGCCTCCATGAGCACACCACAAATAGTCTCCTCCGCATGAGCATCACAGAAACACAGCATGTCCGTTGCACAAGCACCATATGAACACCACATGTCCTCTGCATGAACATCACATATCATTCGCATGAACATCACACATCCTTCTCATGAACATCAAAAATCCTTCGCATGAAACATAACACATCCTCTACTTGAATACCACACATACTCCTTATGTACAACATGCAAACATAATGCACAACCACAAGAACAACAAGAACAATTACATTCCCTCATGTACAGATGAGAAATTACATGAAAATGCTCTTAAAACTAATCCTCTTCCCCACAATAAGTTACATAAGGTTTTATTATAATGAAACATTCTTTAAAATTTTAGATGGCTGAAAAAAAAACAAGAGAAATCCTATTTGTTTTTTTTTCTTTTAGTTCATGAACCAAGCACTCACCTAACAAAGTCATGCAACCATGCGTGACTTTGTTATTCATTTTGGAAAAGTCACACAATCTTGAGTGGGTTTTCCAAAAACTGATCTCACATGTATTATTTATCTTTTTATTATTTCAGATAAAATAGACGGATCATTCCAAACTAATCTTACTAAGTGAAAAAATATATATATATAAACATATATAAATATATAAACACACACACACACACACACACACACACACACATGTTTATATATTTATATATGCTTATGTTTATATATTTATATATGTTTATGCTTAAATATATACAATTACATAGAATATATATATATATATATATATTCAAAATATATTTCTTTTGTTGAATGTAGTTGGGCGGTAAGGGAGTTTTATAAAGTGAAGCATGTAGGTTCAAATCCCACTTAAGTTTGTAATTGATGTTGTGCATCAGAATCATTTAGTTATTTTTTTTATTATTCTTTGTAATCAATGATATGTTAGTTGGGGGTAAAAATCTAGTTTTTGATTTTTAGTCCACCAAAGAATAATTATTTTACATTTTGATGTATTTTTTTTATAATTTTATTAAAAAAGGTTCATTTTTTTTTCAAATATTTTATTGATGCACCAAAACACAAATTTCCCTAAATAATTTGATAAGGAAATATTGCTAATTTTAAATCATCAAAAACATTAATGTTAAAAACAAGAAATGTTGACCAAGAGTCGAAATACACCTATTATATTTGAGTTTATCATTCAAAATAAAAAGTTAATGATAAGCTTTGAAATTATTATTAATTTCTCATTTTTTTTTTGTAATCATGTGAGGTTCCTCCCAAGAGGAATCTTTCTTCTACTTGATTAAAATGGGGTTTGACCCAATCTATTTGATAGTTGGCATCGAAAGATAGTTTGGTTGTGGAGTCTTTTGAAAATTTAAACATGTTTCCTAGTTGTGGTTTTACTTGATCTTCCACATCAAAATGAATTATTGAGATTATTATTGAGATTATTTTAAACCTAGAGCTTCTCTAACTTGAAAATGGTTTAATACTCGGTAAGTTTGTTAGCCAAGTTTGTTTGAAATAGGCAAAGTATACAATTCATGGGCAACATGTTTATAGTTTTACCTACAAGGTGAAACCCTATGCGAGGTTGTTGGTGGTGATGAAATTAAACAACTAATGGTGGAAGATGCAAATGATATCTTACGAAAGTGAAAAATTTAAATTGGAAAGATAATGTTTGCTTTAAAGATCAACAAAATTGAAGAAATATTAGTGCTAATACAAAATGCCAAAATATCAAAGAAAACATGGAACATTTTTGTTACAATCTTTACAAAGAAGAATGATACACTACAATATCTTTTTTGAGAACTATCTACTATTGATGGTGCAATGCAACATGATAATTTCTGAGTACTTACACAAGTTGAAGTAGATATGTCATGAAATTTCAGAGTTTGGTCCAGAAGCTCCTATTAGAGAAACCAGGACAAGGAAAATAATTATCCATTATATGACAATTGAATATCAAAGATCTAACATCATTGTATAAGGACGGTTGATACAACCATCTCTTGTTGAGTTTGAAAATTTGTTAGCTATTCAATAAGATTTGCCTTATTAAATATGATGAGTCATGCGAAAAGCTAAAGAAGAAATGCTCTACCGAAAAAAGTAGAGACACTTTCAAATGGTATACTAGTAGTAGTCTAAAAAGAATAATGCCAAATTCATCAAGGAAATGATAATTATTATCCACAAGGAGCTTTGAAGAAAGATGGGAACAACAAAAAGTATGATGACAAGCTTTACAAATATGAGAACATGGATCATATGATGAAAGATTATTGGACCAGGAACAAGCTTGTTGAAAGCAATACCACTACATCTAGTTCAAAGGAGAATTACAAATTTTTGGGATGTCAAGTGTTATTTACTATGGAGAAAAAAGATTATGCTCTTGTGGTAATAATAACATGAAGGATTGATTACGAGAATCAATGGATCATGGACTTAGGCAGCTCAAATCATATAATTGGTATTAGTCATTAATTGCAAAACATATCTGAGTACAAGATAAATCATGTGGGGATAATAGTCGACAAATAAAAAAGTTACCAAATTCTCACATCAAAAAATTAATAATTACACCTTAGTATAATCCTAATTAGGTGTTGCTTCAAGAGAAAAAAATTGTTATATGCAACACAATTGACATTATTAGGTCACCATATCTTATTCAGTCCACAAAATGTGAAAGTATTTTTAGACCTCAACATATCATAAATGTCAATGATGGAGGGATAATGATTAGAGTTAGTTAATATAATGTCATTAGAGTTTTCCCATATAAAAAAAGACAAATAAGCATGAGAATGATTTAGTAGATTTGTGGCACATGTCAGATATTCTAAATAAGTGTGTGAAATGACTTTTTCAACTTAATATATGATATATTTGGAATGCTAGTATGGTTAAACACTTTAATTTTCATACACGGAATCAAAGTCTAAAGCAAACGAAGTGTTAAAGTAAGTTTATTTTCACATGTTTAGGTACATCAAACAATCATCAATTAGCGGTATGTTTTATATTATGACATTCATTGATGATTTCTTTATGTATGTGCGAGTTTTCATTGAGAAAGAAAAACATTACATATTTTCAAAGTTTTAAGAGTTGATAGAGTTAGTTGATTTATAGAATATAGCTCAATAGAGTTCTCATAATACCAAAGAAAATGTTGAATATGTCAAAAATATACTTGTGTGAATACCACAAAAAATGGTATAGCCAAGAGAAGGAATCAGGATCGTGTAGAAAGTTGTCAAAGTATATTACATGAAAACAAATTTACTATGAAGATTTTGAGCCAAAGTAATGAGGATGCCATATTTTTGGTCAACAAACTTCCTCAACCAAGTTTAGGATTTGATTCACTCTTCAAAAAGTTATATAACATGAAACCTGTAAAAACCTACATAAAATTGAATTAAACAAAAAAAATATTTTTTAGGAATGGACCCAAAATAACTAGAAATATATTATTAGAAGTGACTCAAACTAGGGGTTAATATATTGTAGTGATACTTGAGGCCACAACATCATTTCTTTTAGGTTATGACATATCAAAAATGTCCTAACATACGTTGAAAGTTATAATATTATTAAAATACTATGACTTTTTTTATCAAAAATGTGACTTTCTTTCTAAATATTCAGACTTATTTTCAAGGCTATAGTTTTTTTCTTGTGTGTCATACCTTTTCCAAAGCCACAACATTGTTCTCCTTATGAATGGTATAATTTTTTCCATGACCGTGACTTTCCTTCTCAATTTTAGTGACTTTTCATTAAATTAGGGTCTTTTATAATATCGTGACGTTTTCCTAAACCTATGATTTTTAACTCAAGTAAAAATAAAGTTATTTTAAATAATGATATGATGAAAGAAAAAGGGATGAATAAAAAAATAAAATTTCTTTTTTGAAAAAAGCTTAAAGAACACTCGGTGAGGGGGGAGAAAAAGAGAGGAGAGAGATTTTTCAGAAAAAAATCATTTTTAGATCTATGAAGACCTATTGATCGAATTTAGTTGATTCAAGAATCATAGTTCATTGATTCAATGAGATCTATGCCTGAATACCAAAATCAAAATATTTACCCAATTCACTACAAGAAAATATCAATTTAGCTAGGAAATTTTAGCTAGGGATTAATCCCTAGCTAAATTGTAAGGGATTAGCTAGGGAATAACAATGAATTTATGATTTTTATTTGAAAAAAAATAAAAACGGATTAGCGAGAGAAAATTTTTCAAAAATTCCACTAAAAAAAGTAGGGGATTTAGCGACAGATTAGTGACGAAAAATTTTCGTAAATTGTGCTCAAAAAAAAAACAGGGATTTTAGAGACAAATTAGTGACAGAAAATTTTCATAACTTCCGCTCAAGAAAAGCAAGGATTTTAGCGATGAATTTTGCTACGGAATATCCCTCGCTAATAAAAGCCTGAAATTAGTGGTGGATTTTCCCTAGCTAAATTTTAACGACAGATTTAGAGATGAATTTTCTCGTGCTAATAAAATCAATAATTTAGCGATGGATTTTCCCTTGCTAATAAACTCCATGATTTAGAGATGGAATTAACGATTGATTTTCCATTGCTAATAAAATCCGTGATTTAGTGACGGATTTAGCGATGGAATTTTCATTGCTAATAAAATCTATGATTTAGCGACAGAATTTCCCTTGCTAATAAAATCCATGATTTAGCGACATAATTTCAAGGTTATTAAAAAGGGTTCACGGGATTTCCTTCAACATTTTAGGAAGTATTTCATCCTACCTACTTGTTTTAATTTTAGTCCTATAAGGACGTGTTATAATAATTATATTAAAATGATGTGTGATTGTTAGAGAAAATCCGGTAAAAATTTCTTTAATATCCCAAACTTAATTTGCCCATAACTTGGCCTACAAACATTTGAATTGAGTGATTCCAATTGAAAATAAGAGATAACAAAACCAAATAAAGATGTTTATAATAAATTAAGAATCGAATCTTATTGAAATGGTCTCGAATTGGAGGTTTAACTCATAGAAACAATTATATTCCCAATATATAAGTTATTTTGTTGTTTGGATTGTAAGTTGAGTTACAGTGACCCAAACTAAATAATTTATACCCAAAAGTAAAGTATAATTAAAGGGTAATAAATTATCAGAAGTAACATCTTTTAAACATGTCAAATATAAATATAATTTTTTAATTGAATCATGACATGGGCTACTCAATTCCTTTTGATGGAATTTGTATAATACAAGTTATGCATAATCTTATAACATGATGATTATGCTAAATGAACATATTTATATGCATGAAATGAATATAGTCATGTGGATTGACTTGTGATATGTGTTGATATTAATATGGGTTGGAATTATGTGCATGTGGAATGGTTGTCCAAGGTGCATAGTAATGTGCATGATATAATTGGATCTTATGTTTTATTCATATATGCCTTGACATTGATATGAATTAGAGAATTTTATTGCATATGCATAGAAGCATCACATTTACATGAGTATGAGTGCATGATCATATTCAATCATCTCTTGGTGATGGATGAGTGGACTTCGTTCTATTGGATGATGATCAACAGAGCTACATGCATAGTATAAAAAGTTATATCTATGAGTAAGAATAAGAAGAGCTAGATTCTCCATTGGGTGAAATATCTAGACTACTCAGACATCCATTGGTGAAAAGGCATAAAATAATGGTAGGCATGCAGAGTTTTTGTAGTGAGATCCCAAAAATATGCTACCTATCAAACACATAGGATTTGATTTAAAAGAAAAGATTTTGAAATGGTGACATCCATGAAATATTTTGTTTATAAAAAAACAAGTCTTACTTTCAAAACAAATTCATTAGATATATAACCTATTGATATCTTTACCATACATTGGTTCATGCTTGGTATGGTGGGAGATGGTGAGGGCTCAAGGTATAACATACATTCACATCTCATTGTATTACATACAAATAGCATCTTAGTTTGAGATTTCATTATAAATCATGGATGTTGATTGTTGTTGTGACCACATGTGTACTTAGAAGATAAGTACCCTTATAGTAATATTCTTTACTGGGCATATCTCACCCTTGTCAAATAGTTAAGGTGCAGAATAGGCATTAATAGATGAGAATCATTTGAGGTCATTGTTTTGAAAAAAAGTGGATTGTAGCTCATTAGGTTTTGATGTATAAAAATTGGAATGATATAGTATTCCATATAAGTTTCCATTTAAGTATTTGTGTGAGAATGTTGTAATAAAATATAAACTATTATGAAATTTTAATATTTCATTGTATTTCTTGATATGGATGAATAAGTCGATGGTTATTCATAAAAGTGAATATGATTTTGGCTAATATGTGGATTTCTAGATAGAGTCTCCATACAAGGGATATTACAAATTGGTTTCAAATCATAAGTTCATAAATATCTATGACTTGTTTGATACCATCATCATAACTAAGGATCTATCTGATTTTTTCTCTTAATTTGAATCTAATAATTGGGGAATAATATAGTGATGATAGGTTAGTTGACATTCACAAGTTATCTATAGGTTGACAGTTGGTCAACAAACACATAGATGTTGGTGTGTTACAAAACCTATAGTTATCTAGTTTATAATATTTAGTTGTGTCTGCTATGCACAACTAAATATTTTCTTTATGGTGCAAGCTTGATGAGAAAGAAATTAGGTATATCTTTAAGCAATATGATGAGCAAAGAAAGGGGTGAAATATTGTGATCCAACGAGCATAAAATGCTACATTTCATCAAAAATGTGGTGTTCATAAAGTATCTTCTTGGTGATCCTTAGAAACAAGATATTTTCAGACTCAAAAGAATTTGAAGATAAACTATAGATGAATGATGGATGAACATATTGATAAACTTCAATCAAGTTCATATGTATCATGAGATTCAAATAATGGTGATTTTGAACACATAGTAACTTTAAATTGTATTGTATTAACAACCAAATAAAGAAGGTGAGCCTAGTGAAATAAAAGAATTAACTCCAATATTTCAATTTGAAGTTCTAGAACATAAAGGCCAAATACCAATGACATCAATACAACCATAATTGAAAAAAATGAATATAATAAAACCTGAGAAGTTTGAAGAAACATCATAGAGTTTTCTGAGTGGATAAAAATTATCATAGAGGATATCGATGCACTTGAGAAAATTTGACATGGGATTGTGTGCTTAAGTGAAGAGATGTGAAACCACTATCTTGTAAGTGGGTTTACTAAATAAAGAATCATAGGTTGATCAAGAGGTACAAAGAAAAATTGATAGAGTGTGGGTTCAATAGTATGGACTATACTAAGATGAAATATTTAGTCAAATAGTGAAACTTATAACTATATGAGTTCTACTTATGCTTATTGCCAACAAATATAAAAATTTATGACAAATAGATGTAAATGATAATTTTTTTTCTCATAGAGAGATAGATCATGAGATCTATTCGTCTCAACCAATGGGTTTTCAGATCGAAGATGATTTTAAATGTGTGCACTATAGAAAAAATACTACAGAATTAAAACAAGTACCCAATGAATGGTATAGTAACATTGTTGAACTAATTATACAAATTGATTATTTAGAAATACTTATAGATTCCAGCCTACTTAAAAAAACTAATAGAGAGTATTAATAAGTTCATACTAATATTCCAAAGATATCGATGCTTCCGAAACTAAATGTCAAAATGTGTGTACTTGAAAGAAATAATTAGGAAGATGTGATAATGTATTGAGAATTGATAGCCTATTTATTCAATTAAACATTGAGTCAACCTAATATTTCATATGTTGTTAATGTGATGAGTCACCACATGCAAGCCCAAGGAAGCCTCATTTGGAAGCAGTTCAATGAAAATTGAGATATGTGATGAATAAAATTGGTTGTGGTCTTTTGTACAATAAATGTGAAGACTACAAGAGTTCATGATGATTATGCAAGAGTTCATGACACTAGAAGATCAATAAATTAAGTTTGTATATATGCTTAATTATAAATATATATTTTTTTTGTGTGGAAAGAGCAACCAATGATATCATTATCAACAACTAAAGTAGGTATGAAGGAACACCAATGTCCACTCAAGAGAGTATATGGCTGTCACAACTGATAAATGATCAATAGAAACTAGTAGATTACATAATTATATTATCTTTTCGAAATTAATCAGGAATTTGTTTGATAGAAAATCCAATTTTTTATATAAACACTAAATATATGGAAGCACATTATCACTTTATTAGGGAAGAAAATCTTCTAGAAGAAATTGAGATGTAACATATCAAGGTGGATGGTCAAATTGTAGACTTATTTACAAAAAAGTTGAAGTACATGCAAGTGAGAAATATTTTCATTGTTAGATTGACAAAATAGAAGTGTTGGGGTAAATAGGACGGACACTAAACATAAAGCATGATTTCAGAATTTTTGTTTTACTTATAATTAGGTTGATTAATTTTTGTTTGATTTAAATCTTTTATATTTTTCTTTAAATCATTATTAAACACAACAACTCACACAATATTTATCTAGAGGCTAAATTGAATATTAGGATGAACTAATGCAAGCTTTCCAAACTAGATGTGTTAAACATGCCATTTTGTGTTAGCATAGAGGTGTCAAACGGGCCGGGCCGGCCCGGCCCGGCACGAGGCACGGCACGGTTCGGCCGTGCCTGGGCCGGCCCGGCACGATAAAAAAACGTGCCCGGGCCCGTGCCGGGCCCGTCCGCACGAACCACGTGCCGGGCCGTGCCTGGCCCGGCACGACTCGTGCCTTGGCACAGCACGTCGGCCCGCGTGCCTGAGTCGCGACTCACGAGTCACGAGTCACGAGTCACGACTCACGGTCACGACTCACTGAGTCGTGACTCGTGACCCAACCGGGCCCCGCCCCCGGTAAAAAGACCGCGGGTCGGGTCCAAACAGACCCGACCCGCCCCGCCCCGCCTGCCCTGCCTTGCCGTGCGCCCGTGCCCGAGCGGGCCGGCACGGCACGGCACGGCCGTGCCGTGCCCACGGGCCGTGCCGTGCCCGAATTTTAAAAACCGTGCCGTGCCCGGCACGGCACGGCAGCACGGCTGGGCACGTGAAAAACGGGCCGTGCCGTGCTGGGCCGGCCCGTTTGACACCTCTATGTTAGCATGACCTATTTTTTAGGCCCATCCAAATTGCTGTATCATGCTTGACATGACAAAGATCTTAAAATGGGAAGTATAGCATGATCCATTTGCACACCTTTTGGCCAGGTTGTGTCGGGTCATGTTGGATCATGCCAAATTGGGTCAGGCCTATCCAAACTAGCCTGGGTTCAATCCAAGCATGCCTAGTTTTTCTCAGGCGCCTATGTTAGGCTATACTAGTCTAGTTCATTCTAGGCTAACCTAGGTTAGGTTAGGCCAGACTAGTCTAGTTCATTTTAGGCTAACCTAGGTTAGGTCAAGCTAGCCTAGTTCAGTCTAGGTTAGCCTCGATTAGGATTAGGATATCCTATGTTGCTAGCCAGACCAAAACCAATCCACATGAGCTATCATGTCAAGTCAAGCCTTGCCATGCCTCTAGTGCCAAAGACATTGGCTTGGTATGGCTCGAGCCATATCCTGGGCTGGCCCACGGCATGTCCTTGCATGGATTTAAACTTGGTCATGCCATGCTAAGCATGGTTGAATTGTTTCATACCTCGTGTAATGCTTGGGTTGCCTAGCCCAATTGAATTTTTTATTCCTAACCAAGTTCTTTTCACAAGTTACTTCTCAAGTAAGTGGAGATATAAGCCAATTTTTGTAGGAGGAGCATTAGATACTATATAATGCTTGAGTTTGATTCAAAGATCTATTGATGAGTTTCCCACAATATGAATTTAAATTGTGGTTCCAATGATATAATTTTTATAATGAATTCGATTATATAAAGAGGTGCATGGTTGATATGGTCTCAAGTAGTTTTATCATGAACAAATCACAATATGAAGCCCATTTCCTGACTATAATTGAAGCCAATATATAAACCAAAAACTAAATGGAGAGCTAGTAAAGAATACTTACTAAAAACTAAATGATAGAACTTAAAAAAAAAGGAAGCAAGAGTATTGCAGTTGGATAGACTGATTGCAATTGAAGCAACACTTGATGTATTTTCAAAAAATTTGTAACCCAAAATAAGAAAAGATTTAGTGTGGGAGAAGTCATTTTGTAGTAGTATATAACAACCAATTTTGATTTTATTTAATAAGTGAATGAAGCCAATATTTTGTACGATATATGGTATAAGTTTTGACCCAATAATACACTCTCACATGCTATCATCTGAACCTAAGAAATCATAAAAATTATTTATTATTCGATTCTCTATGTATTAATTTTTTTTTGGGTCATTGGACATGCATTTTTTGATGTGTTTGATTGAATTCCAGCTGAAATTGGAAAGAATTCATTAAATATTTATTTTGATAGAATTTTGTGAATAGTAAAATCAAAATATTTTGGGTGAAATTGGTGTATTTGGTAGTGATATGATTAGAAGATGAGAAAAGCAAAAAAGAGTCATGGCATGTCCAATGTCATGACTTGGTTACACCATCCACTAGTCGATGAATTAGTTATACAATTTTTTCTTGACTATAACTCTATAAAACTAGTTATTAGAATTTTTTTACACCATGATTACTACCAAGTTGACAAAACTTTTTTATCATACCAAAAAATCTTCATAGTCATGATATTTTCTTAAGTCACAAGCATACTATCAATAAAATACCATAATGGTCTTAACCTTATTTTCACATCATAGTAGCCAAATACCCCCACAGATATAATAAGTCATAATATTTTTTAGTATCATGATTTAATCAATATAGAGTTAAAATACCAAGTAAAATAGGCACAACAATATTATTCACAATGACTTTTTGTTCTAAAGAGTATTTACAATGATCATCACATTTATAAGCGCCATAATTTTGTACTATAGTGAGAAAACACTAAAACTATTTTAATTCCCAGTGCCATGACTAATGAAATCATGAATCTATTCAATGCTACAACATTATTTTGTTTAGTATCTTCCAATAGGATGATGACCTTTAAAAATTATCATGACTTCTTCATTTTTCATGACTTTGAAAGATATCATGAATTACTCTTATATTTCTCTATTTGATTGGGCCATGGTAATGGTAAATTTCATGAATTCTTCATCTTCTTATTCTTCTTTTTCTTTTTTAGCAATATTGAAAGATGCCATGGCTCCACCCTGTATTTCTTTTTCTACTTGGGGTATGATATTGGAAAATATTGCATCTTTTTCTTTTAGCTTTTGTAAGGTAAATATTGTGGTTCCTTTAGCTTTTTCATAAATTTTTTCTTTGTTAATCTAGTCATGGTATTCATGATCTTTGAAGAAGTAATGCTTTTCTCCTGCTCACCCACAAAATTTTTTTCAAATTTCATTTTCATTAGTTTCATCTAAGCTTCTTTCACTTCATTAGCCCTCGTATTATGAGTAAATTAAGAATACTTTCTTCAAACCATAACTAACTTATCAGATATAAAATCTAGTGATCTAGAATCCCATAGGATTAACATTTATAATTTTCAACATAAGGATGATATGGATAAAAGTCATTGCTCAATTTAAAATAATACTCAGTGTTTTGCAGTGAGTTTATATCTTTCATTTGACAAATGTTGATGGAGTATATCATCTCCCTTATCTCTCTAAACTTTCTAACTTTATAGTACTTTCATATATATATATATATATATATATATATATATATATATATATATATATATATATATATATATATATATCCATTTCTAAGTACATAGGTGTTAGTCACTTAATTTTTTGCTCATATAAAAGTGGTGGCTACAAAATAAAAAAAAAAAACAAAATAAAGAGAATATGCAAAACAAACACTAAGTAATAAATATATCCTATCAACTAGATATAGAACTATCCTTTTGAAAGGATAGTTTTTTCAACTCAAGTTGACTAATCAAACTACAATCAAATAATTTAATCCCTAGCAATGATACCAAAATCTATGATGACTTTGTGAGGCTACCAATTCTTATTGTGGATTGACATGATCCCAAAATCTCATTACATGATTGTCTTTCATTAAACATAGTCCAATAAATATTTGGGTCATATGAATTGTAAAATAAACATAAGTCTAGATATCAATCTCACATAGTTTAATTTGATAGTTTGTGCAACCAAATTTAATCAACTACTGCTCAAACTTAGTCAACAAACTTTGAGTTTTTGTTAAAATAATTAGACTTTAGAATTGGCTCACTTCATTATGTGTGATGATATTTTTCTAGTGATTGATTATTGAACAAATAATAGATTATCATGAAAATATGTAAGTGCATGCTTCGCATACAAGGTGGCTATATCATACTTGCATTATCACTACCAATGATGATCCCCACAAAGTTATCCCTTTTGGCATTTCACAACTGAAGCTACATGTTGTTTTGTTCATATGTTATTTGTACATTTACTCCTTTTAATAAAATAATCAAGTACTATTGATGATTACTTCAAATATGGACTTTTATTCTGTGATATCTAATATTATCAAGATATGAGATAATATAGTAATAAATATATTTCTACTTTCAACTTCATAGGAACTTATTTGTGACAATTAATATACATCTTCCTATGAATATATGCAAATCATACAAATGAATAGTAGTTGTCACCATTCTTTAGCTTATGTAATATATGAAAATCATATCTCATATATGCAAATCATACAAATGAATTTGATTCACAAGGTTGTCATCAGCATACAGGACACCTCCTTAGCTTGTGTCATATGATTTATTTGTCACCATCCATCATGACTAACACATAATTAACAAAAATCCAAAATTGCTCCAGTAATATGGTAAAACTCTTAGGTTTGACCCTCTACTTAATCTGCATATTACTCGAAGTAAATTCTTCTAAAATATACACAATGGATTGGTCATAAGTACATTTGTACTTTCGGCTTCATGAGCATCAAACTTGTAATGATTAGAATTACAACAATATTGGGCTTTTACACACACACACACACACATATATCCCATTTATTAAAAATAGAAGAGATGCCACTTCCTTATTGAACTATTAAAATGTGTCCTATGACATACTTATTACTATCCATAATGGCTGACATACATAAAAATATGATATAGTAAAAATAATAAACTTCAATTTCATAATACATCTATATATATTAACATTCAACAACATAAGATTAACACAAACACCTATAATAAAAAAAATATTGTATCTTTCACACATAAGTATATAATCGAACTATAAATATTAATTTAGCTTAATATAGGGTAAGGTTTCTTATGATATGTGTTGAGAGGTAATCTCGTATCAATCGAGAGTTCACAATACAAGCATAAATGTGAATCTAAGTATCAAACTTAAACTCAATAAGTATTACCTAAATACTTTAGAGAAACCATGCAAACTTTTACTTGAGAGTCATAGTGCTTATTTGAGTTTGCGACTTTCATATCTTGTTAGGTAACTCTTCTTTAGAATACAATGTCATAACATTGGGAAGGGCTATGATTGAAATAATTTTTCTCTATAACAAAATATCATGATGCTAGGAATGATAGCAATTGATACATTTACTTTATGTAATTCAAAGTTATGGTATTGAAAATAGCTACAACTTTGCTGATTTCTCTCTAAGTATAAGGTCGTGGTGCTGAAAAAGGTTGTGACTAGATTAAATGCTCTCTGAATGAAATATCATGGTAGATATATTATCATGATAAATCAAAATAATTTTTTTAACTCAAAATATATTGTATTTTTGCCCTGTAATGAATAAGTCAAGATATATTATGACTACTTGTACTAGTGTGGAACTTGACTACCATGATAAAAAAAATAATATCTTGGCAATTAAATATTTTAGAGATGGTGTAACTAAAACTTCTTGATATTATCATGATCATAATGTCTAAGTTATATAGTGCAAAGATTGTATCAACTTGGTGATAGAGTCATGATAAGATTTCCATAACTAGTATTATAAAGTTACAACCAAGAAAGGATGTCATAACTATTAAATATGATAGTGGAACTGGAAGGTGAAATTAAGCCATGACATGGAAAATGTCATGACTCTTTAACGCTTATCACTCCCCTCAAAGTCTTTGCTCTACCAAATCTATCAATTTTTATCCAAACAACTAAGAGTTGATTAATATTCATCAAAATCTATCAAAATATATAGTCAGTTAAATCTTTAATAAAAGAAAAAATGCATGTAAATATACAAATAAATACATATCAAACTATCCAAAAAATTGGTATATAGAGTATCAAACAAACTCATACACTAAAGTATTGCTCATCCTTGAGCAATGGATATTACTAATTTTTTAGCACAAAATAAACATCATCATTAAAACAAGGGGAATCAAAATACATCATTAAAAAGATAATATACAACATCTCAAATTCGGAGAAGGTGGGCGAAATGCTTGCCCATGCGAATCAAAATCCCTAAATGAGAAATCCTCTCTAGATGGCTCAAATGGGGGCATTGATGTGGTAGGTTTCTTTGAATCTTTTTAATGCCTTTCAACCATTTCTTCATCTACATAATCACATTGCACACGACATCTTGCCACTTTCTAATAGAGTTCAATGCATCTTAGAATGAACTAAGCACAAGGTACATTTTCTCCTTCTTCTCATTATATATTTTTAAATCTTTGATCCATTATTTTTTTTTTATAATTTACTCTTTGTTCTATTAAATGATCTCTATTTTCCATAGTCTTCTACCACTCCTTTGTGACAGAATCGTATAGCTTTCAAATGATTTGATTCTTCACATCACTCTAATTTCCAAATGTTTCATCATATATTCTATGAACTTTATAACTCAATCGTCAAACTTCACTTGGGCGATAACAAATAACATCTCTTTCATATGTTGAGATGAATTTCTCACAATGCATGTCTTTTATCCATAGTAGTTTTGACTTTCTCCTCTTTTTTTTTTCATGTATTCATTATGGGTGTCTCTTCTCTCCACATCCTTTGCTAGGGTAGTATGCATTAAAATTTATTTTCATTACTCAACATACTTCTCTATATTTGGCCACCAATTTTATTGTTCTCAAAATGTTGACTACTTCTTTCATGTCACCCACTTGCCTAGTCAAATAATGCTTAAATATCGGTGGTGATTTTTTTTCATGTTTTTCATCACAACTTTTCATTGCTTCTACATTAGCTTCGGGGAAGGGTGATACTCCATACCCAGCTTTAGTAAACATTTTCCCTTTAAGAATATCTATCTTCTTCTTGTCTCCTTCAAACCATCTCTTCACACTTATCAATATCATGTGGGACATTCATAAGCATGGGCACAATTCATTTTTCTTTTCATTCATAGGGACTCCTTTAGTTTTGCATAGTATAGTAATAAAAAGGGTTGAATTAATTTGCCAAAAAATTCACTCTTTTAATGTTAATAATGTACTTATTAAGAATCTTTCCCACATAGATCTTATAGGCTATGAATAGGGAAAAAAGAAAAACCACCCTATCTTCTATGAAGGTGGACACATTGAGAGTTGGCTATAAAATAGAGCATAGAAAAAACAATCAAACCTTACTTTCATCCATAATTATTTGGTTGATATGCAAAATATCAAATAAAACTAAGTATTCTAGTAATTATTTATGATGTGTACCTATAAAAAAAGCTTTAAAATGAATAATTTCATCAAATTTTGGTTTTTGATGGATTATAGTAAAATTCTATGATTTTGTGTGAAATAAAGACCTAGTGAATTATTGAATAGTATGTGAGCAAAAAGGCATGTAAAATCATAATGTTACTTATATTACTTATGTTTTACTTTCTTGGAGCCAAAAACATATTAGCTCATAATATTTTTTTTATCTACGATATTAATTCTGTCATAGCAACCAAGTATCTCACTAATATTTATTTAGTATTCAAATAACTAAAAATTCTTGAGTAATTTTGTACTATTAAAAGATACATAAGTATGAGAATAAAACATAATTTGATTGATTTCATGACATTTGAGTTTGGTAGATTTTGATAAATATTCATGAAATTGATATATTTTTGGAGGTATTTGGCTACTTGGTTATTTATATATCATCGAGCAATTTTGACATATATTCTTAACCAAAACTTTACTTAATTAGCTATGAAAATTTATGCATGTCATGACTCTACCACCTCATTAGCATAATCCTTCAATTAAGTAACAAATTCTTTGTGGTTATGATATTATCATGGAGTCATAACCATATTTATCTCATAATAATTAAATAACTATGATATTCATCTAGATATTGATGAGTATCTTAATATATTAATTGAGTCATTTTTTCTAAGACATATATAATGAATTGGCTTATAAAAGTGTTAGTACTTTCAACTTTGTAAGTACCATACTTGTTTGATTAACTTATCTTAATTAGAGGTGTCAAATGGGTTGTGTCGGGCTAACACGGCATGGTTTTAGGCCACCCAACCATGCTTTCGTGTTGGGCAGGGTTTCTTCAGGCCAGACATGGCACGGCCCACCGGCACGGCCAATTTTTTACCGTGCCGGGTCAGGCTCGTATGGGCCAGAATAGGCACTTACAGGCCAGTTTAAAAAATACATTTTTTCTTTAATATTTATATAATTATAAAATATAAATTAGATAATATTTAAAAATATTTAAATTGTAAATTGAAAAATTTTGAAAAGTTATAAAGTTTATTTTTTTATGTTATTTATTTTAATTAAGTTTTAATTAGATTAATAGATTTAGATTATAATATATTAGAATTAAATTTTAGAATTTTTATTGAAATTCTTAAACACAAAAATAAAATAAACACAAATTTTCTTTAACAAAAATTACAAAGTCACAAAGCCAAACGCCCAAACCATACCAAATTCAATGTAAATAAAAATGAGTACACGATATCGAAATCAAAAATCAAAATCAAGCACAACTCAAAACTCATTAGCATAAGCATAAGTCATAACTATAACATAAGTGTCACTATCGACGTGTCACAATCCCACAATCATCAACCATCATCCATCAAGTGACAATCTCATCAATCTTCCATCGGCGTATCATTATCATCCTCAACCTCAACATCAAAATCACTATCATATAAATCATCATCAGTAATCAACTCCTTCACTTTTGCTGCAATTCTCTGTTCCAGCACGATCTTGGATGCTAAACCTCAAATCCTCCCAATCCTTCATGCATGCTAAAGCCTCAACAATATCTAGACATAATCTCGATCTCCTATCCAAAATTACATTCACTGCAATAGAAAAAATAGAATCCAATGATATGCTTGACACTGGAGGATTTAGTAGATCTTGTGTCATCTTAGATAGCATGGGAAAGGTGGACTCATATGATTTCTACCACTATAATATATCAAGATTCTTAGTATCAAAATGTAATAGGATTGAGCAGTAATTGGTATCTAAGTACTGAGAAAGCTCGCTCCTATTTGAAGGTCCACCCTGTCATTTCCCCTCACTAACTGAATTTAAAAATCATCATCTTTCAATATGGTATCCATGTCCATACTCACTATCTCACTACTACCACCACCATATCTAGTATCATAGTATGTGAAAAGGTCAGTCAACTTCTCGTGAATGAACCCCTCAGATTGGTTTTCCAGGTTCATGCACGAGAAAATGTAAGTCAAAATGTTATCTACCCCCTCCACCTTAATGCTAGGATCCATGCATGCAGCCAGACAATAAAGAGATAGAATAGTGGACTAGTATTTTAAGTACTTGGTTTCCATCTCGGCAACCATATGGCTAAGTGTTAGGTTATCTTGATACTTCCTAAATATGTTACTAATGTTGCATATGCACCTGAGTGCAATGCAAGTCATGGGAGTATAAACCGACGAACACATATTCGTCGTGTCATAAAAAATCTTCAAGAATTTTATAGATGAAATTTGTGTAGCCAAGTCAGTGTCATCAATAAAAAGTTTATCACTCTTACTATTGACGTAGTCGGATATCACGTGTTCGTATCTAAACATGACTCCAACATCATGTGCATGTAATTCCAATAGTGTCTCACATCCAATTGGAATTTCATCTTCTTAAGATTCGCAGACAAATAGAGACTACAAAACTCCTATTATCTGTGAGGCATGCGAATATATTTTAGTGAGTTAGGTATGTTATCCAAAGCGGGGGACCACACATTTATACCTGCTTGTACAATCAAGTTAATCACGTGACACATGCATCTGACGTGAAAAATCTCTTTTAATGGTGCATCTCTAATATTCCTAACAAATATGTTAATCACTACTCCATTATTAGATGCGTTAGTGAATGTGATATTAAAAATTTTATTTTGAATTTTATATTCTCTAAAGATCTTATCATACACTCAAAATGGTCGGACCATCATGAGGATGGAGAATCTCAGAAAATCCTAAAATTTTTTTTATTCATAGTCTATTTAGAATCTATATAGTGGGTGGTGAGATATGCATAAGATGAATCATCATGACTAGTCCAGATATCGGTCATCACGGATACCACTCTACTATATGCTATAAATTCATTAATTATTATTTGGTTTTCTAACTTATAAAATTTTAGTATGTCATTCCTAGATGTGGACCTAGGAATCTTATGATAAGCATGCTGAAAATATGTTTGCATGATGCTCACTACCCTTGGATCTTCTGAAAATCTGATCAGAAGATCCATCAAGACGATAAGTTTGGCCATGTCTTCCCTACCTAACTTGCTGTAGTATATAAAGGAAGTAAACTTTGAGATTGAATTGGATCCATCCTCAAAAAATGTACTCCTAAGTTGGGTTTTCCTAGGATCTAATAAACCATGTCTTTTGGTGCATATTTTAGCATGCCTCTTAAGGTGCTCTTCCCTAACGCGCTCTTACAAGTAAAAATTTTCTTACAATATTTGCATAGTGCTGTTTCTTCTTCCTCACCCCTTATATTTTTGTCTAATTATATTAAAATGAGTCCAAACTACATAAGTCTTCCTAGTTTTTTGTTTTTTAGATATTTGGGTTGTGACGACCTGAGAAATAAAAGTTTCAGCAGTCTCGGAACTTTGTGTAAAATTTTCATTTTCTAAATTTAAATTAATTTCATTAGTATTAATTATTTTTTAGTTTTTTTAGACAAGGATAGATTAAAGAGTAGAGAGAGAGAGAGAGAGAGAGAAAGTAAAAAACTAATTATTTTTAAATATTAATTATTATGTTAAGAGTTTTAGTTAAATAATTAAAAAAATCAAAAATACTAATATAAAAAAGTGTAAAGGTAAAGCACGTGCACCAACATTTTAACTTCCAAAGCCGAGCCTGAGTTTTGAGTCCCAAAAAGCCGAGCCAAAATCTCGAGAGAGAGAATATTAGGAGAGAGATTTGATGGAGTGGGAATTAATATTTTTGAAAAACATAAAAATTAGAGGGGGTGGGGGCTTTTATAAAATATAATTATGAATTTTTTAAAAAAAGTATTTTTTTTTATTTTTTGGGGCAGAATCATGCTAGACATCAGATTCTGCCCCATAGCAGTTGAAGGTGAAATCCAACAGCTAAAATTTAATTTTTTTATTTTATTAAATTTCGAAAAGTTGGGGATTGGGGGGGGGGGATCAAACTTGGGCTCGAGTGGTTTCTAGAACCATCGGGCTCATCTTTTGCCACTGGGGTGGTTTCTGGGGTCGTGCTGAGGTACCGTGGATAGGCACAACATGAGCACGAGCATGGGAAATTCTCATGCCGTGGGGCTAGGCACGATTGAATTGTGCCATGCCTCGTGCCGTGCCGACCCGGCCTAGAGGTGTCAAACGTGCCGGGCCGGCCCGACACATTTTTAAACCGTGCCCGGGTTAGGAACTGCTCATGCCGTGCCTGGCACGAGCTGTGCCGTGGCACGGCACGCCGTCACGGGTTCGTCCCGTGCCGGTTCACGCAGACACGCATGGGGCGTGGTCGTGACACGTCTCCCGGCCCCCCCGGTAAAAAGACCGCGGGTCGGGTCTGATTGGACCCGACCCGCGGTCCCGACTACCGAGCCCCGACAGGCTTAGACCCGACCAATCCCAACGGCCAAAAAAAAAATTCAAACTTTAAAGATTTTCACCCGTTGGATTCGCCTCCAATGGCTAGGGGGCAGAATCCAACGGTCCTCGTGATTCTGCCCCTTAAAATTATATTAAAAATTCAAAAAAATAATAAAAAAATTTCTTTTTTTATAAAAAATTAATTTCTTTAGTCGATAAATTCTACCCCCCTCCCTATAACATTTATATTTTTCAAAAACATATCTCCTCTCAAAACATTCTCTCTCTCATATAAACCATGCATCTCTCTCTCGGGCATCGGGATTTTGATTTCGGTTTGGATTTTCATGAAACTCTACTTGAGTTTTGAACATCAGAGCTTCCTGCGGTGCACCTTACACGTGACTGACCTCATTGCTTTTATCGGGTAATTTATTTTACGTTTTTATTTACTTTCTCTCTCTAAAGCTTCTCTCTCTAGAAAAACATAGGAAAAAAAAAACATAAAAAATGACAAATACACCTGACACGTATTTAAATTTGGAAAATGAAAATATTAGTGTTACACAGACGTCTGCGGCTACTGAAAATTTAGTCTCTCCCGTCGTCTCAACCCAAAGTTCTAAAAAACAAAAACTAGGAGAACTTCTGTAGTTTGGACTCATTTTAAAATCATAACACAAATAAATGTTAGAGGTGAGGAACTTGAAATGGCACAGTGCAAATATTGTATGAGACTTTTAACATGCAAGAGTTCATGTGGGACTGGGCACCTTAAGAGGCATGCCGAATTATGCACCAAAAAACATGAACCCTTAGATCCTAGGCAAACCCAACTTGGCACTACATTTTTTGAGACTGGATCGAGTTCAGTCTCAAATTTTACTCCCTTCGTATACTCCAGGGAGTTGGGTAGGGACGGCATGGCCAGACTCATCACATTGATGGGTCTTCCGATCAGATTTTCGGAAGATCCGAGGGTAGTACACATTATGCAGACTTATTTTCAGCATTCCTATCGTAGGATTCCTAGGTCCACATCTAGGAGTGACATACTAAAGATATATAAGTTAGAAAAACAAAAAATAATTAAGGAATTTATGGCATATAGTAGAGTGGTGTCCGTGACATCCGATATATGGACATGTCACGATGATTCTTCTTATGCATGTCTCACGAGTCACTATGTAGATTCTAACTGGACAATCAATAAAAAAAATTTTAGGATTCACTGAGATTCCTCATCCTCATGATGGCCCGGCCATTTTTGAGTGTATGATGAAAATATTTAGAAAATATAAAATTCAAAATAAAATTTGTAGTGTCACTTTCGATAATGCTTCTAATAATGGAGTAGCAATCAATATGTTTGTTAGGAATATTAGAGACGCACCATTAGGAGAGATCTTTCATGTCAGATGCATGTGTCATGTGATTAATCTGATAGTTCAAGCGGGTATGAAGGCGTGTTCACCTGCGTTGGAAATATATGCAATGCACTCAAGTATATTCGCACTCCTCGCAGACAACAAGAGTTTAGTAATCTCTGTTTGTCTGCGAATCTTAAGAAGAAGAAATTCCAATCGGATGTAAGACATCATTGGAATTACACGTACCTGATGTTGGAATCATGTGTTGGATACGAACACGTGATATCCGACTATGTCAATAGTAAGAGTGACGAACTTATTATTGACGACACTGACTGGGCTTCAGGAATTTCATTTATGAAATTCCTAAAGATATTTTATGACACGACGAACATGTGTTCATCGGTTTATACGCACACCACTTGCATTGCACTCCGGTGCATATGCAACATTAGTAGCATGTTTAGGAAGTATTGAGCTGACACGAAGCTTAGCCATATGGTTGCAGAGATGGAGACCAAGTACTTGAAGTACTGGTCCACCATTCCATCTCTTTATTGCCTCGCTGCATGCATGGACCCTAGGGTTAAGGTGGAAGGGGTAGAAAACACCCTGACTTTTATTTCCTCGTGCATGAACCTTGAAGAGCCACCTGAAGGGTTCATTTACGAGAAGTTGACAGACTTGTTCACATACTACGATACTAGGTATGGTGGTGGTGGTGGTGAGACTGTCATTACGGACATTGATACCTTGTTCGGAGATGACGATTATTCCATTAACCTAGCGAGGGAGAAACGTAGGGGTGGACCATCACATAGGAGCGAGCTGTCTCGGTACTTAGATACCGATTATTGCTCAATCCTATCACATTCTGATAATAAGAATCTTGATTTATTACAGTGGTGGAAATCATATGAGTGCACCTATCCCGTGCTATCTAGGATGGCACGGGATCTACTGACTCCTCCGGTGTCGAGCGTAGCATCGGAGTCTACTTTTTCTGTTGCAGTGAACGTGATTTCGGATAGGAGATCGAGATTACGTCCAGATATGGTTGAGGCCTTGACATGTTAGAAGGATTGAGAGGAATCGAGGTTTAGCATCCATGATCGTGCTGAAGCTGGGACTGGGACAGACACTGCAGTCGCATCCACATCCACTACTGATGACGGAGGAGCTGATTGCTAATGATGATGATCCATATAATACTGATCTTGATGTTGCGGCTGATGATTCTCATGATATGCCGCTTGACGATTGATGCTGATCTGCTATTTTTTTTCGATGTTTTTTTATCCATTGTATTTATACGCTTTGTTTGTACGTTGTGTTGAAACTTATACTTGTTTTGTTCGGACCATCGGTTTCAAATGCATGATTGGTAATTTTTAATTTGTGTAGTTTAATTTTTTTTTTAATTTTAATTTTTACTGACATAATGTATTGATTTATTTTTTTTACGATTTAAATTTTATTTTAAAAATTAATAACTTTAATTTATAATTAATAAATTATAAATATAAATAAAGCTATACTAAGTTGAATTTGATAAAAAAAAATAATTTTCTAAAATTTGTTTTTTTTTTAATTTTAATTTTTAACATTTAAAAAAAAAAATATTTAATAATTAATACTGCACTTAACCTTAAGAAATAAAATTTACAATATATAAATTAAAAAAAAACAATATTCTGATTTCATATTTCTACCTATCCGTGCGGCCTCCCGTCCCGTCCCGGTCCCGCCTGCCCGGCCCTGCCTCTCTCTCACTCTCAGCCTATGCCCTGGCCTGTATGGCCAGGTCGTGCTCGCCATGCCTAGGAACAGTGCCGGGCCCGCCGTGCCTAGGGGCCGTGCTGGGCCCGCCGGGGCCGGGCCCGCCGTGCCTAGGGGCCGTGCCGGGCCCGCCGTGCCTAGGGGCCGTGCCGGGCCCGCCTTTATTTAAACCGTGCTGGGCACGGCACTGTAGCACGATCGTGCTGGTTAAAAATGGGCCGGACCATGCCGGGCCGGCCCGTTTGACACCTCTAACCCGGCCTAGCCCAATTGACACCTCTACTCTTATTATCAAGTTTTGACATATAAGTTTTTCACATACATCATAATTGGAAGGGTTGTCACTTTCTTCCGATTATTACTACTCAAAATTCATCAATAGTAAAATTTTAATTTTAGTCATACATAAATACTACATCCATTTATGACTAAACTAAAATAAAATCAAAACATTAAATTTTATAAATTTAAGCATTCATTAAACAAAATAAAATACACTAACCATAAACTCATTTTAGCTTAATATTAAGAAGAAATTCACATAAGATTATTTAAAATACATCTCAGAAAATTTCATGTTCCCAATGAAAACCCTCAAGATCCAAAATACTCATTCGTGCACCTCAAATTTATCCTTAGGTAGAGTCAAGATTCACCCCCCATGGTTTATGCTTGTGTCTTGCATCGCCCCTTAACTCATGGATCTCCCATAGGTTTGGACAAAATTATGCTCCCAAAATCTCTCTTTAGGTAGTTTTTCTTGTGGCCTAGAAATTTTCTCAAATATTGTATACTTTTATACTTGAACGACTAGATGCAAAATTTAAGTTGAAAATCATGACTTTTAGGAAAATCATGGTTTTGTTTTTCCATCTTTATAATACAAAGTCATGGCTTTGGGAATGAGATATGAGTTTGGTCTATTTCTTACTTCATATTTTCATAGTGCTAGGAATTACATGACTATATATTTAGTCTCTAAAATATAAAATCATAACACTAATTAAGGTCATTTTTTTGCATCAGATTATCATAGTTTTGGGAATGGTCATGATTGTCAATTTCAATTATATAATACTAAGTCATAATACTGAGAATGACTATGAATTGTGTATTTCATGTTCATCTTTGTAACCCAAAATTGTGGTAATGAAAATGAGTAGCATCTTTGCTCATATATTCCTCAATAGTAGAAATTCGTGGCTTGAAAATAGTCACAACTCAAGTAAATATTCTATAGAACTTTCTATAGTAAAAATTCATGACATTATAGAAGTGTCATGAATTTTGTCTTATTCTTTGTGGCTATGTAATGAAAAATACATAGCACTGGAGGATGAATGTGAGTTTTAATATTAATGAGGTACTTAGTTACTATAATATAAAATTAATGTTATAGTTAATAAATTATTATGAGCTAGCATAGCTATGAGTCTAAGAAAATTTTATAGTGAAAAATAATATATTGTACATTTAAATGATTGTGCCAATGAAATGGTAGAGTCATAGTATATGAAGATTGTCATACCCATTTGTATAAAGTTTCAACAAGAATAGATACCAAAACTTTCCTATAAGCTCAATGAGGTGTAACAAAGTCATAACACAAGGAATGCTTTGACTTTACATGATTTTTTGCTCCCCTCATTCTTAACAAATCAATAAGTCCCACATTTCACCTAAAAACGATCTAATTAAACTATTATTTATCATAATCCATCAAAAATTATAATTTTGATAAATTATTCTATTTAAAGTTATTTTTATACAAATACAACATGAATACTTGCTAAAATAAGTATTATTATTTAGTATTTGGCATACCAATATCTGCCATGATGTAAAAATAACTTCAAAATAATTTATTTTGTTTTAGATATTATGTGGTCATGACTTTAGAGATTGTGTGGCTATGAAGACTATGTTGTATAATAGTAATATTGTGTCAACTCGATGGTAAAGTCATGCCATACAAAGATTATCATTACTAGTTTTGTAGAATTATGACCAAAAAATGATATCATATCTACTTGGTAAGAAAGTGAGAGGTGAGCATAATTTGTGACATGTGTAATATCATGACTCTCCATCACTAAGTTTTCACTCCCCCAAGTCTACTAATTACACCCAAATAGTTGTGATTTCACATATATTCATAAAAATCCTTTGAACCATAAAATTAGTAAAATCTTTTCAATAAAAGTGTAAATGGATCCAAGCACACTAATAAATACATACCAACCACCAAAAAAGTTAGTATGAGGAGTACCAAATGGAGCTTTAAGTGAATGATAGTAATATATTTCTTGGTTATATTCACTTTTTCATGTCTCCAACATTCTCTTGCTACAATTGATACCATTCATGAACTTCACATAATTGGACATCTAAGGTAAAACTTTTACAAATAAGATATTGACTTCCAACTTCTAAAAGATATTGAGAAAACTCTTAAATTATCTAACAAGCTTCTCCTTTCTAAAATACAATGGAAAAAGAATATTAGGTGGAAGATTTAGTTTAACATTTTCATATTCATTCTCTGGAACATCATTTTGTTCATGGATTATGGTAATCATTATTTCCACTTGATACATGGGATCAAAACCATCATTTAATTTTGTTGCAACGAAAAAATTTCTCTCATACTTAATTGTTTGTCATGTTGGGATCCAATTCTAATGAAAAAAAAAATCCATCTTAGCTTCCATTTATGTCAACCTATCCAACTCTAATACAATAGTTTGATTCCTTCCAAATACTTAATCATTCAGAGTCTTGTAGTTAATCCTTGCTAGTTCTTCAAATAAAAAGTTAGCCTCCTCAGGTGACATATTCATGATAAAGCTACTTGAGGCTACATCAATCTTGTACCTCACCATTTAATTGAACCTATAATAAAATATTTGAGCTTGAAATCACAATTCAAATCAATGTTTTGAGAATCTCCTAAGAAATCTTTGAATTAATCTTAAGCATCCTATAAAGTCTTATGTTCCTCTTATCATAATTGGCTTATTTATCCACATAGTTGAGAGTTATTTTAAAGTGTTAAGAACATTGAATGGAAGGCTTGCACAAGTTCAACCCAACTCTCAATTAACCACTAGATAAGTACTTGAACTAGATCCTAACCTTGTCTCTCAATAAATAAATAAAAAGTTATGACTTTATGGTATTTGGGCTAACTCCATTCTTTTTCATTGAATCACACAATTCCAAGAAAAATTACTGTGTGACCTTTTGGATTTTCTAAAAATCTTCCACTAAACTATTATTTTTATACCATATCTAACAAACTAAGCTTCGACTCAAACTAATTTTCTTAAATAGGTTGCATCTAATTCTCATACTAATTGTCCATCATAGTTGGCCATAAATTAATACCCAAGGTATAGTGAAAATTTGCATGTTAGATAAATGATCTTTTACCATATTGGTGATTTACATTACTGTTAGTTCCTTCCATAATTGCTTTTTTAGCTTTATGTCTCAAAAGTTATCTTTTTGTTCTCTCAATTTTTGGTTTCATTGTTATAAACTCAATCCCAGAATTTTTTTTCATGTAACTGAAGCCACCATTAAGAAAACAAAAAAAAAAGCAACAAAAACCACAAATACAACACAAACACAAAGTAATAATTATATCAAAATAATTTGAAACATATCTATTCTTCAAGTTGACAAAAAGATACCAAAAACTAACTACTATCACAAAGGATAGGTTATGTCAACCCAAGTTGACAAATAAAACTTATAATCTTCAATAACAATACCAAAAACTTATTGTAACTCTGTTATGATGCCAAAACTAATTATTTATGAAATGGTCCAAAGCAACTTTTTGGAAAATTATTTCTTATCAAATGGAGCTCCGCAAGTATACATTCTATATAAGTAGTAAAGTAGACTTAAGTCCAGACATCAATCTTATAGGGATTGTATAGGTAGTCTGACTAACCAATAATAAACTAACTACTACCCTAGTTGAGAAGATAGACTTGAGTTTTTATAAGATTAGGTAGAATCTAGGGTTAGCTCACTTCCATGTGTATGATGATGTTCTCTTTAGTATTTGAAAAATATTATATTCATATATTGGACAAAGAGTAGATGAGTGTGAAAATGCTCTTGCACTCTTTTAGCACATATGGTGGTTGTCATCCTTAGACTATCACTACTAGGGATGATCTCTCAAAGTTGTGCCCTTGGTATTTCACCACCTAAACCATAAAGCATTTCATTCATGGGTTATTCATATGTCTACTCATTTTAGGCAATACATCAACTACCCTTAATGACTAATATGAATATTTCTTTTATCTAGCCTCTAAATATTGAAGGACATAAAATAATTTAGTAATAAATATATGTGTACTTTTGACTCTGTAAGCACTATACCTATAACAATTAACATATATACTCTCATGAATCTAACATATGTAAATTAGACAAGAGGAAATGACTCGTAGGGTTGTCACCACCATATGAGTCTACTTCACTTGTATGTGTGCCATGACATACCTTCTTCATCTTTCATGGCTGACACATAACTCTAACACTATGGTGAAATCCAAATGTTAAATATTCTACTTAACTCACACATCTCTTGAAGGCTAGTTATTCTAGAATATGCATAATGGATTAGTCTTAATTAAATTTATATTTTTGGTTTTGTTCGTTTGAAACTCATATCAATTAACTTACATTAATATCATATTTTCACACATATTAATACACAAGTACATAAAAATCAACCCTATATTCTAAATAAGCATGATATGGAAGAAGAATTCGCATGAGATACAAAAATCTCATGGACCCTAGGATTCCCAATAAAAGCCCAAGTGAGGATCTAAGCCTCAAAACCTATTCTCAAACAAATATTACTCAAGTTCACCATTTTTTGCCCATAATCAGTAGTTCGAAGTCATTCTATCAAGGATTTCCTACTCTTGGATCATAATCCAATTCTCCTCTTCATTTTTTTCTTTAAATATTTTTTAAGTGTTACTTGTATACTTAAGGGATCTATGTGATTCTTTATGCTAAAATTCAAGGCATAATCTTGAGGTCATGACTTTATTATATATTTGGATCTTGTATAGAACACAAAAGTCATGATGATAATGAATGTCATGATTTAACTAACATTTCTCTAAAGCATGATATCATAGCAATAGGAATGGCCATGACTGATATAATTTTTTATGAAACAAAAAAGTCATGGAATTAGGAATGATAATGACTTATGCATTGGTCTATAGAATACAAAGTCATGACATTGCAAATGGCCTTAGCTTTGCTATTTTCTCATTGAAGCATAAAGTCATGACCCCAGAAACACAACTACCAGAGAAAATAATTTCATGAACAAAAAGTTGTGATAGCTAGAAATGATGATTGGAGTACTTTTTGCAACTGATTTTACTTAGTATTTTCGTTTTGTATCAATTAAGACATGGTGTTAGAAATTATTGTGGCTTAATGTACTATTGGGGTACTTGGCTATTATAATATAAAAATAAGATCAAGATCCTTATAATATTTTAGAGATAATGTCATTGTGACTCAAAAAAAATATCATGTTCAAAAAATTTATGTTGCATGATGAAAAGATTATGTTAAGTCAAGGTAGAATCATGATATACAAAGATTATCATGACTAATTTTGTAGAGTTATAGCTAAGCAAGAATATCATAACTACTCAATGAAACATGGAATGTGTAACCAAGTTGTCACATATGAAATACCATGACTTTCCTTTGCTTTTCTTCCCTATAAGTTATCAATCCACTAAATCAAATAATTTTGACAAAAAAATTTCAATTTCACTAATATTTATCAAATTCATTCAAAATATATATTTAGTAAAATTTTGCTAATAAATGCTTATATACATACAAATACAATATTAATTACATGGGAAATAACCCAAAATAATATTTATGTGGAGTGCTGAACACTGACTATCAAGTTATGTAGAGGTTATGCAAAACATGTAGTATAAAATTTTTACTATAGTGTAAGATTTGTGTGTTGATTATGATAAACAATAATAGGTATGTCATGGGACACATACAAGTAAAAGTGTATCATGTGGTTGTTATAGCCCTATAAGTCATTTTCTCTTGTATGATTTTAATAGGTTAAATTCTTCAAATATTGTATGTTAATTATCGTAAATATGATACTTATGAGGAAAATAAAAAAACATACTAGGTGAAATCATTAATGGTAGTTAATATATTTTCTAAAATGAGTAGACATTCGAATGACCCATGAACATAATTTCTTGTGGTTTTGGTGATAAAATCTCTAGGTCACTACTATGAAAGGATCATTTTTGGTAGTAACAATCCAAGAATAACAACCACCTTATATACCAATAGGGCACAAGCATATTTTAACACTCGTTCATCCGTTGTTTGATAGATGAACACAATATCACCCAAATATTAAGAAAATTTATTATATACAAGGAAGTGAGTCAATCATAGAGTCTAATTATCTTTCCAAAAACCCAAGATTATCTACTTTACTTGGGCAGTGATTAGTTAACTTTTTGTTGGTTAAACTATCTACATATTTTCTATGGGATTGATATTTGGACATAGTTGCTCCTTACTATATGTATGTTCAACAGAATAATAGACAATTTTAGAAAAAGTTTAGTAGCAACTCAATTAGATTTTATTTAAATAAATAAAAGATGATTAGAAGAACTAGATGGAGAAGTTCGAAAGGAGACTAAAATATATGAATGTAGCGATAAGATTATTGAGATTCAACTTGAAAAACTTGCATAATCGATTAATGAGAAATGCATAAATAGGTTACAAAAAAACACAAGGCAAATCCAAAGATATTCATGTCAAAGACACTCAAAAGTGGTAAAGAGTTAGAGGAGCATAAAATATAAGAGTTAGTCAAATGAGATGCTAAAATAGAGAAGAAAATTGTGACTAATAATATCATGATTTCTTTTTTTCCAAATTCATGATGGTCATTGCTATGATATCATATACAATGACATTTTCCAAATTCATGGCATCAACATAATCTATTGCTCAACTCATGTTCCTAGCCTTGATACATGAAGAAATAGAAATAGAGGAGGAGATACAAATTATCCAAAGTAATGAACAAAAATTTGATTTGGGAGAGAATGTCTATTATTTAGTATGTCAAATGTTCAATAATACAGACCATTTGGAATGATTTTCATGACTTTGTGGATTTGATGACTAGAAGGGGAGTAAAAAGCCATGCAAGTCATAATATTTAACATTACCATCTTGTTAACATAATCTTTTCACCGGGTAAGTTCCCTAAAATGTTACTAACTTATTGACACAAATTTCATACAAACCTCATAGACATGAAGCTCAAAACAACATCATGTATATGAGATTAATTTCATGTCACAACGGCTAAGTCTCACATTAGTGCTAAAAGTCATAGCACCATCCAAATGCTACGATATTTTTTTTATCAAACTACAAAATACTCAAATCAAAACTATGACACTAATTTGTTATCATGACTTTTGGCTACATATTATTATAGAGAGTCAAACTTGAGTCATGACCAACACAAGCACCATGACTCTTGGCTCAAGAGAGAAACCAAGCTCGTGATTATTCTTCAATACCATAACTTTGGATAATAGAAATGAAATCTATAAACCATGGCCACATTCCAGCATCAAAACTTTGTTTTATAGAGGCTAAATGTGCTATCATGATAATTTCTAGCATTTCCACCATTAAGGAGAAAAAATAGACAAGGGCCATGGCTCATATATGATATATAATGACTTTGTATTATGGAGGCTAAATGAGTTATCATGACTTTTTCTAATATCATGACCATCAAACAAAGAAAAGAAACCTAGTGCCATGATATTGTGTTATACATTCAAAATATCAAAGCCATGACTTTTATTTAGTATCATGATTTCTAATTATAAATCCTACAACATACACTTGGGGTATATAAGGAAAACCATAAGAAGTCAAGAAAAATCCATGATAGGCATGATGAAGAAGATCCAAGGGGCTCCATAATTCCTTTTTTAGCATGATCCATAAACAACAAGAGCAATGCAAGGCACAAGCATAAACCTAGGAGGCAGGAAAGCATTCTGGTCCCCTCCTAGAGGTAAATCAAAGTAAAATTGAACAAGTTTGGGAGGATTTATGATTTGAAGCCTAGATTTCTTAAGGGCTAAATTGAGCACCTAGATTTGTATGAGAGAGATATATATCTATATATTACGTTTTTTATTCTCCATAATTTCAAGCTAAAATAAGAATATAGAGATGGTATATTATATTTATTATGATAGATATTAGATTTAATGATTTAATGTGAAGTTTTATTATGATGTTGATTGGTTATGTATGGTTTGGAAATTAAATAGAATTGAGACTAGAGTTTTGGCTATTAGTAGGTTTATGAATGATTGAAGTGGTGGAAAGTGATATGTAAGTCATGAAACATACTCACGTATAAGGTATGAAAAAGTGACAATCCTTTTGACCATGATCCACGAAAAAAATTCATATGCCAAAATTTGAAATTAAGGTATATTTAATCATTGTGAGAATGATATATAAAGTTGAAACACAAATATACTTATAGGCCATTCTATTATGTATGCCTTAGAAAGCACAAATACCCTCAATTGATATTGGATAGTAAAAAAATTTTCCCTCAATGATTTCACCTTTAGTATGAGAGTCACCTATCATAGTGAGGAATAGTGACATGTAAGTCATATGACATGCATGTATGGATGTGATTTGTATGGTGGTGACAAATCTATGAGTTACATTCACTTTTATGCCTACCAATAATGAAACACGAAGGAAAATATATGTTAATTATGTGGGTATGATATTAATGAATCTGAATGTGTTAATGCTTTTACTATCATATTAATTCTTAATGAAAAAGATACTAAAGGTCAGAGAATAAAAATGTGTATTTAAAGTAATCATTAAGGGTAGTTAATAAATTGCATAAAAGTAGAGGACTTATGAATGATCTCCGAGAAGAGATAATATGTAGTTTTGGTGGTAAAGTCTTGATGGGATAGCTACAAGGGGACCATCATTGGTAAGAGTTCAATAGTTGATAACCACTTAATATATTGGTTGGACAAGAGACCATTCCACAATTATTCAACCTTTGATCTATAAATTAGTATAATTACAGCAAGACTAGTTATGAATTCTATTACAAATAAAAAAAATGCATCATTCCTCATTCATATAATCAAGGATTTATAACCTAAATCCTATTTATCATGCCTGATAAAATAACAATTAATTATCATTAACTAATCTAGCATTGTGTATGGTGCATAAAGTTATGAAATGATATTGAATGGAAATCTCTTCCCCAACTAGCTTTTGGGATGCACTAAATCATGAAATTATGTATCATAACAAAGTCACTATAGTTTTTTGATATTTTTGTTGGGGATTGTTTTTTTAGTTTGGATAGTCAAATTTAGTTGGCATAACTACCCTTGAATAGAGGTACATCTATTTTTGCAGTTCTAATAACATTATTTTATTTTATTGAGATTTGTATTGCATGTCTTATAGTTATCTTGTAATCATTGTGATTTTATCTTCATTTTTTTCTTCTTTTCTTTTTTTAGCAACCATCCTAATATTAGAAAAACTCAAGGACCAAGCTAACACCTTGAGACTTAGAGGAGAGATGTCCATATATGGGTCAAATTTTCATATTAATGGAGCATATTCTTACTACCATGGTAACTTTTATTTCATGCCTAATGATAATATTGAACACACTTCTTTTTAGATGGCTACTCAGTATTGATATTTAAAATATGAGAGATATGAAGAAAGGCCTCGTCATAATGGACTCCCTAAGAAATCACTTTCAAAAATCAATGACTTCTTGAGTATATTGCTTTTGGAGATAAATAAAGAAAAGATATCAAAAAATCTAATACTAGAAGGATTGAAAGGGAATGCGAATGGATAAGATAACTTGACATGATGGAGAGAGAGATTAGCTTGAGTACAATGGAGAAAAATGCTACTTTGGTAGTTCTACTAGTGAGTATGGACATAACTATGAGTGAAGAGAAAAATGTCACCTTAGAAATTCAATTAGTTAGTATGAATATAATGAATAATTTAGAAGGAAAGTGCTTTCTCAAAAGTTCCAGTGGTAATTATGGTTGTAATAGTTGAAAAGGAGGAAGTCAAAGAAGTAAAAAATAATGATATTTCTTGAAGTTATAGCCAAAACAAAGGAGAAGTGTTACCATTCATTATCAGTACTTTATGTAGGGAATACTATATAGGTAATTTTCTACATAACATCACAAATGGATAATGAACATAAAAGGAGAAAGTAAGTGAAATATTACATGGAGAAGATGACATAGATTGCAAAAATTAAGGGTAGAAAAGAAAGTTAATCTTTTCTATCTATGAATATTAAATATAATACTGCTTGGAAGGCAATAGAAGAAACTATATGTTTATTGTTATTTTTGTATGTGTGAGGAAGGTTTTTTCATATGCAATTCACACTTTGACATTGATTCATCACAAAACCTTTCTTACCTTTAGGATTAGCAGATTCAAACTTCAGCACCATAACTTCTCATTTCTTAAGTCATGACTAACATTTAGAGCTATGACTTTTAATTTATTAAGTTACAACTAGCATAGTATATATCATGGCTACAAAACTATTTTTAATCTTAAATTATTATCACTCTTCCTCTTGATTCCATCCAAAACCCTAACCAAAAATCATGTGATTATAGTATTGGGATAGAACAACCATGGAGAAAAGATCACATTCTAAGTTAAATTGGAAGTGTTGTAGAAGATATGAGTAGGAAGGGTAAAACTAAGTGAGAGATATCATGTGCCAACGAAGAGTCATTACAAGTCATGGTGTCCATGCAGACTTTTTGCATAGAGATAGGCATTAGATTTTTTTTTGATAAGCAAAAAAATTTATTAACAAAATTTGTACAACCTAAGAAAGATTCAAGCTAATACATTCCTTGTAAAAAATAACAAAATTTCTATTTTGATTTTCTGGAATATTCCATCTACATCTTGTGCCTTTCCTTCATGCCATCTATGGTTTTTTTCTCTCCAAATGTAGTAAACAAGGACTGTAAATATTACTTTTCATACGAGATTATCAGCTAATTTGGTTGAGTAATTCTCTCTGAAGCTCTTGAAACATGTAGAGATGGAATCCATGGGTCCTTCTATTGGTATCCAGCTTTTCGGGTGTTTCCAAATGCATTTGAAAAACTCACATTGAAAAAATATATGCTTCATCGATTCTAGATGGATGTAGAATTCACACCGCATGTTCTTTGAGATTGAGAATAAACTATCTTTGGTTCTGATTTTTCCATTTTTTGGTGATCTATAGGAATGCTGCATGCTTTGGAATATAGTTAGGGAACCATATCACTTTGGTCCATGCTTTGGTTCTTTTTGTATAATCTTTAGAAAAGTATTTATATGCTTTAGATATTATTCTTCCATTGATACCCTATGTATTAAGTAATGTTTTAGCTTGCTTAATACCACTAGTTTTGTCAATTAGTAAATCCCTAATCGAGATTAGGTATTTCTAGAATGGAGGGTCCTCTTTGGATAATTGTTACTCCAAAATATTGATAGATTTTAAATAAAATGGTGTACTCACTTAATCTAAAGAGAATCCTTTTTCATATTGATTCTCAATAGATTTTTAATAAAACAGATTTATTCCATATTGCTAATTCAAAAAGACCAAGCCTACCATTTGAGATGGGCTTGCATACTTTTTTCCATGAGGCTTTAGGCCTAAATCTGTCTGTTTGTAGACCTCCCCATAGGAATCTTCTATATGCTTTTTCAATTCTCTACTAATAATAGATGACATCAAGAAGAATATTGAAAACCAATATCTCTCAATACCCTGAATTATTGTGTGCAATATTTTTAGCTTTCACATAAATGAAATAATTTTACTAGCTCATTGATTTATGGCTGAAGTAATTTTGACCAGCAATGTAGAAAATTTAGCTATGATTAATCTACTTGAAGATATTGGAACTTCAAGAATGATGAAGGGGAGATGATCCATTGATAAATCCAGAATCTTGTAGCATATCATTTTTCATTTTGGTATAATTCCTCCAAAGAAGATATTTGATTTGGAGTGATTTACTATTTAACCTTGAGGTGGTAGTGAATTCACTTAATGAATTCAAAATGATTTTGATCGAGGAAGGATTTTCTTTAGCAAAGATAATCAAAAGCATCTGCATACATTAAGTGAAAGATTTTAAGTGGGGCAAATATCAGGTGAAAAAAAAAACTTATGAGTTTGCTGCTCTAATATGCAATCTAGAGAGGTATTCCATGTAGATGACAAAGAGATAGGGAGAGATGAGATCTCATTGTCTTAACCCTCTTTTTCCTTTAAAAAATCCATGTAATTTTGCATTAATCACAATAGAAAATGAGGTAGAGGACACACATTCAATCCACCATGTCAAATGCTTTCTGAAGATCAATCTTGAGAAAATATCTAAGTGATATTCTTCTTCTTGCATATCTTCTTATTAGATTCTATGAAAGTATAAAGTGGTTTGAAATTAAATGACCCGTGATGTATGCTGGTTGGGCTGGATTAATTATATCATCCAGAACTTTTTTTAGTCTTGAGGCTGACAACTTATAGATAAGCTTGTATAGAACATTATAGCATGAGATAAGTCTATAATTTTTTACTAAAAATGCATGAGAAGACTTTGTTATTGAGGCTATAAAAGCATGGTTGATTTTCTTTAGCATACTTCCAGAATGGAAGAAGTTTTGTATAGTACTAATTATGTCCCTTCCGATGTGGTCCCATGCCTTTTTATAGAATTCAATAGTGTATCCATCTAGCCAGAGGGATTTTGTATTCCCCATGGAGAATAATGCTTCTTTAATCTCTTTTTGGAAGAAGTTAAGAGATAAAAGACTATGCTTTGTATTGTGAAGGATGCACCCTTCCATAATAACATCTTCACATTTGCTCACTCTTCTACCTGACGATCCTAATAGATTTTGTAGTATTTTACAAAAGCTTCAGCTTTATCCTCATTATTTCATGTGGTGCATTCTCCATTTTTTTTATTACTATGACTATTTTATTTCTTTGTAGCTTAGCATTTGCTTAAGTATTAAAGAATTTTGTGCTTCTATCACTTTGCTTGAGATATTTAAATTTAGTTTTTTGACTGAGGAAGGATAATTTTGCTTCCTCTAACTTCCTCATTTCAATTTTCAAGCTAACTTTTTCTACTCTAAGTGATTCAGTGGGAGATTCTAGTATCTTCTATTGGAATGGTTTGGAGAGATTTTCTAGTCAAACCAACCCTAGCACTAATGTGTCCAAAGTGCTTGTCATTTAGCTTCTCAAGCAGATCTTTCAGAATTTTTATTTTCTAGACTAGCTAAAATATTATGCAACCCTGAATGTTCTACTTCCATGCATTAAGTAATGTTGGAGTAAAATTCTTATGCTTAAGCCACATATTACAAAACTTGAATGAGATCCTTTGTTCATGGGATCTTATCTCAGTTGATAATATAATCATGCATTGATTTGAAAAATTCATAGGGGAAGGAATTTTGCATGAGTGTCTAAGAAGAGATTTGTCCATTTTTGATTAATCATTGTCCTATCCAACTTAGTTGCTATTTTCCCACTAGTCCACATGAAGAAGGAGTTGAGGAAAGAATATCCTCAAGATCCAATGTGGAGAACCACTTGACAAAGTTCTGACATTCATAAGCTGAGAGTTGAGACTAACTCTACCACTATTCTTATATAAGGTAGAGAAGGAAGAGTTAATGTCCCCCAATATCTCCCAAGGAGAAGTTTTAGAAGAGCCCTCAATGATCATGTTTTCCTAAAGTGACATCCTATTAATAATCATACGAAGCCCATAAATGATTGACAATCTAAAGTTGATCCTCTTCACCATATCGAGTATTTTTAGACATAAGTGCTAGGAGGAAAAAAATATTTTTAATGATTATTGTGTTTAGTATATCCCATATACATTATTTTATCATTCTGATGACATGAGAAATTGTCTAAATAATGAAAATCTTTGAATTTTAATTTCATTAGCCATATAATTTTCTCTTGATTTAGCTTAGCTTCAATAATTGTGAATATGTTTATCTAGTAATCCTTAAAAAGTCTACCTACTTCCTTGTGCTTAATTGAGAAATTAAAGACTTATATTCAAACTAGCTATTTTCATAATATTTCATTACTACTTTTTATTCCTATGTCTCATATTATAGGAGGATCCACATTGTTATTATTATTATTTCCATGCATATCATAGCACACACAATAAGATTCATTAGATTAGAAAACCCATATTGTGCCCAAGTGACCTTTCCCTAGGGGGAGTCTCTTATACATCATGCCTCTTTCACAATGATTATTTGCCACATTATTACAAAGATATGTGAAATCACATATATGCCACCTTAACAACAACCCACATAATTACATGTTTCTGAGTTACTATGCAACCCTTTCATACATAATAAGAGACTCCCTTCCCTCTCCCATTACATCATATGATCTTATATACGTCACCCTACTCACGTGAGACCTAGAAAACCTCATCACACAATCATGCATTTTATACAGAAAATATCCAATTTGCATATAATGTGATTCATTATAATAAACCAAGAAATTCTTCATAACCCATATCCATCAAGACATTAGTTTTTGTATTTTCTGCTCCATGTCTAGAGTTGGGAGTAGAATGAGTCATTTTGCCAGTTTAGCTCGTGTGCGAAATTTGGTGCCTTCTAGGGATTGATTTTATCACCACACACAAAATCCAACATATAGTACATCCAACTTTCCTAAGTGTATATGGAGGGGTTATATTTAGGCCAACAGACTGTATACAACATTCTTACTAACTCCCATTCCATGCAAGAATTATACATTTCCATAATATGATAATATGGTTTGTACATATCATAATACATTTCTGACTAGTTATACTTATACTACATGCAACATATGACCCCTCCATACACAGTCCAAGGAACCCATTATGCAATTCATTCAAGCAAGCATATATAATCCCAACATTATCAAGAACACAACACATGGAAACAAGATAAGGCCAATATAGAGCTTGCCTTATCCTTTTATTAGTGGCACCATTTAGATTAATTAATAGTAATACATATGCCATTATATGCAAGCAATATAATTCATCCATGCCTAGAGGTGCCCAAACCTTATCCCCGAAATCCCTTATAAGTGGAGTTTGAAACTCTTTAACCCATCCTCCAAAACTTCAGATATAGTATTTCCTAGTAAAAAAGATACCATACCTATCAATCTCAATTTTATAGGAGCTGAGACCTTCAGTAGTTCATCTATGTGGGGCCATGAGGGGTAGTAGCCCTATGTGATTTACCCTTATTTCTAAAGTTTAGTGAGGGTCCATTTCTAGAAGCTGCTTCCTTCTTTTTTTTTTCTTTGATTTGATCACCGTGAAACCAACTTTATCATTTTACATTCCCTATGTGCTACTTCCTATTTCTTCATGCAGAGGAAAGTCGGTACTTCCCCCCTTGCTGATTCTGCATCCTCTTGAAAGGCCGAGAGTTGGCCATCCTCCATTGGAGAGTTCACCTCAACCATCTTCGTTAGACTATGAACAACATGTCTTTGGGGTCTTTCCTCTATATTGTTCTTTTCTTCCAACTTCTCTTTTTTTCGATAGTTTTATAACGAATGCTCAATTATTAAGCAAAACTATAATAAAGAGGTAAATTTTTATATATAACAGGTTGACAAATCACTGATCCATCCGGAAAGTTTAGAATGATCTTCTACACACCTTCATTCAAATTGATTTCAACTAACACTCTAGGATAAAAAAATTTTAAAAATTCTTGAGGTTAGTTTATCCATTTAGAGGGGTTGCCCAATAGAACTAGCCATCTTAACACTTAACATACAATGGCCTACTAGATACTAGATAAGGCCTAGCTTTTAACACTTCCTCTATATCATGAGAGTTTCTAAATTTAAAAATAAAATCCAGCCACTTAGGTGTTGTATAGTTTGGACACTTATTTTCTATTTGTTCTTCCATAAATCATTACAAGAAGAGTTGCCCAGGATTTCTTATCATGAAGTAGCCCACTAGATAGTGTTTGCAAGCTTCCATTCCATGATGTAGGCTATCATTTTCAAAAAACATCTGGCTTGGTTGTCTAGTATGAAGATATGATAGTTTGGAAGTATTACCCAAGGTCCTATTCCCAGTAAAAATGCTGCTCCATGAGACTTTGTTCTTTTAGAATGTTGGATGTTTTGGTTCCATAGATTTCACACTATTATTTTGTTTGTACAGAATAGAAAAGATCATCTCGAAATAATGTCATTTGAGGTCCCATTCAATTTCTTGAGAAGTGTGGTATAGGGTCCACACATTTGCCAATTTGTTCCAGTAAATTCAAAATGGGGGGGGGGGGGGGGGGGGGGGGGGGGGGCGCGGGAGGGTTTATATGCAAAAACATACATTTTAGTCCCATCTAATTGATTTGTGTGATTGGAATCCAATCTCAAATTCAAACAAAATTTTCAACACAAATCAGAAGCTAAATGCATTTTCAAGCCATTTTCTCTACTCAAATCATTAGCTACATGCATGGTCAAGCCATTTTCTCCACATGAATTATCATTTAAATGTGTAATCAAACCAAAATCATTAGAAAATGGTTTATTCATAGAAGAATCATTAGTTAAGTACCATTTTGTGTCTCTGAGCCCATGGCTAGCATTTTCCGTGGGTGAATCCATGCTTTTCTCATGATATTTAATATCGATAGAATGTATAACCCGATAGTCACCATGTTTTTTAGAAAGAGCAGGAGAAACATGTAAACAATCATTATTTTCATAGAATCGAGCATTAATCTCATTTAAAACCAAGTTTTTAATGAAATTTTTAGGTAGAAACTCATTCAGATCAATAGAAGCCTTATCCAAGAATCTTTTTTGAGAAACACTATCATAAGTGATAACATGCATTTTAATCCCATTTAATCAATTTATGTGATTGGAATCCAATCCAATGCATTCATTCATATTCAGACCAATATTTCTACATAAATCAGAAGCTAAATGCATGTTCAAGCCATTATATCTACTCAAATCACTAACTATATGCATGGTCAAGTCATTTTCTCCACACGAATTATCATTTAAATATGTATTCAAATCAAAATCATTAACAAATGGCTTATTCACACCAGAATCGCCAGTTAAGTACCATTATGTGTGCCCTATACCACGAGTAGAATTTATCGTGGGCGAATCCATGCTTTTGTTGCAATATTTAATATCGATAGAATGCATTACCCGATGGTCACCATGATTATAGTAAGAGTAGGAGAAACATATAAATAATCATTATTTTCACAGAATTGAGCATCAATCTCATTTAAATCGAAGATTTTAATAGAATTTTTTGGTAGAAACTCATTTGGATCAATATAAGCCTCATTAAAGAATGTTTTTTGAGAAACACCATAATAAGCAATAACATGCATTTTTGTCTCATTTAAATGATTTGTGTGATTCGAATCCAATCCAATGCATTCATTCATATTCAGACTAATTTTTCCACACAAATCAGAAGCTAAATGCATGTTCAATCCATTATCTCCACTCAAAGCATTAGCTACATGCATGGTCAAGCCATTTTCTTCACATGAATTATCATTTAAATGTGTATTCAAACCAAAATCAATAACAAATGGCTTATTCACACCAGAATCATCAGTTAAATACCATTTTGTGCTCCTGAGCCCACGACTAGCAATTGCCGTTGGTGAATTCATGCTTTTATCGTAATATTTAATATCGATAGAATGCATAACCTAATGGTCACCATGATTTTTAGAAAGAGTAGAAAAAACATGTAAACAATCATTATTTTCATAGAATTGAGCATCAATCTTATTTAAATCTATGTTTTTTATGGAATTTTTAGGTAGAAACTCATTCAGATTAGTAAACGCCTTATCAAAGAAAGTTTTTTGAGAAATGCCATCATAAGAAATAACATGCATTTTAGTCCTATTTAATTGATTTGTATGATTGGAATCCAATCCAGTGCATTCGTTCATATTCAAACCAATTTTTACACATAAATCAGAAGCTAAATGCATGTTCAAGCTATTATCTCCACTCAAATCATCAGCTATATGCATGGTCAAGCAATTTTCTCCTCATGAATTATCATTTCAATGTGGATTCAAACCAAAATCATTCGAAAATTGCTTATTCACACCAAAATAGTCATTTAAGTGCCATTATGTACCCCCAAGTCCATGACTAGCATGTCGTGGGTGAATCCATGCTTCTGTCGTGCTATTTAATATCAATAGAATGAATAATTTGATGGTCATCATGTTTTTTAGAAAGAGAAGGATAAATATCTAAACAATCATTATTTTCACAAAATCAAGCATCAATCTTATTTAAATCCAAGTTTTTAACGGAATCTTTAGGCAGAAACTCATTTGAATCTTTTGAAGCCTTATCAAATAATTTTTTTTGAGAATCACCATCATCAATCAGGTATTCTGTAGCATCCAAATTTCTTTCTGAATAGATTACTAGTCTTCATTGTCCATGCATTTTCAAGGGAGACCCATTTTGGCTATGAGCTTCTGTGGAACTCAGTAGTTCTTCAAGTGAGCCTTTCGGCTTCCTTTAAATTATCATGTGGGCTATTAGAGTTAAATTAATCACGTGGTTGCTTAATAATTCCCATCCAGTAAATATATTGAAGAAGTTTCTAAGTATAGAAACTTTCTTCCCTTGGATCCATTCTTCAATTCAGCCTAAGTAGAGTTTTTGGAATTAGGGGAAAGTTGGTGGCAGGGATTCGGGAAGGAGAGAGGGAGGAGGATTTCGTAATTAGGGTTCTGCGGCATACTACAACTTATTTATTTTTTATTAGTGATGGTTTAAACATAACTTGATGATGATACATATCACTTTTCTATAAATCATTGAAAAAAAATATTGATGGACTCACTTTGGAGACATGCATAAGATTGATGGACTCACTTCTTGCCAAAAAGGACTTTATTGGAGAGTTTGGTTTCAATAAATATATATCATCTTTCTATTAGATCATTGAAAAAAATATTGATTTTTGTTTTGTACACATAGAGAGATAGAGAGAGAGAGAGGAAAAAACTCGGTCATGAGATACTTCTACTCTAATTTGGAGGATAATTTAAAGAAGAAATGATATGTGTGAGGATGGAGGGTGACACTAAAAGGGTGACCTAACTACCAACCAATTGGAAAAGATTTGATGGATGAAAAGGAAGGTTGGAGGGCGACTTCAAATAGTGCATATAAATATACTCATGAAGGTGAATAAAATAAGGTTGTATTTTATGTGCTTCCTTTTGTAGCCTACACTCTATATATTGACAATCATGCATAAAAAAGTAATTTTTCTTATGCTCTCTCAATTGGGTTTACTTTTTATATTGGTAAAATAATTAATAATTAATTCTCAATTATTAAAAGGGTGAATTATGTAGTCATGGAATTCACTATTTCTTGATTACACTACTATGTGGAGCTGAAGTAGTCCCTATGGATGATAACACTAATGAATTGTGTTTGAGGGTGACCCCCTAACATTCTTGGGCATCAAAATAGAGCTTAAAAAGATAAAAAAGGAAAGAAATCAATTCTCAAAGAAAAATAAATGGCATATTCAAGAAGGGTCATTTTTACTAAAGCAAAAATAAGAGCATCAGAAAGAAGTGGGAGAAGACAAAAAGAGATAGAGACCCATAGTGAACATTATCTAGGTGAACAAAAAGGCATGATAGGTAATATTATTTGTATTTTAGAGAATATGATTTTGGAAGCTAGAGATAGAGAAATATGACATATTGAGGAGATGAAAAAATTTCATACAAAAATGCTAGTGGATGCATAAATACAAGATGCACTTTTGAAAATGCAATTCCAAAAGAAAAACCTATTATTTGTAGTGAAGCAAGCTATAAGTCTATTGTAATAGAATGGAATACAATGGTAGCTAATAGAGACCAAAAGCTTGAAAATGTTATGATCTACTAAGATAATACTTATATTATTCAATGGAATCTTTTAAAAAAGCTTTGAATTTGATTAGGAAAATAAATTGGCATTTTATGTTTAAGTAATATCATCCTAAGGGTAAATCATACTAGCAACCACCTTCAATATGTAGGTATATGTTATTTTGTGCTTTTTCTTTGTGTACTTAATAGTGTTTGGATGTGTTTGTAATAATGTGAAAGTCATGTGATAGTTTTTTTTGTATGTGGGGAATTAATTACTTTAGGATGAGCAATGATTTTAGTGTAAGAGTTTGTTTGGTATGCCAAATACTGAATAATATCGACCATTTGGTATGATTTTCATGATATGCTTTGCTCAAAAGAGAAGTTTATTTGTAAAAAATTCAGAAAAACATAGTTTGTAGAATTTTGTTGAATAATAGTGAAATCAAAAGTATTTAGTCTGAAATATGTAGCTAGGTAAAGTTGGTGACCAAAAGGGGAGTGAAAAATCATACAAAGTTATAGTATTTAACATGCTATAATTGATTATATTTTTTAGCACTTACATATTGGTTTTGGTATCCATTCTTTATTGAAACTTCACACATATAGTTAGAGCAATCTTTATATGTTATAACTCAACCACCTTGTTAGCACAATCCTTTCACTATTCAACATATTCTTTTGGTTGCGAAGTTTTCTTTGAGTCATAGCTGAATTAACTCGAAACAACTTCATGGCTATGTCAATTTATTTCATATTGCAATAATCAAAAGCCCTACTAATTCTAATAGTCATGGCAGTCTCCAGGTTTCGTGACTTTTTTTTTACTAAATCATAAACTACTCAAACCAAAGTCATGATTTTATTCTAACATCATGAATTTTGGCTATGAAATATTATATAAAGCCAAACTCAAGCCATGACCACCACGACTCTTGGTTTAAGAGAGAAACCAAAACCATGACCAATCTTGAATGCAGTGACTTTGGGTTAATGAATCAAAATTTCATAGCAATATTCTAGCATCATGACTCTATGTTACAAAGTCTAAATGAGTTATAATGAAAGCATAGGAAAGAGATGAAAGTTATAGCTCATAACCAATGTCATGACTTTTTGTTATAGATGTTAAATGGGCCATCATGACATTTATAAATGTCATGACCATCAAGTAGCGAAAATAGACTAAAGACATGACTTATACACAACATTGTGACTTTCTGTTATAGAACTAAAAGTTAGAAGTAGTGACTTTTTATTTAGTACTATGACTTCCAATTAATAAAAATCACACTATACACTAGGGTAATATGGAAAAGTGGAAAACCCTAAGAAGCAAAAAAAATACATGAGAGGCACGATGAAGATGACCCAATGAGCCCAACAACTTTATTTTTGGGGTGATCCATGAGTAACAAGAGTGATCCAAAGGACAAGCATAAACCCTAAGAGGCAGGTGCCCATTTTGACCCTCTCCTAAGGGTAAATCAAAGTCTAACTGAGTAAGTTTTGAAAGATTTATATTGAGTGAGGCTGAAATTAACCATCCAGATTTATATCAGCTGAATTTTAACTTATCTCATATGCTATTCTTACCAATTTCAACTAAAATAATAATCCAGAAATGATATAATATATTTATTATGATGGATACTATATTTAATTTTTAATTTGATGCTATATTGTAATTTTTTTAGTTATGGATGGTATAATAATTAAATATAGACTAGGTGTTTGGTATTCAAACTACTAGACATTCTATGTATTTTGGTAATTTATAATGATTTGTAAGTAGGAAAATGTGATATTTAGAGATTGATTTAATTACTTTGGAGTTTTGGCAAATTTTGATGAATAGTCTTGATATCAATGTGATAATCAGAGATAGATTTTTTGAGGTATTTGGTTGAGTGATAGCGTATGAAGTGCGATATAGTTTTGATATCCATTCTTGGCCGAATTCTACCTAATTAATCACGGTAAACTTTATACATCATGACCTTACAAATTCATTAGCATAATCCTTCCATTATATAGTATTTTCTTTGTGGCTATGATATTATCTTGAAGTCAAATCCATACTTATATCATAAAATTTAAATGGCTACTATATTAATTTATTATTATAATGACCATGTACCTGACTAAAGCTAAAATTCATGGCCATGTCATAGTATTACAACTTTATCTTTAATATGACCCATTAAAATAAAGTCAAAGCCTTTGCATTTTCACAACCTCACAACTTTTATGCTATAAAAAATTTTAGTGCCAAAATTACTAATGTCAAAACTATCATAATTATTAAGCTTTATGACTTTTGGGACATGAAATGTATATAAGACATTACTTGAGTACGACCATTCCCCAAAATTGAAACTTTTGCCCTCAAAGAAAGGCAAAGCCATGATATTTATGTTTGGAATATTTGTAGTGCCATAACATCTTTGTAATATCCCAGTGACATGATTTATGAGAGAAGTGAAGACTAGTGTTGTGACCACTCATAATGTCACACTCACTTAAGACACATAAATGTCCAATTTTTGTGTAGTGGTCATTTCCCAACATCATGACCATAAAATAAACATGAGAAGCCTTATCAATGTCATGGTCATTTCTTAGTGTTGTGGGTATATAATGATCAAAAGAGACCAATTTTTGGGGTATTCAATTCTATGGCTTTATTATGATATGAGATGACATTCATATTGTCATGGACTTTTCTAACATCATGACCCTTTATGAAGAATAAGAAAGATGAATGCACAAAGCTACAGCCACTTCACAATATTGTGATATTGTGTTATAGAAACATTAGACCTAAACCATGACCATTATGTAGTGCAATGACATTGTGTTACACAAAGATTATGATATATTCTAGAGTCAAATTCATTTTCTAAATTCACGACCTTTAGCTTAAGAGGTGAAATCCAAAGTCATAGCTTTATTCTGAAAGCCATGACTTAAAGTAATGTAGAATTTCTTGGGCATAAATAGGAAGAGAAAGAAATTCCAAGATATATTTCTATTTATCATTCTTTATTGATGCAACATGCAAAGCCACACCATAACTACCAAACCCCTAGGGTGAATTTGACACTTTCTTAGAGCTCCACAAGCATGCAAGGTATGCATGACTTAATATTAATTCTTATAATTGGGGACATGACTTTCAAACCCTCATAACTTGGGTAGATTCAAAAATGTCTATCAAAATAGTATATGATCTAGGGTTTATTTAACCTGAGTTATGTGATATACTAATGATTTTACATTAATGAATTTTTTAATTTATATTATTTTTATGGATATTGATGGATGGGTGATTTAATATTACTTTAATTAGGGTTTTGATAAATAGTAGATTTGCATAAAATTATTGTGGTGGATGGTGATAGGTAAACAATGAGGATAATTCATGCATAAGGTAGGAAGAAAATGTCAATCCTTTTAACTATGTTGTGTGTGATAAATCTATATATTAAAACTCAAAATTTGAGTATGTTAATCATTGCTAGTGTGACACTCATACAACTAAAAGTGTGAATACTTTTACATTTCAATCCATTATACATGTTTTAGAAAAACTAGTTCTCAATTGGTAAGAATACTATATAAAATATTCTTCTAAGAGTTTCACCTTTATTATACAAGTTGCATTATCACCGAGAAGGATAGTGATGAAAAATTCTTGGGATATTTATGAGTATATTGTGAGTCATTAGATGGTGATAACCCTTGTGAGTTACTTTACTCATATAATTTTATCTAGTGAAAATTGAGGGAAATGTATGTTAATTGTATGAGTATGATACTTATGAAGCCAAAAGTATAAATAATTACAAGCCATTTCAATTCTTAGTTTTTATGATACCTAATTCATGAGAATAAAAGTGTACATATTAAGCAACCATCAAGGGTAGTTAATGAGTTACCTACTTTGTATGAAATTATAAATGACACTCGAGTAGAGATGATTTATTGTCTTGAAGGTGATCTGCTAAGATAAAAGTAATGAGGGGATCATCTCTACCATTGGGATGAGCTCAATAGTGATAACCACCTTGTATGCCATTAAATTAATTTGTCATTACAAAATATTCCAACCTTCATTCTATAGAAAAGTATAAAATAAGTCGAGCTAATTTTAATATATATTACATAAATTAAATGAACAAAATCAAGTATCTAATATTGATTCCATAATTTGAATACCTATTTTACTAGAATTGCATTGTATCACTATTGAATCATCAAAATACTAATATAATCACTATGAGATTGATATCTAAATTAAAATATTTGTTACTACTTGTATGACCCATGCACTTACATATATTTGTTGGCAAAATATTCTTCCTAACGAGCTTTTGGGATACTACCTAATCAACAAAATTAGGAAACATAACAAAGTCTTAATAAGTTTTTGATACCATTGGGAGAAATACAAATTATCTCATGAAGACATGAGATAGCTTATTAACTTATTTGGAAAGTGGATAATTGTATTTTTTTGTATTGCTTAAATCTTTTTTTTTCTTTTTTTTCTTTTAAGCACATTTTTAGGAGTCGAAGCTTTATGATTGAGCTAAAACCTATAGAACTAGAAATAAAAAGAACTAAAAAGAAATTTCTAGATAGTAAACTAATAAAAAGTCGATTGAGGGAATTAGCAGTAACAAAGAACCCTAAAAACCAATGAGCAATATATCTAAATAGCTCATCCACCAATGTACTTCGAGAGATTATTGGAGATCCATGATGAATGATAGTTATTTGGGTATATGATTTTAACTAGTGATAAAAAACTACTTTGAGTTGAAGCCAAGTCTTATAGCTAATGATTTAGAAATATAAGTACTGTGGAAGGATATTGGAGAATCCTAATTGATATGTTATGATAGTTTTGGAGCGTTATGATATGGTGAAAATGAATAAAATTAGCCTCGACATAATAAGGTTATCTTTATTTCATTTTTCATAAATAGATAAGGCATGAAGTTGATTCCAGTATTTATCTCATGACTTCATGGAGAGTTGGGAAAAAAAACTAGTGAGTGTCTTTCTTTCTAAGTTCTTCTCACCTCAAATTACTTCTCAATTATGGAGAGTATAACAAAAACAAGTAAGTATTATTTATGTGTAACAACAAATTTATAGGAAGCTAAGTTTGACAATGTTAGGATCAAAATCAAAAGGCTTGATCCAGCTGGGATATACAGCTATCACAGTTGGAAAACATTTCTTAATACTCTCCCTCAAGTTGGAGAGTGAATGTCATGAAGTCCCAACTTGCTGTGTAAACTCACAAAGTGATCTTTTCCTAAGGCCTTTGTAAATACATCAGCCAACTGTGAGTTTAAAGGAACAAAAGAAGGATCAAATAATTCCAGTTTATATTTTTTCTCGTACTATATGACAGTCTATTTCAATTGTGCTTCATAAGTTCATGAAAGACAGGATTCGCTGCAATATGCAAAACTACTTGATTATCACAAAATAATGGTATTGGAGTTGTTTGAGAGACCTTTAAATCATGTAGAATATAGCGTAACCATGTTAGTTCTAAACATGTGTTAGCCATGGCTCGATACTCGACTTCAGCTGATGATATAGCGACATTGGTTTGTTTCTTTGACTTCCATGATATTAGAGAATTTCCAAGAAAGATTCAATATCCTGTAACTGATCTTCTAGTGGTGTGACAACCTCCCCAATCTGAATCACAAAAAACTTTCAAATTTAAACGGTTATTAGAAGCAAGTAATAATCCCTAGCCTGGGGTACCTTTGATATATTTTAGGATTCGAATGACAGAGTTCCAATGTGGTATTCTAGGCTCTTGCATGAATTGGCTCAATGTGCGAACTGAGTAGACTATGTCGAGCCTTGTCACTATCAGATAAATCAATCTTCCAACTAATATTCTGTACTTTGTTGGATCATTTAGCAATGCACCGTCAGTGGAAGTGAGCTTCAAATTTTGCTCCATTGATAAATTATTGGGACGCCTACCTTGGAGTCCTGTATCTTGTAAAATATCCACCACATACTTTCTTTGTGATATAAAAATTCCCTTTTTGAATGAGAGAATTCAATACCTAGAAAGTACTTCAAGTCTCCAAGATCTTTGATATGGAATCGTTTAAGAAGAAATTCTTTGAGGAGTTCTATTTCATGTAGATTATTTTTTGTGAGGAGTATGTCATCAACATACATGAGAATTGCTTTAAAAGAATTGTCTTGAGCCTTGGTGAAAAGTGAATAATCAACCTTTGATTGTTAATAACCAACCTTTTGAATAGTATCTGAGGGAAAACTAGTTTCTTGATGCTTGTTTAAGTCCATAAAAATACTTGTTGAGCTGACATACAATGTTCTCTCCCTGTTGGTGAAGACCAAGTGGAGGTTCCATGTATACAACTTCATGTAAATCACCATGGAGGAAGACATTTTGAACATCCAATTGGTGGATGTACCAATGGCATGTAGAAGTTATAGTAAGAAGACATTGAAGTATTGTAAGTTTAGCTGTTGGTGAAAATGTTTCATGATAGCCAATGCCTACAATTTGATTGTATCCCTTAGCAACTGAGGAGAGCCTAGTGACACTCAACGGTACCATCATATCGGTATTTTATTTTGTAAACCCATTTACAATTGATCAGTTTATGACTGATAGGCAGAGGGATTAGGCTCCATGTGTTGTTGAGTTGTAATACTTCTAATTCTATATGCATAGATTTTCGCTAATGTGGATCAAGGATAGCTTGAGAATAAGTTTTGGGCTCGATGTATTTTGTGATGGTAGCTAAAAATGTAGAATGAGAGGAAGATAAATGTGAGTAGGAAAGGAAATGTGAGAGTGGATATCGAGTACTTGTCTTGAAATTTTCAGTTGTTTCTGCTGTCACTTGTCGTTGCATTTCTTCTTGAATGATGAGGGAATAGGCCTGCCAAACATTAGGCAATGGAGTTATCATGAGAATGTTCCCACGAATACTATTATAAGTGTCATTAAGGCCAATGAAAAATTACATCATCTGATCATCTTCTCTTTGTTCGATGTGAACCTTTATTTGGTCAAGCTGGAATAGATCGATATGTATCTAACTCATCCCAAAGATTTTGAATTTTATGAAATAGACTAAGAATGTCATCGTGCCTTGTGAGAGAGAGGCTAGTGATTTTTGAATTTGATAAATTGCTGGTGCATTTTTTTGTGAGAATTGATTTTTGAAATCTTTCCACACTTGGTGTGCCATTTTGGCATGAATGACCCCTTTGGCTAGATCAGGTTCCACTGAGTGGGTAAACCATGATAAAATCATGATGTTGCATTGATTCCAAAGAGCATATTTTGTTGGATGCTCTATTTCGAAAGGTGGTTTAATCGACCTATCAATGAAGCCTATTTTATCTTTGGCTGTAAGGGCATGAATCATGAATTTACTCCATGATGGATAATTGGAGCCATTTAGTTTCGTTGGAACGAGTAAGTGACCAGGTTGATATGAATGATAGATGAAAAATAGACTGGAAGAATCCATAATTGAAGAAGCATTGCTGAAGATTGTTGTTATTAATATTGATATTTTTTGTGGGGGGTTTTTAACCGAAATTCGACCCATATCATGCCACCTAGAAATGACAAAGGTATTTTTTTTTTGCACGTGCCTCCATGTTTATGAGTAGAGGTGTGAAAATTCTTCATGATGCTTAATCGATATCGGAAGAGTTCCAGAAATGGGCTTTCGTCGATATCAACGGGTGATCACCTACAGATGTTGATGTGAATCATGAACGAGCCTTCAAGATCTCCTATGTATTTTCTCATTTGGTGCCGACAAGCCGAAAATGTTCAAATCTATTCCAGTTTCATTATTCCGCCAGTTCCATTTGTTGAATCAATGGCAGCCTGTAAAGGTATGGACGAGGCTGTCGATGCTGCTTAGAGATGATGATTCGAAGCCCTCATAGCCTAAGCTGGTCAAAACTTAATATGAGCAGCTACTGGATCTATCTTGGTTGTTCTTGGGTATCGCATCGTGGTAGAGATTGAATAAATATTAATAATTTCAAATCTTTGAAGATGCTGGTTATCCGACACAGCAACTTATCTTTATCCTTGTCTTTCTCTAAATATGTAGCAGAAGCAGACCTCCATCATTGAAGAACATCTTTGTCTCAACTCTACATCTCTCTATACCTCCATCCCTCTGATACCATCTTTTAAAAAAAGAAAGTATAACAAAAATAAGTAAGTATTATTTCTTTGCGTAACAACAAATTTATAGGAAGCTAAGTTTGACAATGTTATGATCAAAATCAAAAGTCTTGATCCAGCTAGGATATACAGCCAATTGAAACGAAATTAGAAGCTCTTTTAAGAAAGCATGACACCCAAGAGGAAAAAATAAGAGTTTTTGGAGAGATTCCATTATACATACACATTAATCGGTAAACTTTGGTTTTGTTAATCAAATGGAAGAACCAACCAAATGCAAAGAAAAAGATATGTGTTTCACCCAATAATAATGACTTAATGCATTTTCATCCAAACATGAGAAATCATGAAAATTTTTGTTTATGAGGTTTATGGGAGCAGAGGTGTCAAATGACCCGGCCCAGCCCATTTTTTTAGAGCACGACCGTGCTTTCGTGCCGGGCCAGGCATAGCATGGTTACGGTACCGTGCCGTGCCTGGCCCGACACGGTTTATCAAAGCTAGGCCCGGTTAGGCCAAACCAAGCCGTACGGGCGCGGGACTGGTTTAATTTTTTTTTAATTTTAAAGTTTAACTTTTTAGTTTAAATAAAATATATATTATATTATATATAGAATTATAGATAAAGTATAATATATTAAAATTATAAAATGAAAATTCTTAAAATTTTATTAAATTACTAAGTTAATTTTTTTTAATTTAAAATAAAATTAGTTTACAATTTATTAGAATTAAATTAAAGAGTTTAAAATTTTTAAATGAAAAATTTAAACAAACAAATTAATTAAATAAAAAATTTCGTTAAAAAAAATTAAAAAGTCAAAAAAAGCAAACCAAATGAGAAATGATCAATCAGGCAATCAGCCAATAGATACCAAAGGTCCGAACCAAACAAATTCAAGTTTCAACATAACGTAAAAATAAAGCGTACAATTAATAAAAAACAAAACATCGAAATCAAAAAGCAGTGGATCATCATCAATCATCTATCAGCATATCATGAGCATCATCAGCCGCAACATCAAGATCACTATCATATGGATTTTCATCATCAGCAATCAACTCCTCCGCTTTCACAGTGGATGCAGATGCAGTTCCTGTCCTATCTCCAGCACGATCATGGATGCTAAACCTCGAATCTTCTCAATCCTTCAAACAGAAAAAGCACTGGTCAGTAGATCCCATGTTATCCTAGATGGCACGGGAAAGGTGGACTCATATGATTTCCACCACTGTAATATATCAAGATTCTTAGTATCAGAATGTGATAGGATTGAGTAGTAATCAGTATCTCTAAGTACCGAGAAAGCTCGCTCCTATGTGATGGTCCAACAATATATGGTCGTAATCTCGATCTCCTATCCGAAATCACATTCACTACAACAGAAAAAGTAGACTCCAATGCTACGCTCGACACCGGATGAGTCAGTAGATCCCATGTCATCCTAGATGGCATGGGAAAGGTGGACTCATATGATTTCCACCATAGTAATATATCAAGATTCTTAGTATCAGAATGTGATAGGATTGAGTAGTAATCGGTATCTCTAAGTACCGAGAAAGCTCGCTCCTATGTGATGGTCCACCCCGACATTTCCCCCTCGCTAGCTGAATGGAAAAATCATCATCTCCGAACAAGGTATCCATGTCCGTAATCACAGTCTCACTACTACCACTACCACCACCATACCTAGTATCGTAGTATGTGAACAGGTAAGTCAACTTCTCGTGAATGAACCCTTCAGGTGGGTCTTCCAGGTTAATGCACGAGGAAATATAAGTTAGGGTGTTTTCTACCCCTTCCACCTTAACCCTAGGGTCCATGCATGCAGCGAGGTAATAAAGAGATGGAATGGTAGACCAATACTTTAAGTACTTAGTTTCCAACTCTATAACCATATGGCTAAGTGTCGGGTCAGTTTGGTACTTCCTAAACATGCTACTAATGTTGCATATGCACTTGAGTGCAATGCAAGTCATGGGCGTATAAATTGACAAACACATGTTCGTCGTGTCATAAAAAATCTTCAAGAATTTCATTTATGAAATTCCTGAAACCCAGTCAGTGTCATCAATAATAAATTCATCACTCTTACTATTGACATAGTCGGATAACACGTGTTCGTATCCAACACATGACTCCAACATCAGGTACGTATAATTCTAGCAATGTCTCACATCCGATTAGAATTTCTTCTTCTTAAGATTCATAGACAAATAGAGACTACCAAACTCTTGTTGTCTGCGAGGAGTGTGAATATATTTTAGTGCATTACGTATATTATCCAACACGGGAAAATACACCTTCATACCCACTTGAAAAATCAGGTTAATCACGTGACACATGCATCTGACATGAAAAATCTATCCTAATGATGCATCTCTAATATTCCTAACAAATATGTTAATCACTACTCCATTATTAGATGTGTTATCGAATATGACACTAAAAATTTTATTTTGAATTTTATATTCCCTAAAGATTTTCATCATACACTCAAAAATGGATAGGCCATCATGATGATGGAGAATCTCAAAGAATCTTAAAATTTTTTTTATTCATAGTTCAGTTATAATCTACATAGTGGCTGGTGAGATATGCATAAGATGATTTATCGTGACTTGTCCAGATATCAGACGTCACGGACACCACTCCACTATATGCCATAAATTCATTAATTATTTTTTTTCTAACTTATACAATTTTAGTATGTCATTCCTAGATGTGGACCTAGGAATCCTTTGATAAGCAGGCTGAAAATATGTCTGCATGATGCGCACTACCCTTGGATCTTCCAAAAATATGATCGGAAGACCCATCAATGTGATAAGTCTGGTCATGCCATCCCTACCCAACTCGCTGGAGTATATGAACGGAGTAAACTTTGAGACTGTACTAGATCCAGTCTCAAAAAATGCAGTGCCAAGTTGGGTTTGCCTAGGATCTAATGAACTATGTTTTTTGGTGCATAATTCGGCATGCCTCTTAAGGTGCCCAATCCCAAACAAACTCTTACAAGTTAAAATTCTCATACAATATTTGCACTATGTCATTTCTTCTTCCCCACGCCTAAAATTTTTTTATTTTATTATATTAAAATGAGTCCAAACTACAGAAGTCCTCCTAGTTTTTTGTTTTTTAGAGGGTTGAGACGACTGGAGAAACCAAAGTTTCAGCAGCCTCAGACCTCTGTGTAAGATTTTCATTTTCTAAATTTAAATATGTTTCATTAGTATTTTTCATTTTTAGGATTTTTGTTAAATAGGACACTTATGTAGAGACTAGATGATAAATTTTAAATTTACCTATTTTAGGACTAGAGAGACTAGACTAGAGAAAGACTGAGAGAGAGAGAGAGAGAGAGAAACTTAAAATAAATTACCCGTTAAAGCAGTGAGGTTGATCACGTGCACGGTGCACAATAGTCTAGCTCAAAATTCAAAACCCAGTAGATATTCCCAAAAAGCCAAGCCAAATGATGAAATCCCAAGTCCCGAGAGAGATGAGCAAGATTTTTGAGAGAGTGAAAATGTGAGATTTGAGAGAATAAATATTTATGAAAAACATAAATATTATAGAGAGGTGGGGAGGATTTTATAGATTAAAGAAAATAATTTTTCTTAAAAAAATAATTTTTTTTTTGTTTTTTAAATTTTTTTTTAATATTTTAGGGGGCAAAATCATGAGGGCCGTCGGATTCTGCCTCCTAGCCATTGGAGGCGAGATCCAAAGGCTAATATTTAAATTTTTTTTAGCCCATTGGGGGGGGGGGGGGGGCGAATCGGGTTGGGTCGGATCTAATAGGACCCAACCCGCAGTCTTTGTGTGCTGGATGCTAGGCCCAACTCATTGATTCACAATAGGGTGAGCCGTGACCCGTGACTCGTGAGGGTGCGGAAAGCCGGAAGCCCAAGTTTACGGGTGCGGGTGCAGGACTGAGTGTGACCCCGAACCATGCCGACGGGTCATGCCACGGGCCACCGAACCATGCTGGGTCATGCACGGCATGACGCCCAGTTGGCCTCGGCACGGCACGGCATAGGTTCTGCCTTACCCGGGCCCGAACATGAGTAATTCCCATGCAGGGACCGAACCGTGCCGGGCCGAACCGTGCCGTGCCTCGTGCCGGGCTAGCTTAGTTGATACCTCTATATGGGAATCAATTGTAAAATATTGGAGAATCTTTAAGAATTATAGAAAACAATGTGCTGAGCTATAATAATCATAGAAGCTCAAGTTTGAATTATCTACTATGATGAATAAAAGAGAAGGCGACCTTGGAAGAAAGTAAGAATTACATCATTGTAGAATTGAAAAATAAAATGAAAACCCAAGAAAATAGTATGAGGATGCTTAAAGCAAAAATGAATCAAATAAGTTCTATAGTAAAGAATATAGAGAATCAAATAGGACAATTATCCTTATCAATAAAAGGAAAATAGGCAAATAAGCTACCAAGTGATATTGAAATAAATCCAAAAAATTGCTTCTCTAAATTGCTTAAAAGTAAGAAAGAGCTATAAAAGCATTGTATTGAATAAGAGAATTTAAGAAATTTAGGATTGATAGTATTGTGAATTTCTCAAGAGTTATTACTCCAACTGGAATATTCTAATAAGCCTTGACCCCTATTGAAGAGAGCTTAAAGGATCAAGATTATGATTCCATGTCATCTAATAAAACTATGATTCTAGAGGAATTTTAAGCCTAAATATTACCCAAGATACAAAGGAGGGAAACAAAGAAATAGTGGAATGAATAAATGTTATTTGAAGGTATGGAGATTAAAAAATAAATCAGAATGAAGCTAAGAGTAAGTTTCAAATAAATTTTTTGTTTTCACAATGGTTTATAAAGTAGAAATTAGATGAACACTCGAACATATTTGTCAAAGCTTTAGCCAAAATACTAAACTACATAAAGTTTATGAAGAACATAATGAGTAGTAAGAACAAGTTAAAGGTAAATGAGACTATGAATATGAATGAAAAGATTAGTACAATTATTCAAAGAAAACTATAAGAAAATTGTAGGACTCCAAAAGTTTTACTATACCTTACACAATTAGAGACTATACATTTTGGAATGCATTGTGTCACTTGGATTCATTTGTCAATTTGATGCCCTTGTCAATTTCTAGAAGTTTGAATCACAACATAATTTCTCTAATAACTCTCTAACTCCAAATGGTTAATCAAATAATAAAGAACCTAGATGAGATGATCGAACATGCAATGGTAAAATTGAATATCTTTATTTTTTTAATAGATTTCATTATTTTAGTTATGGAGAAGAATAATTATGCACCATTAATTTTAGGAAGACTATTTTTGGTCTTGGGACACACCTTTATCAACATCAAGAAATGATAGTTCATTCTCCATACTTGTGAGGAGAAAGTATAATTTAATATTTACAATGGATTTTGAGGTCTAGATGATGATCAAATAAGATATTAGAAGATAGATAATATTTTTTATAGAATAATGTAATAAAATATAGATTCCTGATGGAAGGATTTTTTAGATCACTACTTGATGAATGATGAAAAAGTTGAAGTGGAAGAATAATTATTGAGTTGTAAAATTGATGAAAATGAGAAATATGATGAGGAAAAACTATTTTGGAGTTATAAAATGAGAAAAAAAAAGAAGATGATGACTGATATGAGATCACAACATTGGAAGAATCATGTTGATAACTTCAAGCAAGCATAGTGAATAATTGAAAAAGACACAAAACTGAGATAGAAATCAAGGAGGATCCAATCAAAAGCAAGGTTTTGACTTTGCATAGTGCTACGACTTAGGAGGTATAAAATGTAAATAGCCAAAAAAAATTTGAAGAGAAAGCTATGTCTATACATATCACCACAACTATGATATTATAGAATAAAAATAGCCAAGAAAAACTTAAAGACAAAGTCATAACTATGCACATCACTACCACTTTGGTGATATAAAAAATATTAGTCCAACAAAAGCTTAAAAACAAATCCATTAATTAGTGTACTCATCACCATTACTTTGGGGATCTAGAAAGAGTGAGAAAAGAAAAGTTAAAAGGCAAAGCTATGGTGATATTCATCATTATAACTTTGGAAAAATAGGAAGAAAAGGATAAACAAACACAGAAGAAGAAGTCATCACATTCTCTAAATTCTATGTATCAAATGAAAAAAATACCGAAGAAATAAGTATAGCTAAAGTAAAACCGAATGAGTAAACAAACAAGGATGTAAAATTGTATACTAAGAAGCTAACATGGATACTAGAGATCTATGATTGAAGAAAATAGGTTTTGATGGTCTAGCTATATATATTAAACATAGCACTTCTTAGAAGACAACCCAAAGATTTATTTCTTCACATGTGTGATGTAAGAAACACTCATATCCACAATATAAATGACTATACATATCTAATGACCCACGAGTATAGTCATGGAACTCAAACTCCACCACAACTATCAATATGTCTACTTGAAGTTGCTTTATTATTTTGAGAAATTATGAAACTCAAACCCAGTCATAAAAAAAGAAATAGTTTTCTTAGAGATGTTGAAGAATTTTTATATAGAGAAAATTATTGCTCGAGAATGAGTAATCATTTTAGTATGTGAGTTGGTTTAGTGTTCAAGCTACCATATATTATTATAAATTATTGGGCAATTGTACTTCCACTATTGTGATTTTAAGATACAGAAGAAGAAAGAACAACAAAACAACAAATGATATATATATTCAATTCACAATCCAACCACGGCAGAATCAAACAACGAAAAAATAGAAACCATAAATAATGTGGTTCACTAGTCGGTTAGTAAGACTAGCTACATCCACCAAAAATGCTTATGCATTACAGATAAAACCAATAGAAGTCTTACAGTATGTGCAGCATAGAAATAGTCGTGATAAATCGCGCAGAGAGAGAGAGAGAGAAGATGAACAGTTCCAGATCACGAAAAAGAAATAGTAACCCAAAAAATAAAATATAAAACATTTATATTAAAACTTTCTCGGTTCAATTAATCGGAGCGGGTTAGATCATCAGATGGGTCAGGCTCTGCTCCAAAAAATTTCGGCCTGTTGACCAAATAGCAAGACCTCTGTTATTATGTTACTGCTGTATCCCCAGCCTCTTAATATTTCATTTTCTACACTTAAATAAAAATATTAAAATTGAAACATTTAGTTATACAAATAGATTATCAAAATAAATTATATATATAACATAAATTTTGGTGATATGTGATAATATGTAGATATAAAAATTGGATAAATAGTGATCATTTTCATGACTTTAGAGATTTGGTAGATTTTAATAAATAGCCATGAAATTAATAAGTTTTTTAAAGTATTTGGATGAGAGAGTGATGAGCCAAAAAGTCATCGATATTTTAGTCCATTTTCTTGGCACGTCTTCATGTTTAGGAGATGAATTTAATGGCTAATGGCTAGAAAATTATTCTACTAATAATTTTATAGGTTTCAATTAGAAGAATGAAAAGGATAGTAGAAATCTTGGTTAAGTCAATTATGTTGTGACAAAAATCAATTTTATTATGATAAAAATTAGAAAAACTAAAATCAAGTTACAACTAATGAATGATGTCACAACTATTAGGAAAGAGGAAATACATACTTGGTCATGAAATCAACATTTAGTTGTGACAGTATACTTGGTCGTGACATCAAAATTTAGTTATGACAACAGACTTGGTTGTGACATCAATAATTGGTTGTGATAATAGACTTGGTTGTGATAATAAAATTTAGTCATGACATTAATCTTTGGTCATGATATTAATATTTGGTCACGGCATTAATATTTGATTGTGATAGAAATATTTAGTCATAAAAATAGAATTGGTTATGACAACAAAGTGGTCATGATATCAGAAGTTTGTCGTGATAATGAAAAATGAGGTAGGGGATGTTAAGGTCGTGACAAAGAATTCAAAGTGGGTCGATCATGCTGGATTTTTACAAAAAAAAAACCATAGAAGCTCGAACTAGCATAGACCATATAAAATGATTTTTTTTGAAAATAAGGGTTTAGAAGGCAACCAAGAAGACTGGTAGCTGAAGGCACCATTTGATTTTTCTTTTTTTTAGCTTAAATCTAGAATATAATAGTTTTTCTTGAGTAATTTTGTTTGGATTAGAGACTTTACTTGTCAAAAGCATGAATTAGAACAAAGATTACTTATGTTTGTATGATGTAATAGTTCTATTAAATTTGAACATGAATAATCTCACGAAATAATATGATGACAAGGTGTAATCACCTTGTTCTTCACTATATGTAGTCCATGAATAATTGTAATCTAGAGAAAGCTTCACTAAATTATTCGAACTATTTTTTTATGAGAATCAGTGAGAGTTCCTTGAATAGAAAGTTAATTCTAATAGATCAGCTTGCATTTCATTTACTTGTTCCCCATGCTAGAATCAAATGCCCTTAACTTATTGTATCATTTCTTAATGTATGGAATGCCCTTTGTGTGATACAGAGAGAGTGATATCCCTATGGTTGGTGAGCAACCTATTAAGAGGAAATGTGAGGCTAATAGTAAAAAATATGGAAACTCTGCCAGTTCATATAGAGAAATCTCCATTTTACTCAAATGTGAGAAAATGAAGTGATTCTCTAGATTAATTACCAAAGACATCACCTTAATCTTTTGAGTGATCGATGCCCCCATGTTGGCTTAAATCCAATCAAGGGAAGGAAAAACTCTCAAGGATTTAAAGGGAGAGACATCAACTATTCGTAGAGACTTGCAACACCCAAGTCTTGGGAAGTAAGAGATCTGTAGTCATTAGAAAAGGGTATGAAGTTGTGAGAAAGAAAAATATATAATTCTCATAAGACAATGTGAAATATGAGTAACCCCTTAGATCCTAGATTTCTAGAAAAAGTTAGGTAATCTAAGTGATGAAAGGTGTTGCTACAAAAAGAGATCCATGGCTATATAAAAAAGTGCTTGAAGAATTTCAATTTTTCTATATAAATAAGCCATGATAGATAAGGCTAAAGAGATTGACTATACTACAACACCTTATGTTAGTATCAGCTTCAACAAGAGAAGTGATTTTTGTCCAATATATTTTTAGGAATTTTCTTTGACCTTTTGTTTAGAGTTTCAGTATTTAATTTTCGATATCTTTTAGTTAGAAATTGAAAACATCTTTTTTAATGGTTCAAAGAATGTGGAACTCTAGTAGTTTGGATAGTTGGCAATTCAATTTTTGTCAATCTCTATGGGAATAATATCTAGACTCACATCCATTTCTTACTACTTGAATGACTTTTGCACTTATAGTATCGCATTCTAAATCTAATTATGATCTCTATTCAAAGAAGAGTGATTTGGTCTATACAAAAAAAAGGTAGTCAAGTTATATGGCATCATTTTTGAGGATTGAAAGAAATGGTTATGCTAATATTCAAATAAAAGAGAAAAATATTAGTTTGGACATGTTTGAAAAAAAACGAATTTATTTTTTCAAAAATCTCAAAAATACTAATTACAACAAGGTCTCATGAAGACACTATTCTTTTTGAGCTTCTTAGATAGATATTTGTATAATATTATTTGATGTCAATTATCCTTTTTGATTTTAGTATAAAATCAATTTTAGGAAATAAATCATGCACAATCAAGAAATATATCTATTTTTTCTAAATACTAAGATTGAAATAATATTGAGAAGCCAAAATAATATCAGAATTGTAATAGTAGATGAAAGAATGACTCCAATAATAGACCAAGATCATGCATCAAGACCTACAAGGTGAGACACCAAGAAAGATTTCTAGAGATTAATCATTCAGGAAGAATATTCAGCAGTGAGATAGCCATCTATTGAGGCAAATAACTTTGAACTTAAACCAACTTTGATCATGATGGTCCAGTAGAATTAATTTATAGGTCATCCATTTGAGGATCCTAATAAGCATCTGAGTAGATTTCTGATAATGACCCACACTATAAAACTAAATGGTGCAAGACCATATATAATCAAGTTGTATCTATTTTTATTCTTCCTGTTAGATATAGCAGCCACTTGGTTTAAATTTCTACCATAGGGCTTAGTCGACAATTGGAAAGATATGATAGAAGTATATCTTGGAAGATTCTTTCCCCCATCCATCACTTTTGAAAGAAGAGAAAAAATCACAACCTTAAGACAAGGGGATGAGGAGAGCCTATATACTACTTGGAAAAAATATAAGAGGCTGCTGAAAAGGTATCCAATGCATGGAATGCAATAGATTTAAAGATGCAAATAAACATATTTTACCACTCAATGAATTATACATTAAAGGAAATAATTGATACAGTCTATTGTGGAGCTTTTGAACGAAGAAATATAGAGAAAGAAAGATAGCTGACCGAAGACATTGCTAGGTACAACATGAGAACTCTATCTGACTCAACACATAGAAAAAATAGAGAAAATGAGAGTTGAATGAGAGAGTTGGACAAAATGATTACTATTGAGGTCAAGCTTGAAGCACTCATGAATAGGCTGGACAAACAAGAGATAAGAATAACTATGCTCATGAAATTAGAGTAGTGGAAGGAAATGGGAATAGAAGTAGTGTTGAAGGCCAACAAGAAGAAGGTTTTATGCAATTGAGGAGGCAAACTACCTAAACGAACAAAGGAACAGTTCTTTTAAGCTTAACTTCAATCTACCAAAACACTACACACCAACATGGAAAATTCATGAGAACTTTTCTTATGGTGGAGGAGTACAACATGGAACATGGAATGGTCAACATTACTAGCAAGGATATGCTCCACCAAGTTTCCAGTAACTACATCAGCAACTTGGAGAAAATAGGATTGATCATTAGGGTCCAAATAAGATTCAATCATTTGATAAACAAATGTTGCAGTTCATAAGAGATGATAAAAGGATGCTAAGCATCCATGAGCATAAACTTGTTGAATTGGAATCAAATCCAATACAGATATTATAGGCCAACACAATTGCTTCCCTCAAAAATTCAGAGACTCAAGTAGGGCAGTTTGCCTTAACTATACGTGGTCAAAATGAAGATACTTTTCCTAATAATACCAAGAAAAATTCAAGAGATTGTATGGTTGTGCAACTAATAAGTAGGAAGAAATTGAAGAAACCAAAGTCAGATAAAAGTGGAAATAAGTAGTTCAAAGAATAATATGGAAGAAGCTAAAAAATCATTGTAGTACCAGAATGATGAAGAAGAAACTAGAAAGCCCAGAGAAACAACTCAGATATCTAGGAATGAAGTTACATTTCCTTAGAGACTGAAAAGGGTTAAGGTAGAGGAGCAATTCTTCAAGTTTATAGAGATCTTTAGGAAAGTAGAAATTAGCTTACCTTTTCTTAAGGTAGTAGCATAGATACTACTCTATGCTTAGTTTTTGAAGGATATCCTAAGTAAGAAGAAAAAATTTGTTAAAGAAGGAGTGGTAAACTTGATTGTCACATGCAGTGAAATTATCCTAGAAAAGATTACTAGAGAAGATGAAGGATATAGGAAATATCTCCATTCCATGCACCATTTGAGAAATTGAATTTAAGAAAGATCTTTGTGACTTAGGTGCTAGCTTCAATCTGATACCTTTTTCAATGGTTAACAAGTTAAGTTTAGGGGGGCTATCACCCACTTCTGTCATCCACTTCTGTCACCCTACAAGTTTGTTTTCGGTAGATTTTATTATATTGAACATGAAAGATGACCCACAAGTTCTACTATTACTGGGAAGACTATTCCTTACATATATAGCTACCTTGATAGATATGTAGAAGGGAGTGCTTATTCTCAGGTTCGGAAATGAAGTAGTTCACTTCAACCTTGACAAGAGCCTTGAGCAAATAGATATTGATGTTCAAGATGACATGTTTGGAGAAAATATTATTCCCAATAGTTATGAACTAGAAAAATATTGTAATATTCCACTTCCAATCAATAAAAATAAGATAATATTATAATTTCCTAAGAATATTGATATCGATTTTGTGACATTTATAGTTTCAAGTGTATAGAAAATGTTTTTAATCTAAATGAACACAACAGTGAGAATTCCAATTGTAGTGAAAAGAATGCAACTCAACAAGGGAACAGTTTATAAGGACTTCATTTAATCGAATTTCCAAACCATCTAAAATATACTTTTTTAAAATTAGAATGAACAAACATGTCATCATTTATGTTGCATTGAATAATATTGAAGAACAAAAAACTATTGAAGGTGTTAAGGAAATATAAAAAAATAATGCTTGGTTTATAGAAGATTTGAAGGGGATCCGTCCATCAATCTGTATGCATAAAATCTTAATAGGAGATAATGCAAAGACTTTAATCAAGCATCAAAGAAGACTAAATCATGTAATAAAAAAAGTTGTTAGAAAAAAAGTTCTAAAGTGGGTGAATACTAGATTTATATATACAATATCAGATAGCCTTTGGGTGAGCCCAGTTCATGTGGTTCCTAAGAAGGGCGATTCCATCATGATCCAAAATAAAAAAAATAAGCTAATTCCTACAAGAACTGTAATATGATGGAGGGTGTGCCTAGATTATAGAAAATTAAACTCAGCAACCAGGAAAGATCACTTTCCATTACCTTTCACTGATCAGATGTTGGATAGGCTTGTAGGACATCCTCATTTCGGTTTTCTTGATGGATATTTAGGTAATAACCAGATTACAATTATACTTGAAGATCATGAAAAAACTACATTTATATATCCTTATGGCACCGTTGCTTTTAGAAAGATATTCATGGAAGAGGTTATGGAAATATTCATGGATGACTTCATAGTGTATAGATCTAGTTTTAATCATTGCCTACATAATTTGAAAATAGTACTTCAAAGAAGTAAGGACAAGAATTTAGCCTTGAATTGGGAGAAATGACTTTTCATGATAATAGAAGGCATTGTCCCAGGGTATAAAATTTCTGCAACTTATTTAGAAGTGGACCAAGCAATGGCTTTCATAATAAAAACTTTTTCACGTCCCACAAAAATCAAAAGAATTAAGAGTTTATTGGGGCATGTTGGAAAATTAGTGCCAGATTGCTAGAAAATATCAAGAACTTTGATGAGTCTCAAGGACTTTTTCAAAAATATCAAGAACCTTAGTAGGTTGCTAGAAAATGACATAAGGTTCAATTTTGATGAGTCTTGCTAGATTGTATTTGAAGAGATTATAACTAAACTAATGGCAGATCAAATTAGTGCCACACTAGACTAAAATGATGTATTTGAAATCATGTGTGATGCAAGTAATTTTGCAATGGTAGCCGTATTGGGGCAAAGTAGAGACAAGATATCCGCTAGCAAAACCTTCAAAAAAGCTTAGGAAAATTATTACACTACTAAAAAGGAGATGCTTACTATGGTATTTTCATGTAAAAAATTTAGGCCTTATATTCTAGGCTCTCATGTTAACATCTATACTGATCATGTTGTAATTAAATATTTAATGGCAAAGAATGAAGTTAAGCCAAGACTGATCATATGGGTGATATTACTACAAGAGTTGAATCTTTAAATCAAAAATAAAAAGGGTTACAACAATTTAATAACTGATCACTTGTCAAGAATGGAGACAACTACTGTGAATGATGAAAAATCTCTAGTTATTGAAAGCATCCTAGATGAGTAGTTATTTTAACTATCATTATAAATATACTAGTATGCTGATAAAGTAAATTATCTAGTTTATGAAGTACTGCTACTATAATTCAGCTACCGGCGAATAAAAAGATAAAAACTAATAGTAAATACTACATGTAGAATGACCCACTGATATTTATAAGAGGAGCTAATACGTTTATCAAAAGGTGTGTTCTAGAAAAAGAATAAGGTACAATATTGAAAGAATAGCATGCATCACCATATGGAGCATGGGGGGCATTTTATAGGAGACAAAATAGCTCACAAAATTCTCCAACCAGGTTTCTACTAGCCTATTATATTAAAAGATTGCTTAGAATGGTTCAAGTTATGTGATCAATGCCAAAGAATAGGGAATATCATCAAATGAAATGAAAAGATATTACAAGGCATATTGGTGGTGCAAATTTTTGATGTATGAGGTATAAATTTCATGGGACCCTTCCCACCTTCAGATAAAAATGTATAAATACTCTTAGCCGTTGATTATGTATTAAAGTAGGTAAAGATAGTTTCTTTTCCAAGGAATGATGCTAAAATAGTGACGATGCACAATAATATTTTGAGTATATTTGGGATAACTATAATTGTTATAAGTGATGAAGGAAGTCTTTTTATCAAAAAAAGGTTTTTGAGAAACTGAAGAGTATATACAAGATTAAACATATATTAAGTTTGATATATCATTTTCAAACTAATGGGAAAGCATAAGTTTTAAATAGGAAAATTAAAAGGATTATAGAAAAAACTATAAGCTCAAGTAGGAGGGATAGGTTTTTAAGGTTGAATGATGCACTATGGGCTTACATAACTATATTTAAGGATCCTTTTTGAATGTCCCCATACTGAATTATCTTTGAAAAACCTTTATCACCTCCCTCTATAATTGGAATGCAAGGCAATGTGGGTCATCAAATAATTGAAATTTGACTTCAAAGCTGCTATATAAAAGAGATTATTCCATATAAATGAGCTGGAAGAGTAAAGAAATAAAACCTATGAGAGTGAGAGAATCTACAAATATACAACAAGGAAATGTAATGATCACAAGATCTTGAGGATTCAAGGTGGGAGATCAAGTTCTACTATTTAACTCCAGACTAACACTATTTTTAGGAAAGATGAAGTCAAAAACAGAGAGGTCCATATACCATAGTAATAAGTATAATCTTTGGGACAGTAATTTTGAGAACTAGTGCTTGAGAAAAGTTTAAGGTAAATGGTCAAATACTTAAGAACTAGCTTAACAGAGAATGAGTTTAGATGAGAGGGAATGTCTACAAAGGGAATGAATGCTGAAGCAAGGAGAAACATCCAACATAGTCTAGCTAAGGAATTAAAACTAAGTAGTTGATGGGAGGCAACCCATATGAGTTTGGTTTGTGACCAAAACTCATAATGAAATGTTAATTGAGGAAAAAAAAAATCCATCGAGCTAAAAAAGAAGAGTAATTTAAAACGGGATTATTCTTTTTCAATTAAAAGTAAATTCAAAAAAGAATGGCTTGACTATGAGTTGGGGGGCAAGAATTTTAAGAAAAAAAGAGGGACACCTTTTTTGTTAATCATGACAAATTGGCATCGATCACGATAAGAAACAGAGATGGGGGGCAACTTTGATCAAAATATAGGTTTTGAGGACACATTGATAATTGAAAGGCTAAGTAAACTCATGTCACAACACAATTCAGTCATGACATTATTTTCAAGTCAAAATAGTTTAATGCCATGACAAAAATTAGCATTCTTTTGATAGAGTAGATAAAATGATAGAAACTTATGTTATGACCAAAAGAAGGAATATCATGACCTGACCATCATTTCAAGCAAGTTATGACAAACAAAAATTAAGTTCAAAAGTTTACTTTACGTCAAGACAAACTTAGGTGTGCCTTGACACAAAATAATTGAATGAATGGTGTAACTTTAAATATAAGGCCTATATAAAAAGATATATATAAAATAAAATAAAAAGTCATGACACACACACTGGATTATAATTAAGTCGTGATACATGCACATTAATCTTGCTATCCTACTAAGATTAACATCGTGACATGCATACTTGAATTTTGAGCCTCACATATGAGCTTCAATTTAAAAAACCCCAACTAATCTACTTCTACTTCTTCTATTTCCAACCTAATAATTTTATCATGCTTGTGGGTCCTTCGAACAAAAAAAACACCACCATTTTCATCGTGATAGTCATGATAAATCTTATTCCAAAACCAAAATGGCTGGAAACAAGAAATTCATCCCAAACCTGATGGAGATCATGAAAGAAAATAAGCAACAAGGGGAGGAGGTTCAACTGGAACTTCTAATAGAGATGAGCTCATTGAAAGAATTAGCGACTCTAGATGAATCAGAGCTACTAGTAGAAAGAAAAGATAAGATAAAAAAGGGTTGAGGTACATTAGGAGTTGAAAGAAAAAGGTGAAGCTTTCATCTTTGATGAAGCATACTCCACCTAGCAGACATATTACTATCAAAAAAGTTTTATCGATGAGATGGTTTATAAAGGTTATTTTATTCTTTGAGAAAAAAATAATACAACTGGCTTGGAGATTTTTCTATGAGGATCAAAGGTCGGGATATGATCCTATAGTAAGGGAGTTCTACTCGAATTTGGTGGCAATGAAGAAAAAAATGGTTTATGTTGGAGGGGCATTGGTTCTATTTTGAGAAAAAACTATAAATGAACTATATCAACTTGAGCATCAAAAACATGGGTCTAGATCTAAAAGGATGATGGATAGCCTAGATCATGAAAAGGTGATTAAAGGCTGACAAAAGATAAGGGAAAGAGTATCAATTAAAAAGCATATGGTGTTATTAACCGAAGAGATCTTATAAAAGAAGCTAAAGTGTGGTTTTATTTTATTTTATTAGTTTCAGCTCCTACTAAGCATGTGTACTCCATCAAGTAACCAAAAGTATTACTACTAAATGTCATTATAGAGGGAGTACAAAATGAATATTGGGGCAATCCTAGAGACCTTGATATTGGGAGACCAACAGGGTAACCGAAGATAGTTGATTCCTCACCCTGCATTAATTACCAAGTTTTGCCTTGTAGCTGGGGTGAAAGAAAGAATGTGAGAATAAATTTACCCAAATATTTCTTTTCTAACTTTGACATGGGTGGTTAAAAGACCAAGAAATATAAAGAAAAAGGAAGTACTCTAGGCCGATGATGATTCAGAAGAGAAAAAAACCAGTGGGGGAGGCTTTGAACGGGTACCAAAACAAGCCCACACTCCTAACAAGAAAGAAAATATACAATAGGAAGAGAAAGAAACCTATACTCCCATTAGAATTGGGCCTGCACCACCAAAAGAAAGGACTTTTGTATACTCACCACCCTCTTTCAGGATAGAAAACTAGGAAGAATGTGAAAGTTCAAAAATTCAGGAGATTACCTTAGAAATTAGAAAAATGTTGATCTCTATGAACATAAACATGGAAGAAGAAAAAAAAAGTGAGAAAGGAATCAGAAACCCTTGGAAGACAGTTAGAAAGTAAGGTTCAAAAGATAAAAGCAATAGTAGGAAAAAATTAGAAATCAACGAGAACACGAGTGGAAGGATTGCAACCTTTTCCCCATGGACTATGAACCTCTTGATATCATGTCAAAGCCACTACCCAAAAAAAATGAATCTTCAAAAACCTTTAAAAGTTCTATCTCTCTCCCAAACAAACCTAAATCATAATAAAAGTCAATAAGTTCAAGTAATTAAATAATGTGAGGTTTTATTCTGAAACTTTGTAATTTTTTTTTGTTTTTGTGGAGTTTGGTTTAGTCTACCTATTGACATCATATGTTTTCTTTGCTTGAGGAAAAGAAAAACTTCAAGTTTTAAGGAATTTTGATGAGCCAAATAGTCATTGATGCTTTAGTCAATTTTCCTAACATGTTTAGGAGATGTATTTCATGGCTAAAGGTTATATAATTACTATTTTTATGGTTTTGTAGGTTTTCAGCTAAAAGAAGAAAAATGATAGTAGAAATATAGAAAATTAGTTAAGTCAATTATATTACGACAAAAATCAACTCTTTTGTGACAAAAATCAGATGAACAAAAATCAAATCACAACTAGTGAATGATATTACAACCATTATGAAAGAGGAAAGATAGAATTGATAATGATAGCAATATTTAGCCATGATAATAGACTTAATCATGATAGTAGAATTTGATTTTGATATCAACATTTGGTCATGACAGCAACATTTATTCATGATAACAGGCTTGGTCATGATAATAAAAGTGGTCGTGACATCACAAGTTGATAGTGATAGTGAAATGAAGAGGAAAAGAGACATTAACCATGACAAAGAATTCAAAGTGGGCTGATCTTGCTAGATTTTTACAAAAATAACTCTGGAAGCTTGGGTTAGCACAGACCATATAAAAATACTTTATTTTTAAAAAATAAGGGTTTAGAAGGTGACCTAGGTGACTAGTTGCTAACAACACCATTTGATTTTTCTTTCTTATTTTCGTTTAGATCTAGAGTAGAATAACTTTTCTTGAGTTGTTTTGTTTGGATTGGGAACTTTACTTATCAGATACATGAATCTGAACAAGGATTCCTTGTGTTTTTATGATGTAATGGTTATATTAAATTCGAACAAGAATAATCATACAAAATCATATGATTTGGCAAGGTGTAACCACCTTGTCAAACTATATGATTATGTGAAAGCTTTGTTGAATCAATCTAATTGTTTTCTATGGGAATCAATGGGAGTTCCTTGAACAAAAATTTAGATTGAATAGATTGGTGTTCATTTCATTTACTTATTCTGCATGCTAGAACCGAATGCCCTTAACTCATTGTATCTTGCCCTTATGTATGGGAGGCCCTCTAAGTGACACAAAGAAGGTGATATATCCTGAAGGTAAGTGAACAACCTATTAAGGAGGAATGTGAGGCTAATAGTGGGAAACAAGGCAACTCTACCATTTCATGTAGAGAAATCCCCATTTTACTTAGAGATGAGAAAATAGAGTGACTCTTTAGATGAATCACTAAAAATATCACCTTAATCTTTCAAGTGATCTATGTTCTCATGTTGGCTTTGATCTAATCACGGGAAGAGAAAACTTGTATGGATTTGAAGGAAGAGGCACAAATCATTTGCAGAGACCTACAACACCTAAGTCTTGGGAAGCAAGAGATCTGTAGTCATTAGAAAAAGATATGAAGTATTGAGAATGAAAAATACCCATTTTTTATAAGATAGCATGAAATACGAGCAACCCCTTAGATACTAGACTTCTAGGAAAGCTAAGAAATCTAAGTGGTGAAAGGTATAACAACAAGGAGAGTTTCAGGGCTATATGCCAAAAATACTTTATAGATTTCAACTTTTCTATAGAAATAAGTCATGATAGATAAGTCTAAATGAATTGGCTTTACTACATCACCTTATTTTAGTATCATCAATATGCAAGAGAACCAATCTAGTCCAATTTATTTTTAGAAATTTTCTTTAACCTTTTGTTTAAAGTTTTAATATTTAATTTTTGATATCATTTAGTTAGTAATTGAAAACCTTTTTTTAATGGTTCAAATTGTGTGGATCTCTCTAGTAGTTTGGGTTCTTGGCAATTCAGTTCTTTTTAATCTCTATGGGAATGATATCTAGAGTCACAATCATTTTTTACTATTTGAATGACCTATGCACTTACAGTATTATTGACTAAATCTAATTATAATCTCTATTCAAAGAAGAGTGATTTGGTCTATACAAAAAAAGGCAGTCAGAGGGTAAAGTTAGAGTTAGAGGGTAAAGGTAATCAGTTCTTTGTGGCTGCAAAATTATCATAGAGTTAGAGCCGTACTTTTCTCATAAAATTTAAATGATTATGATGGAATTTTATGTCAGAGCAACCAAGTACCCCATTGGTGCTAATATCATGGTCATGCCCTAGTATCATTATTTTTTATCTTTAATATATCTCAGTAATCTCAAGTTAGATTCATAAGCTTTTTACAAAGCCATGAATTTTGTGTCAAAAAATAATATAGAACCAAAACTACCCAGGTCAAATCCATGGTAATTATTTAGCATCATAACTTTTGGGACCCAAAATATTAAAAATGATATTATCCGAGTATGATTATTTTTTAAAGTCATGACTATTATCCTTAAAGAATGGAAAAATTATAACTTTTATAGTCGGACTAATTGTTAGTGTCATGGTTTCTTTTTAGCACCATGGCCATCTAATATATGAGAAAAGTGAAGGTAGTATCATGACAACGCATAATGTAGTTGATATTTGAGATACATGAATAGCCAAGTTTTGTGTTGTGGCTATTTCCCATATAACCAAGGTCATAGTGTAACCAAGGTCATATGTAACATATGACAGGTCTTCTCAATGCCACTATTATTCCTAACATCATAGCCATATAATGATTAACATAGACCAATGTCAATGTAGAAACTAATACCTAGTATTATGATCAAATTAGGTAATGAGAGGCCATTCTCTATGCTATAACCATTCTTAGCTCTATGGCCCTATATGAAGAATGCACAAAGTTATGACTACTTTGCAATATTGTTACTTTGTGTTACATAAATATTAGGCCCAAGTCATGGTTATTTCCTAGTGCCACAACTTTGTGTAATAGAAAGATTGTGATAAATTCCTGCTTCATTGGTGTTTCAGGCCCTGCAAGGCTGGTTAGACTCAGGGGTAAAAAGATACCAAAGAAGCACTCAAAGGGGCTTTCAACTCATATTGGCTAGTGTTGTGACTATTTTCTAGAGTCATAACCTCAAACCTAAGAGATAAAGATCAAGATTACAATTTTTTTTAAAAGCTGTGACTTCCTACTTAAAGCAATGAAGAATCACCCTAGTATAAAAATTAGAAGAGAGATAAATTCTAGGAAGCTCTCTATTTCTTCTTCTTCCTCCATGCAACAAGCAATGCCATAGTGTAACTAACAAACCTAATGGGTATCATGGCTCTCAAACCACCCTCTCTAGGATAGATTATGAAAAATTATATTAAAATAGCATCTGGCCTAGGGTTTGTTTATCATGGTTTATATTATGTACCAATGGTTTTACATTAATGGATGTATTTTGATTTATATTGTGTTATGGAAATTGATGAATTGATGATTAAATAGAACTTGACCTAGCATATGGTAATTATTTCAAGTAAGATACTGTTGAAATTAAAAATATGAATACTTTTATATGACAATATATTATATACATCTTAAAAAAATTGATTCTCAATTTGGATAGACTTTATATAGAATATTCTCATAATGGTTTTACCTTTAGTATTAAAGTCATATTGTCAACAAGGAGGATAGTGACAAGAATCCTTGAGATATAAATGGGTATATATTAACTTATAATATGGTGATAGCTTTTGAGTTACTTTCACTCATATGGTTTTCACTAGTAAAACTTGAAGAAATCATATATTAATTATGTGAGTATGATATACTTATGAAGCCAAAAATATAAATTCTTATAAATTATATCAATTATTGGTATTTATGATACTTGATGCCAAAAATAAGAATGTAAATATTATACAACCATCAAGAATAGTTGATGAGTTGCCTAAAATATATGGGGTTTGAAATGACTCTAGAGAAGAGAAGATTTTTTATTATAGCGATGATATATTGAGAGGATAATTATGGTGCATAAATTATTGTTAATTTATGCACCATTGGGATGAACTCAATGGTTATAACCACCTAAAATGTCAGTCATTAAGGCAAGGAGTTATTGCATGACACTCCAACCTTTGTTCAATATTTAAACATAAAATAATTTGAGATATTTTGAGCTTATATACATAAATTAACAAACCCATGAATCTAAGATTGATTCCATAATATAAATATGTATTTTATAAGAATTGCGTTGTCTTACTATTGATAATGTAACTACCAATACAATCCTTGTGGGATCGATATCTTGATGAAAATGTTCTTTACTACTTGTATGACCCATGCACTTAGGGATATCTATTGATAAGATACTCTCACCAATGAATTTTTGGATACTATATAACCAACAAAATTAGGTGGCATAATATTTGGCATTCAAATTACTAAATATCTTGCATAATTTGGTGATTGATATTGATGTGTAGATGTAAAAATAGAGCTAATATGTATTGATTTCATGATTTTTAGTGTTTTAAAGAATTAAGATGGATAATCATGAAATCAATGCATGTTTGAAGCTGTTTAGTTGAAGGGTAAGATTAGTAAGTCTCACATAGTTTAAGCATTCATTATTATCCAAAACACAACCTAATTGGTCTGGGGCAATTCTTGTATGTCATGATCCTCCTAACTAGTTAGCATTATCTTTCAACTTTATGATACAATCTTAAAGATTATGATATTATAATAGAGTTTCAACCATTATTATCTCATAAAATTTAAATAGTTATGATATTATCTATTGTAGCAACCAAGTACCCTATTGGTACTCAAGATCAAGGTCAATTTCATAGTACAATAACTTTATCTTTAAATGGCTCGATAGTCACAAGTCAAAGTCAAGGTAGTTTTTACAAAGCCATGACTTTTGAGCTATAGAAAATTATAGAGCCATAACAACTCATGTGAAAACCATGGAAATTATTTAAAATCATGACTTTTGAATATTAAATATTAAAATGGATATTACTTGGATACAATCTTTTCTAAGGCCATGAACTTATTCTCAAAAAAAGGCATAGATGTGACTTGTGCATGCAAGCTAAGTTCCAATATCTCAGCATCCTAATAGTTTCATGACAATAAAGTATATGCAAGAAGAAAGGGTTAGTGTCATGGCCATTCATAGTGATCCTGACACTTAAGAGATGTGAATGGTTGTTTTTGTGTTATAGCCAATCTCCATAATATCATGACCCTCAATGGACTACAAATGGATAAAAGCATGAAGTAGTGGCCATTTTTGATTTCATTGTATCGTGAATATGTATTATAGAGAGATTAGACCCAAGTCATAGTTGTTTCAAGTGTTGTGACTTTGTGTTACAGAAAGATCAAAATATTGAGTAGAGTCACAATCATTTTCTAGAATCATGACTTCAAGTTGAAGAGATGAAGGTTGAAGTTATACATTCTTCTTTTAATAATGACTTCCTACTTAGTGTAATGATTTTGTATGAAATTCATGACTTCCTACTTAGAGTAATGCTAGGCTACTCGAATATATAAGTGGAAGGAAAAAATTCTAAAAAAACTCTCATTTCCTCTCATTCTTCCTCATGCAACAAGCAAAACAACTACAACTACAAATCCTAAGGGTGAATTTTGCACTCTCTAGGAGTTCCACATACGAGGAAGAGATGCATGATTTATGCCAATCTTTGGAGTTGAGGGGCATGTTTTTCAAACCTCTCTTCTATAAAGATAGATTTAGAAATTTGTATCAAACTAATACGCTTTAGGGTTTGTGAAATTTAAATTATGTGATATAATTGGTTTTAATTATGTATGTATGAATGTTTTGATTTATTATGTGAATACTAATAGATTGTGACTATATTGAACTTGAATTATGGTTTCAATTATTGGTGAGTTTGTGTGATATTGTTGTGGTGGATGGGGACGAGCAAACTATGAGGCTCACTTGTATAAATGATTAAAAGGAAGTGACAACCCTTTGATTGTGATGCATGAGATAAATCTATATGTTAAACCTCAAAATTTGAGCATGTTAATCATCTCAAATATGGTACTTATGAAGCTAAAAGTGTAAACACTTTTTACATGTCAATCTATTATACACATCTTAAAGGGACTAATTCTCAATTAGGATGGACATTATATAGAATATTATTTTGAGGGGTTCACCTTTTCTATGATAGTCACATTATCACTAAGGAAGAAAGTGATAGGAAAATCTCAGGATATTCATGAGTATATTATGACTCACAAGATTGTGATAACTTTTATGAACTACTTTTACTTAAATGATTCTCACTAGTGAAACTCTAGGAAAGCATATAGTAATTATGCATGTATGTCACTTAAAAATTTGAAAGTGTAAATAATTAAAAACCATATCAATCATTATTCTTTATGAAAATGGAGGAAATATAATAACAGTATGGATAAGAAGAAACTGTCAAGGGCAATGACTAAAGTTGCCTAAAAAGTATGAGATATGAATGACTCTCATGCATAAATGAATTATTATATTGGTAGTGTCGTAACGAGAGAACAACTATGAAGGGACCTCCATTAAGAATTGCTCTTGTATGCCATTAGGATAAGGGGGCTTTGCACAACACCCCAATATTCATTCTATGTCCAACATAATAAATGTTGAGTGATTTAATAATATCATATAGATTAAATACATAGACTATGTACCTAAGATTGTTTAATAATCTAAGTATATATTTTTTAAAAAATGAGTTGTCTCATTGTTGAATAATTGAATTGATTCCTATGAGATCAATATCTACTTGTATGACTCATACTCTTGTAAATCTCAATTGTTGAAATACTCTCATTAATGAGTTTTTGAAATATTGACTATTAAATTAAATTCGGCAGAGTAACAAAGTCATAACAACATTTTGGTATTATTACTTAATATTTGTTTTGTTTAGTTAATCAACATTAGTTATTGTAATTATTATTGTAAAAAAAGAATTCTTTTTTTGTAGTTTAGATAGCATTAAGTTTGATAAATATTCTCGAATCTAAAAGATAAACCATGTTAATTGTTTGAATGTGGATAGTTATCTTTTGGATTTACTTGCATTTTTTTTCTTTTCTTTATTTCTAGACACCCCTATATATAAAATTATAATGTCTAATAAATCTTGCCAAGACGTCCTATCAAATTATTTTAATGAGGTATAGGAAGATAATGATGCACATAAAAGGCATTTTGAGAATACCAATGAGCAAGAGACTTATTATGTTTAAGGACGTAATTTTCTATTTCAAATCTTATTACAACCATTATCATCCTTATTTTTAGTAGGAAAAGAATTATGGACATTATTAGATATGGATTCCATGATAAGATGCCAAATTATGGATCTTAACAATTTTTAGTATCTTATTAAATAGCAAAACTTGATGATTTGTTGATAGACTTGAGAAGAGGTATTACTCATCAAGAAGAAGAGATGAGACAACTTAGAGAGAGAGAGAGAAAAGTCAAAAATTGGTTAAGTCTAAAGAAAGTTCTTCATCTAAAATCTCTAATGACAGAGACAATAATATTTATGGTTGTAACTTTAGAAGAGGACATGGAAATCATTGCCTCAATTATTCAAAGAGAAGATGAAGAAGTGAAAGATAAAACTTTTGTAGCCAATATGAAGATAGTTGTGAAAAAAAGCTTGAAATGAAAATTAATGACATAGTCTTCACTATCAAAGGAGAAGATGAAATGAATAATCCAATCTCCATAACTAGTATACAAAAACTTGTGGTAGAAAATCTTGATGAGGAACTCAAAGATATGGCTTCAAATATTCAAGAGGTAGAAGTTAAGCTGGATTATAAAGATTTGGTTTCTAAATTGGAAATAGTTGATGAGTTCAATGCATGTGAAATTGAAAATACCAAGTTTTTTCATAATACCAAGGCTAAAAAAATAAAGATTGAGAGAAATGTCAAGCTTAATTCCTCCATCATCCATGAATGATACCGAAAGTATATGAAAGAATAAAGTAAAACAATATAGTGAAAAGATAGCATGGACAATTAAGATTTTTGATAGATTGAAAGAAGTTTTGAAGGTTTATTTATGGATTTAAAATGTAGCTCTAGTGAAAAGAAACCCATAAATTTTATTTTATTTCTTGTGTAACGAATTATGATAGTTGTTACAATAAAAATTACTTGTATATAATTACACTAACACTCCCTCCCACATACAAAATAATATTGGATTCAAACTAATTATTATTCAAATTTTTTGCAAAAATTCATGATAGTATTTCATAGTTATGACAAGACCTTGACAATATTTTAGAGTCATGACTTTTGTGCTATAGAAGGAAAAATAGTATAGAAGTTATATGAGAAACTCATTACTTTTATGCAATGTTACAACTTGGATAATATTGCTTGCCCTAAATTCACAACTTTTCGTTTAAAGAATAAAAATAAACTCACAGAGTTGCAGCCATCAATTTTAGGGTTGTGACTATAAATACTTAACTTTCAAATATCATGCACAAAAAAACCCATGATTATCACTGTTGATGTGACAATCCACTCTAAATCCTCATTGTCCATTGATTTGACAATGGAAGGAATAAGATTATCAAATAAAAATATCTTAGAGATGAGCCATAAGAGGAAAGAGAAGAGATAGAGGCCTAACATCATAGAAATGCCACTTAAAGTTATGATGCTCGAGGTGGCATTAATTAGGGATATTGAGATGAATTGGTTATATTCAATGTTTCCAAAAAGGGGGTTTATTTGAGAGAAAAATTTAGTGAATTTATTTTTCCTTTTTCCGTTGTTATTAAAAAGTAGAATTAGATGATGCACTGTACACATAAAGAATAGAGAAATGCCTAGATTGTAATGGAGTTCTATGCAAATTTGTAGGATATGTAGGTGAAGGCATACAATACGAGAGGTATTTAGGTTTGATTTGGTAGAAGAGTCATTGATTAATTGTTTGGATTTCAAATCTCTCCATGGGGACATAATTTTCTATGTATCACTAAGCTATCAATGAATGAAAAAGGTACATGGGGGTTACATTGAAGAGTGCGTATGAGTATTTGATAAGGGGAGAACTCATGAAGGTGATTAAAGTTTGGTAATATTTATTTGCTCATTATTTTTGTCACTCTTCATATTTTATGATTATTCTAGACAGAGCAATATTGTTATCTACCATTTTCATTGGTATTGCTTTGATATAGAAAAGATTTTGAAAAATTGATTCTTAGATTTTTTGATTGTGAATTTTTGTGCCAACTAATTCATCATAGCCTTATTACTTTGCTATGTTTAGCCAAGAGAGTTCCTATAGATGAACAAGTCAAAGAAATGTGTTCGATAGTATTTCTCAAGACATTGTCGAGCATAAAAAGGGTAATTGAAGGTAACAAAAAAAAGAGAATAAGTTAATACCTGAAAAAAAACTACTAGCTGAAATTTGGAAAGATAGTCCATCCTTCACCATGATTGACACTCAAGTGATGGAAAGAAGGGGATGAATGTTAGAAGATGAGCAAACCTGTATTGAGCATTCATTAGTTGTACATGGTAGTATGTTTATATATTTTGCTTATTTTGGAAAATATGCTGCAAAATGTAGAGCAAAACAAGGAATAATTGAAAAGGAAGATTCATTTGCTATGCACAAAAATATTAGAAGAGGTTTGAAAGTTTGAAGATCAAATCTACAAAACTCTTGGAGGAAGGAATGAAATGCATTGATGTTGGATTGATGGGCACCACTTATTCAATTATAATTCTATATAAAATGGTTATGGTGAATTGAAAAAGAATAATGGAGACAAGATACATAATGAATGAACACAAATAGTATATAGGAAGTTCCAATGGATGGATGAAATAGAAAATGTAGAGCAAAATTAAATATTTTTATTATGCAATTAAAAACTTTTAGGTTGCACTAAATTTGATGAGACAAATATAGAGTTCTATATGATATGTTGTAAAATATATTGCATAAGTTATTTACATAGAGGGGGGATTCAGAAGGGACATTCATTTCTCTATCACCTTTTGAGTATTATCATTGTTTATTCTCATATTGTGATGATGTACTCTTTGTGTGAAATTGAATTGAGATGTACTCTTTAAGTATTTCTCCATCACTATTATGATTTGTATTGTCATTGTTTATTCTCTCATTATGATGATGTATTTTTTTGTGTGAAACTGAATCAAGATGATGTACTAAATTCTCATATACCAAGTTAGGAAAAGTTCTATATAATAAGTTGCACCAAATTTGAGTATTCCTTCATAACTACTATGATTTGTATTATCATTGTTCATTCTCATATTTTGATGATGTACCCTTTGTGTAAAATTGAATCAAGATGCTTTGATATTATGTTTCTTTTTCTTTTTTTGGAGGGCAAAGTTATTCTTTAGGGAAGAGCAATTATTTTAGTATTTAGTAGGGGGTGTAGACATTGAAATGAAGCTAATATATATTGATTTCATCATTTTTGGCGTGTTGTAAAGTTTTGATGAATATTCATAAGATCAATGAGTTTTTAGAAGTATTTAGTAAAGGGTGTAGATCATTAAGTCTAGAGTAGTTTTTGTGTTTATTCTTGGTCGAGAATATAATTAATTAATTAGAAGTAATTCTTGTATGTTATGATCCTACCAACTCATTAGCATAACTTTTTATTATGTGATAGGTTTTTAATTTTTAGGATATTATCATGGAGACTTATCCATACTTAGCTAGAAAAATTTAAATGATTGCGACATTAATTCTCCATCACAATAATCAAGTACAACACTAGTGCTCATGGTTGTGGCTACTTTTATAGTATGATGATTTTATCTTTATATGGCTCAGTTGTCTCAAGTTAGAGTTATAATAGTTTTACAAAGCCATGACTTTTGAGATACATAAAATTATAGAGCAATAACTACTCATGCCAAAGCCTATACAATTATTCAAACCATGAATTTTGGATTAATAAATATTACAAATTATATTCCTAGAGTAAAACCATTTTAAAGGCCATCACTCTTGTACTAAGAAAAAGACATATTCATGGCTTGTACGCATAAGCTAAGTGTCAATGTAGCAGTATCCTAATAGTGTTGTGGCAATATATTATATGAGAGAAGAAAAGACAAGTATCATAGCCTCTCACAATGTTACTAACACTTAAAAGATATGGGGTTACTTTTGTGCCATGACTAGTTCATAGCAATGTGGCAATTGCTAACACACAAAAGGCCTCATTATCACCACTATTTATTAGCACCACATCTACATACATTTCAAGAAATACTATTTTTCAATGTCATGGTCTTTACATAGTACTATAGTTATATAATAATATGAGAAACCATCTCAACTCGGTAGCTACTTCATAGTGCCACAAATCTCTATGGACTAAAAATGGATAAAAATATTAAGGCACACTCATTTCATGTCACCTTCACTTTTTGTTACAAAAATATTAGACCCAATTCATGATTGTTATCAGCACCACAACTTTGTGCTACTGAAAGAGTAAGATGTTGAACAGAGTCATGACCATATTCTAGAAACATTATCTCAGGCTAAACAGATGAAGGCCAAAGTTGTGACTTTCTTCTAAAAGTCATACCTTTTTTACTAAGAGTAATACACGGCTACCTAAGTATAAAAGTGGAAGATAAAGAATTTTCAAAAACTCTCATTTCTTCTCCATCTTTTTAAGGCAACAAGCAAAAGTCCTGGTAACTACAAACCCAATAGATGAATTTTACACTTCCTATGGGTTTCTCAAGAAAACAAGAAATGCATGATTTATGTCAATCCCTAGAGTTGGGGGACATAACTTTCAAATCCTTCTCTTTTAGGAATAGATTCAGAAATTTGTACCAAACTAGTTTGATCCAAGGTTTGTGTAATTTGAATTATGTGATGTAATTAATTTTAGTTATAAATGCATAAATGATTTGATTTATTTTATGTAAAGATAATGATGGATGATGACTATATAGAACTTAAATTAAAGTTTTGCCTATTTGTAGGTCTGTGTGAGATTATCTTGGTGATAGTGATAAATAAACCATGATTCTCATTCATGTATACGATAGAAAGGAAGTGAAGCCCTCTTAATTATGATGCATAAGATAAACCTATACATTGATCCTTGAAATTTGGATATATTTAATCATCATGAGTATGATACTTACAAAGCTGAAAATACGGATGCTTTTATATACCAATCTATTATACACATCTTAAAATATTTAGTTCTCAATTGGGATAGAAGTTATATAAAATGTTCTCCCAAGTGGTTCATCCTTAGTGTGTAAGTAACATCATCATTGAAAAAAATGGTGATAAGAAATCTTATGCAAAAATATGTTGACTCATAAGGTAATGTATTACTTATATGACCCTTACTCTTATTGAATATTATTGGATAAGAGACTCTTACCCAACTAACTTTTAGGATGTATCTAATTATAAAATTAGATATTATAACAAAGTGCACCAACTATGCAAATCATAAATAAAATCTCCTACTTAATATTTTATTTCCACAATATATTAGAAAAAGAAAGCATGAGCAATTACAGAGTTCCTTTATATCTTCAAGAAGTTGGAAGTCTACATTTCCTTTATGAATGTATTATCTCAAATGCCCCAATACATAAAGTTTATGTAGGATGTCATTAGTATCAAAAGAAAGTTAGAAATACATGGAATAGTAAAAATAATAGAGAAATATAGCACAATCATTCTATATAATATCTCAAGCCAGTTCAAAGACCTATAGAGTTTTATGATTCGATATATTATTAGGGAGCATACTTTCTAAAAAGCACTATGTGATTTAGGTTCGAGTATCAATTTGATATCATTATCCATACTGTGATAGTTAAATCTTGGAGACATTGCCCTAATCTCTTTCTCATTATAGATGGTCAATCGATCAATTAAGTTTTCAAGAGAGATTATAAAGTTGTTTTAGCCAAAATTGAATAATTTATATTTCTAGCTTATTTTGTTGTGCTAAAAATATAACATGACAAATATACTCTATTGATATTGAGATAGCCATTTTTAGCTATTGGATAGGTGTTCATATATGTCACAAAGAGTGAATTCACACTTTATATGAGCAAAGAGCAAGTGAAATTCAACCTATATAAAATTCTACAAAATCCAAGTGATGACTAGAAAGATTGCTAGAAAATAGATAGGTTACAATGAATAGCCGAGAGACAAAAGGTAGATTTTCAATAGGACTAGAGGTGTCAAATGGGTCGGGCGGTCCGGGAAATGTCCACAACCTAGCCTAGTTCAGTAGTGCCAAGCCCTACACAGCATGGTCCAAAACCATGCCCCATGCTAAGCCAAGCCACCCCATGGCACATTTCATGGTGTGTTAGGCCATCAAGAGCCACGCCTCGTGCCAGGATAGGCATGACTAGTGTGCCTGACCTAGTGGCATGGTAAACTAGCCCGGGTGATCACTTGATGAGACACAATTAGGCATGACGAGTAGTCTAATTTTTTATTTTTTAAAAAATATTTAGGCCTCGATGACCCGACCTCGTGCCCATGATGGGGGCGGTCTAAAATATTATGCCGCCCCATCATGGGATAACCACATGACCAATTTTAATTGACTGGTCACATAAGCTAGTCACTCATTGTATTTTCATACAATGGGATCTCATGCACCTTCGACACAGTCTATCATGGTAGTGCACTTGGCCATGCTAGGCAAGTGGATTGAGCCACCGTGTTATTTCTGGCATAATAGGTGGCAGTCGTGCCTTGTATCGTGCTGACATAGCATGCCCCATTTGACACCTCTAAGAAAGACATCCTAGAAGATTGTTCGGCCAAAGAAGATAAAAAAGATAATAGGTGAGAAGTAATTTGGAGAGATGAAAATAGTACAATAAATCTGAGGAAGAGGTTCATTATGAAGTTATGACATTTTTCAAAGTCATGACTTTTGAAGAATCAAAGTCAACATTCACAAAAGATATGAAGGAAAACCCTAAAACAATGAAATTCTCAATTCAAGAACATGAAGAACTTGGCGAGTGAATTTTTTAGATTCTAGAAAAAGTTAAAGTGAAAGAAAGTTAACTAATGATTATTGATTTGCTAGAAAAGGAAAATAAGTCTAAGACAATAATCAAAGAACATAAAAAATAGGGTAAAAAGATTGTTGCTGCAATAAAAAAGTCAAAACTTTTGAAGAAGACTTAACATCACATGTATAATCCATGAAGGAAGTAACAAAAGGAGATGAACCCATCACATTACTGAAACATAAGCTTAAAGAGAAGCCAAGACTTTTTATAAAGCCAAAACAACTTTCCTCTTAAAAATCATTCACAAGTTTACTTTTTGTATTATGTGATGTAATTTTCTTTTATGAATATACACACACTTAGACACTTTTATTTTATAAACACCCAAAAAGAAGTTGCAACACTCAAATCTTGCTATAACTTTATATCATGTCAATAAAGTTGTGACACCCAAAACCAGTCATGACTTTCCTTTTAAAAAAAATTGAGGCCACCTGCAAATTCATCGAAAGTTTTTTATTAGTCATGAGTTAATCCTATCCTTATATAAATCCCTAACCCTTATTCAAATTATTTTTTATTCTTCTTCTCCACTTCGATGAAATTCACTATGACTCTATGTTAAAGATCTAACCTATGATAGATGAGAAGACATTGATTTTGAAGCCTTGAGTGAGAAGAGAAAAACTCATGTGAGTCACAGGCCAAAGAAAAATGATAGAAGCAATCTACCACCAATACTTCCTCTAAAGTTGCAATGCTTGAACTAATTTTTCTTATAGAAAGGGGAGGGGATGAATGATTTTTATTCTAGCTGAGAATAGTTTTGTGAGTGAGTGGGAGTTTATTGAGTTCATCCCACATTTTCATCGATGATAGAGAGAAAATATTTTGATTGATTATGCACCCACATGGAAAAAGGTAACATGACTATCATAATGAAGTTTTAATCCAACCTAAAAGACATGCAAGACAAGATGTGATATGTATGAGGAGTTTATGTGTGCTTTATTAAAAAATTTAGAAATTAAGTGTTTGGATTGCAAGAGACCATGGATGATATAACCTTCAAATCTCTAAAGATGCAACTGAACTACAAGGAAATTGTCAAATATTGATGAATGGAAGAGCAGTTTGGAGAGTATTGACACTTAGTGTAGGGAGAACTCATTGAAGAGAGCAAGGTTTAGTTATACTAGTACTATATTTTGATTCCTACCCTCCATCTCTCCATCATCATGCTAGATAGTGCCATCATTCTCTTTTCCCTATGAAAGGATATAAGTTCTATGTTGGGATGATCTTAGATAAGCCATTCTCAACTTTCAAGGAGGATAATTTTTAGATCAAAAAAATTAATCTCTCCTTGATTACTATGCTATGCCAAGCTAAAAGAGTTCCAATATACAAAGAAAGTGATGAATGATGTCCATGGATGTCCCAATGACATTGGTGGGTGTGAAGAGAGAGCTTGATGAAGATAAAAAAATGTGGTTCTTGAAGGAAAAGAATTGATTGATGTTGGGAAATAAGTCATCTTTTTTGATGCCAACATAGAAGTAATGGAAAGAAATAAAGATAAATGTGATTAATAATTGATATTCCAATTTCATTTTCTTTAGAATAGATAAGGACTCTTAAGAGAGGTCATCAACTTTTCTAAAAAACATGATTTTGAAGGAAACCTATAGAACGATGTGCTTGAAGGAAAAGCTAAAGTCTATGCATAGTTTCTTAGTGGAAAGATTAGAAAGAAGAGAAACCAAATAGAAAGGATACGTGAGGATAAAGATGAAGAACACAAAGCTAATGCAAAGTGACACGATGCATTGAGAGAGATGCATCTCAACAAGCATGGATGCCTGTTTGTTCCACCTAAGAAAAAATAGAAGATTTTAAAATGAAGATATTGGAAGTTATAGTGAAAAGGATAGAGACCAGACTAATGCGAAGTACTAAATCATTTGAGAAAATATATGAGTACATTGCAAGTGAGTGGAAAAATATGATAAAGAGCCAAAATGAAGAAATACAGTATAATATAAAGTATAGAAAGATAGAGTAGGTCCAATATTTGGGAAAGTGTAATGAGAACTAGAAATATATATAATTTTAACTTAGCTTTTTTGAAGGTTCATTGAACTCAGTTAGGAGATGATAAGAAGCATTATGTAGTCTGATTGTAAAGATAATGGATTGGCAATGAGTAATAAGAAGATTGAGAAAGACCAACTACATCCAATACTAGATTTGAGCCCTCTCAAGTAATGTTTCCATTGAATGATTTGGATGATAAGGGTTGATCACATTGTAATTGAAACTTATAAATGATGTCTAATTTTTAGGTTAAGATAATGTCAAAAAAGCTAATTGGGCAGAGATCTCTTATCCAACATAGTTTTGAAAATATATAGGTCATACAAGTAGTAAAGTAGATTTGTATCTGGATATCAATCTCATAGGAATTTAAAAGGCAGATTTAACAACCCACAATAAGTCAACTACTACTCTAGCCGAAAAAATAAAACTAGGTTTTGATAAGACTCTTAGATTTTAGGGTTGATCCATTTCATTATATAAAAGATCTATCTAAATTGCCTAGTTATTAGTGTTTGGTTATAAAATGAATATTAGATTATTATGAAAAATGCTTTAGTACCTAGTAGCATACAATATGGTTGTCACATGTTAGGCCCCTCCCCAATGATAGTCACTACATAGCTATCTCTGTAGCATTTTACCAACAAAATAAAAAATTATATCTACTAGAGGGGCATTCACAACTTCATACCTTTTATGCAACTCACAATTACCCTTGATGGGTTATTTGTATATGCAATCATATTCTCTAACCTCATGTGTCATTAAGATGTGAACTAATATGATATTAATATTACTTATGTTTTGGCTTCATAAGTGTGATATTCATAAGAATAAATATATGATTTCTTTCAAATCTCACTAGTAAGAGGCATATGATAAAAAGTAACTCATGGGGCTATCACCATCTTATGAGTCACCTCCACTCACATGCGTATAGTGGCTTACCTATCACCATCTACCATGATGACACATGACTTACATACTAAAGTTGAAACTCCTAAGAAAATTTTCCATAAAACTCTCATATCAGTTGATGAGCAGCTAGTCTAAGATATGCATAATAGATTGGCTTATATAAGTATTCTTACTTTTGACTTCATAAGCATCTTACTCTTATGATTAAATTTACTTCAATGTTAGGTTGTAACATATAAGATTATTTCAAACATCACTATCAAAATAACAATAAATTCCTTCTCATATTTACTCATGAGTGTGCTTCTTGACTTATCTATCATCATCTACCATATAATGTGCATAACTTACAAATAGTAAAATCCTAATTTTAGTTCTAAATAATTATAACATTCATTAATAACCAATCTTTAATACAAACCAAACATAAAAATATATCAATTATATATTCATTACATAACATAAAATACAATGACTCTAGAACTTTAATCTAGCCTAACTAATGAGAGGAGTTCACATGAGATATATCAAAATATATTGCTTGAAATTTTTGATTTCCACCCTCAAGAGTGACTAAGAATCAAAATCATAAATCTATAATTCTCATTCTTATATCTTGAATATGTCCTTAGGTGGGAGTTAAATTTTACTCTCCCCTTAGGATTTATGCTTGTGCATTATGTTATCTTTTTGCTCATGGATCTAGAGGTGTCAGTAGGGTCATGTTGTGTTGGCATTACCCATTTTTAGGTGGCCTAGTTGGGCCACTTTCCATGCCAAGCATAGCCCATTAAGGTAGTCATGACATGCTTGGCATGGCATGACTTGTGTTTTGTTCGGCCTGACATAGCCCAATAGGCATGAGTCCTTGCATAATTGGGATGAGTCATGCCAGGTCATGCCATGTCATGTTGGGTCATGCCAGGAGCTGAATCATGCTAGTTTTTGATTGTAAGTATGTAAATTAAAAATTTGCAATGAAAGAAATGTGAAAAAAATACAATCATATCTTACATGCGACATTCATATGAAATAAAAAAAATATCCATCATGACATCATAAAAAAATGATAAAAAATTACAATAATATAAACAAAAATAATAAAAAAAAAAATCCATCATCCAAAATTAAAATAACAATTATCAATTTCAACATCAATTAGTATTTGCATGCAAATTAATATTATTATCGTGAAAGCATCTAATAGTATCACGTGTAGTGGCCTCAATATTCTCCAAGTCCAATGAGTTATCATTTGCCAATAACTCATGTTCTCTCATTATAATCCAATCCTAGATGTCCAATGAGTGTATCAATGATATCTAGCCATAGTCTCAAACTCTTATCTGAAATGACATTGACTATAACAAAAAAATTAAACTTCAATGTTATGCTCGACACTAGAGCAATCAATAGATCATATATCATCTTATATAGTAAAGATAGGTGGACTCATATGATTTTGACCATAATAAATTATAAAGGTTCTTATTATCTACATGTGGTAGGATTAAGTAGTAACTAGTATGTATATATCAAGATAAGCTCATTCATATTTGATGGACCATCCCATCATTTTACTCACTAACTAAATGGAGAAATCATTATCCCTGAATTTGGTGTCCATGTATGTAATCAGAGCTTGGCTATAACTACTACCATATCTATTGTCATAGTATGTAAATAACTTAGTCTATTTTTTGTGAATGGATGCTTCATGTTGGTATTCCTAGTTCATGCACATGGATATATATGTCAAAATATTTTTTATCTCTTCCACCTTAAACCTATGATCTATGTAGATAGCTAGGAAATAAAAAGATGGAATGATGAACAAGTACTTTAAATACTTGGTTTTTATTTCAATAGACATGACACTAAATATAGGATCATCTTTAAACTTGCTAAACATGTTACTAATATTAAATATGTACCTAAGTACAATGCAAGTGGTAGGAATATATACAAACGAATACATAATCATTGTCTCATATAAAAACTTTAGAAATTTTATAAAAGAAGTGTCATCAATAATGAGTTTGTCACTCTTTCTATTAATGTAGTTAGATATCATGTGTTTGTTTCCGACACATTACTCCAATATTAGGTATGTGTACTTTCAATGGTTTCTCATATCTATTTGGAATTTCTTTATCTTTAGACCTATAAATAAACATAGACTACCAAACTTCTATTGTCTGCTAGGCATTTGAAAATATTTTAGTAAGTTTCATAATTTTTATTGATGCGGGGAAATAACTTTCATCTCCACTTATACTATCAGGTTAATATGTGACACATGCATCTAACATGTAAAATCTCACATAATAGTTCATCTCTAATAGTCCTAACAAACATGTTAATAGCTATTCCATTATTAGATATATTATAGAATATGATAATAAATATTATATTTTGAATATGAAAATATTTACAGATATTCTTCTAGTTTTCTATTTTTTAGACATTTTGAGTTTGAGTCAAGGCCATAGAAAAAAAATATGGTTTCAGCATCAGACCTTTTTCATAGGGTTATCATTATTATCTAAGTCTAAATCTAAATTAATATTGTTATCATTATACTCACTAGTAATTATTTTTTTTGTTTTAATTAATTTATTGTATATAACTATATATAAAAAAATACATAAATTATGTTCTGGATTGGAGATGAGATAGATACAGATAACCACATGAACACACCCCGTAGCAATAGGTAACAAGAAATTTTTTTCTACTTGAACATGAAATTGCTTTAAACTTTAATCCTTAAAAAATTAATGAAAAGAGAAAGAGCAGATAGCAAAGAAGATGGAGATTATAGAGGATATGAAAGAGAGTTGATTCAAAATAGAAATGAGAATGAAAAACTTCAAACTTATATTCTATATTTATAGAATTTTTTTATTTAAAAATCATATTTTTCTTAATTTATTTTAATTTTTTTGAATTTTAAATTGGTAGAAACCCAACAGCCATCGCATTTCTGCCCTAACTATTTGAATGAAATCCAATGACTAGGATTATTATAGTAAAATCATTAATTGTTTTTTTTATTTTAACTAGGTAACATTTGGAATTGTGGGTCAGGTCTTAAGTGCAGTGCAGGTAGATACAACCTATGGTGCACTTGTGCCCAAGCCAAGCTCCTAGACCATAAGCTTAGGCTTACCCAGAGTGACAACTACAATCTACCAAGTCACTTGGTATTGCATTAGCCATGATGTCGCAATGTAGGCCAGGACCAATGCCATTCCACCCAATGCTGACAGGCGAGTATATGTTGTATAGGCGACAACCAAAAAGGTTGTTGCATGTCAGTGTATGATTATGCGTGTAGGGATAGGGCCGATGCTAGCTAGGGCTAGACATATGATGGGTTTCATTAATAAAACCTACCATATGCTAAAAAATATACAAATTATTTTTGAACCAGGGCTGAGTGGGTTAGCCATTGGCCAAATAGACCATGCCTGCTTCTTGGTAACCCATAACCTATTAGGCATAAATGGTTTATGCCTTAGAGGTTGATGGACCATTCCAATGGGCCAGTTTAATGCGCCAATAAGCCTGACACATGGGTCGTGCCTTGCTCTTTGCAAGGCATGGCTACCTTTAATCGAACATGACACAAGTCATGTCATGAGCTAGCCTGACCCATGTCCAAGTATATTTCTAGACTATCCCATGCTAGGTTAGGCATGGCTCAGTCAAGTCATGCACCTCACACCATACCTGGGCTGCCTGGCCCACTTGACACCTTTACGTGGATCTCACTAGGGTTGGGAAAATTTTTACTCCAAGCCCTAGCTTTTTCACCTCTTAGATCATGTGCTCGCTCTATGCTTTCTCTCTCTTTTTGTTATTTGATTCTAAGTTCTACTTTTATACTCAAATGGCTGGTGTATTTTTTAAGTCGGAAGGCATAACACTAGGGAAGGGCCATGGCTTAGTTATGTCTCTCTATAATACAAATTCAGTATGTTGGGAAATAGTCATGGCATTAGTTTCTTTATTGTATTAGATTGCATGGCACAAGGAATAGCCACATCATATATATTTTCTCTCAATAACACAAAGTCATGGCATTGGGAATAACATGACATGGATTTCTCCTTTGTAATACAAAGTCATAGTATGGAGAATGACTGCGGCTCATATATTTCCTTTATGTACCATAATGTTTCAGTACTAGGAATGATCATAGCTCATACATTTCTCTTATGTAACTTAAAGTTAGAAGTCAAGATACTAGAGCAAAGAGGCTCAGCTTTGGAAATAGCTACAACTCAACTAAATGCCCTCTAGAACTTTTTATAACCAAAAATCATGATAATAGAGAAAGACCATGGATTTTTCATTAGTAATAATAGATTTGTATTGAGAAAGTCATTGTGCTAGAAGATGTCATAGATTTTAGTACCGGTATGAAACTTAGCTACTACAACATAAAATTAATATCATAGTCATTAAAAAATTACCAAGTTAGTACAACTATGACTACAAAAGTATTTTATATCTGAGAAAAATATGTTATATAAGGAAATGATTGTGTCAATGAGATGATAGAGAATTGGCATATTAAAATCTTTATGATTAGTTGTATAGAGCATTGTATAAGAATTGATTTTGAAAATTTCCTATAAGTTTATGGAGATATAATAAAGTCATAACATGAAGAATGATATGCCATTACATGCTTTTTTGCTTTCCTCATACAAAATAATATCACAGTGTCTTATATTTCATATAAAAACGAACCTATTTCATTAATATTCATCATAATTTGTCCAAACAACAATTTCATAAAAGATTCTAATCAAAGCCTTTTTTTAATGCAAACACATTATGCATAATTAACAAAATAAGTATTATTATTATGTATTTGGCATACCAAACAACTAGTCACCTTCTTTTCCACGTTGAAATATAATGTGTATTTATTTGTTATCATGATATTTTATTTCTACCTTTTTGGTTTGCTATTGATGATAAGTTTCAAGAAAAGAGATGAAGATTAATTCCCAAAATATGAGCAACACTTTTAGTGGGAGCATTTATTTGGTACTATACCCACCAAATATTTTGAGTTGTTTGGCATAAAATTATTGATGTGTATGTACTTATTTGAGTATTAAATAGATAGACTTCACTAACTAGCTATTTTTATTGAATTGGAGTAATAATAATAAAATTTGATTTATTTTGGATGAAATTAGTAAACTTGGTGAAGCGGTGACTTAGAGAAGAAAAAGTAATGGACAGCCATGATTCTCGAGGCACAACTTAGTTACACATTTCACAAGCCTTTTGAGAAGTTGTAATAGCCTTTTTTGGTCATGACTTTATAAAATAAGTCATGTCATTCTCTGTATGTCATAACTGTATGACCAAATTATCATAATCTTTTCACTATATAATATTATCTTTGTGATTATGATATTTTTTTAAAGTCGAGGCCACAATATAATGTAGCATCCAATTAACACACTATTTCTCAAGTACAATAAGTCATAGTATTTTTTAGTGCTACAATATAATCAATATAGAACAAAAAATTACATAACTCCGAGTGATTTTTTTTTGTGGTATTTTTGAGGAATGACTTTGTGATATAGAGAGGGAAAACCTTAGTTATGACCTCAACCCAACACCTTGACTTGTAGGTTTAAGATTCATTTGAAAATTTGAAGTATAAAAAATGATACTTAAAAGTTTTTCACAAAAAAAGAGAGAAGGAATCAGATTTTAAGCCAAGAGCATGCAAAGCCCTATGTGATGTGACTTCCAACCTTTAATCAAGGAAAAATCCAAAGCAAGCATAAGCATAAATTTGTTGTAATTAGGGTTTGATATTTAGATCCTCACTAGGGCTATTATTGGGAACCCTCGATTCTACAAGATACCACTCCAAATATCTCATAAGAATTCTTTCCCAATTTTAGGTTAAAACTGGGATCTAAGATTGATTTATTACACCCATGTTATGATGATGTAAATATATAATATTTATATATTTGATATTATCGTGTTTTGAATATTGATAGATGTTGATGCAATTTAGAACTAAAATTTAGGATTTTTAAAATATCATTGGTTTATTCATGTTAGTCATGATAGATGGTGACTTGTAATCTTAGGATATACTGATGAGATATAATAATATGGAAGTGAAAGTCCTTCTTATCTTAATATATGAGATAAATTTATGTGTGAAATATATGATTGAGATAAATTTAATTGTTAAAAGAACAAACATATTTATGACTATATACAAATTCTAGAAAAACTAACCTTTAAATATTGTGCAAGTAATGTATAATGTCTAACCTAGAGATTTCACTTTAGTCTAAGACTTGTATGTAACTATAGTTGATGACAATATATAAGTCATAAGACACATATAAGTAGAGGTTTTTTGTATGGTGATGACAACCTTTAAATGGTGTGAGGAAAGATTCATGGGAAGTCTTATGTTTTTTGATTTGAGTATGACACTTATCAATCTGAAACCAAAATTGTATTTATTAGCATATCATTTTTCATCTTTATGAAATTAGAAGTCGGAGAACAAAAATGCATTATCAAAGTAGTCATCAAGGGTAGTTAACTTACTACCTAAAAGTAGTATATATGTAAATAACCCATTACTAGAAAAAGAGTAATTTTGGTGGTTAAATACCAAGGGAATAACTATGAAAGGACTATCCCTGATAGTACTAGTCCTAGGATGACAACCATCATGTATGCCAAGGTGGCACTAGGACATTTCTATACTAATCTAACTTTTATCAGACTATCAAGCATAATATTACTTAAATACTAAAGAAGTCTCATCAAACATACGGAAGTAGTCAACCTTAGAGTTGAAGTATCTTTTTGAAACTAAAGTCTATCTTCTCAACTTGAGCAGTAGTTAGTTTACTAATAGTTGATCAGACTGCATACACAATTCTTATGAAATTAATATCTAGATTTATAACTATCATTACTACATGTATGACTCATATACTTAAAAAATATTATTGGACAAAAAAAATAACTCAATGAGCTTTTGGAATTATGATACAAATAATAATTTTTAGCACTGCAACAAAGTCACAACATGACTCCCAAGCACAGTCACTTTTCATTTCCACAAAAAATATGTTGAAACCTTGTTCAAGTTGCAACTCCAAGATCAAAGTTGTGAATATGAATTCCATTAATAGTTCTAGCTTTTGTCTAGTAATGACTTCGCAAAATAGGATATGACTTCTCCCTAGATCTATTAGCTTTAGTCCAATCATGATTTTTACATAATAGAATCATGACTTTGCTAGCAAGCATTAGCTTAAAAAGAGGTATGAGTCATTCCTAATAAAATAAAAATATGAAGTAGAAGGATACTAATAATAATAATAATAAAATAATGATGATGATGATGATGAACTTACAAGGCAAATAAATATGCATTATTTTTTTAAGACTATTATATAATATTTTGGAGTTTTATAGTTTTTACATTTGTACAAGAGTTTGGGAAATATTCATTGAATAAGAATATGCATCCCGTAAAGTTGGAAGTATATATCTTTGACTAGCGAGGATAATTCATGTGGGAACTATTTATCTTGGTTTATGGAGTAGAATTATATACCCCACCTATGTTTTAAACTAAGTTTGATGCATACATAGCACAATCATTATTTTATTATCTACATTTCCTTTTTTTTTCATGCAAATTTGTGTATACTATTTATTTGTTTGTAGAAAGGATAGGAAAAGAAGATAAATATGTTTTTTTTTGTGATATTTGTATGATTTACTTTGTTTCATTCTCGTATAGCTTGTTTTGTAACTTTGGAAAAATTAGAAAAGAGAAAAGAAAGGGAGAAAAGAAAAATAGAAAAGAAAAAGAGAAAAAATAGGAAACATTAAAATAGGAAAAAAATAGAAAAGTTTATTTGATTATAGTTTTCTTCTATTTTTTCATTGCGAAGGGACAAGCAATGTGTACGTTATGAGGAGTCCTTAATACTCAAAAAGTACTTTTTTTAAAAGATAATTTTAGTGAGAATTATATTTTGGTGCACCAATCCAAAAAAAATTGAAAAAACTGAACATAAGTTTTAATATATAAAAATAAGTGCACCAAACTTTTAAGTAATTAAGTTTTTATGTACTAATTTATGTTAATATGAAATTATTCTTATTTTAAAAACCAACTAAACTAACTCTAAAAAAAAACTTGTAATGAGCTTCATTGAGGAGCTCGCGGGAGCTCATCGAGCTTCTTTGTGGAGCTCACTGAAGCTCTTGGAGCTCCAACAAGGAGCTCTCTTGAGCTCCTTGATAACCACCGAGGAGCTACACAATGAGGAGCTCTCTGGAGCTCCAGTGAGCTCCTATGAAGAGCTCCAGTGAGCTCCTCGAACTCCAGTGAGGACTTAATGAGCTCTCTAGAGCTCATCAAGCTCCAACGAGGAGCTCCTAGAAAATCCAACAAGGACTTAATGAAGCTCCTAGAACTCTAGCAAGCACTTGATGAACTCTCTGAAGCTCATCAAGCTCTAACAAGGAGCTCACTGGAGCTTGATGAGCTCCTTGAACTCCAACAAGGACTCGTTGGAGCTCCAATGAGGAGCTAGATGAGCTGCATCAAGCTCCACCGAGGAACTAGATGGAGTTACGAGCGAGAGGTGAGTGGCATGGGGTGAGGGGTGTGGAGCTAGGTATTATTGATTAACTATTAAGTTAAGTGATTAGGAATACATTAGGGATATTTTGGTATTATGATAATAGAGTGCACCAGAAGTTATTTAGTTAATAATAAGGTGCACTATTTTTTATGTATTAAAATTTGGGTTCCTTTTTTTTCAATTAATTTTATAAATAATGTACCAAACCATAATTCTTTCAGGATTTTATCTTGGCTTCATCACTTTTAATTATTAATTATTCATATTAAACATAATTAACATAGTAAGTACCCTATATTATAATTTTTTTTTGTATATATTTGTGGTGTTTTGAATTATTTTTATCTCTTTAAAAAGGTCAAAGAATCTTAATGGAATAATATTAATATAAAAGAAGAGGACGACATGAAAATCAAGGTAAACAAATTTGCAAGTTTCAGCAGAAATTTACAAGGTGTAATGAATTTGTGCAACAAAGGAATTAGAAGAATATGTAGAAGACAATTTTCAAAACATCTTAGTTGTTCACAATACCTTGCCAACTATTTAAGATACATATAAACTCAAAATTTTAAGTAGATAACCATATAAATTCATCTTCTTAACTCTCTTAGTCTTGTGAATTAGCAATTTCAATGACCATGATGACATAAATAATTTGGTTATAAGATCAATATTCTTATTATGATATAATCAATCTCTTTCCCCCTAAATTACACACAAATGAATTCAATGGGGAAGAAAGTCCACTAACAAAAAATAACACATGATCACTATTATGTAATATAATCAACCCAAAAAATATAAATATGTCACATCATTATTCACATGTGCGCGCGTGCACGCGCACAATCCTTCATTATGTTGGCTATCAAATTCTACTCACGTACATTAATTAATATCCATATTATTTTCACCCTCTATTGTATTCGATTATATTATTGATATATTCTAAACTAAAAAATAAAACAAAAAAAAAATACTCATAAATAGTTAATAATCACTGAGTTAAACAAATCAACCATACATAGATAACAAATTGAGAAAAAAAAGTAATTCATAGAAATTCATACAACTTTGTTGAACAACATTTTCAAAGCATTGAGTTATCGTCATAACTTATTTAAAAATTTAAATTATCTCTAAAACATTCAAATGAATATAATTGTATCATTGTTATTGAAAATAAATTGAATAATATGAAAACAATAATGTAAATGCCATCAAATCTATTTATGAGGTAAGAACTTCAACGAAAATTATCAAATGTCCCTTTGTCATTTCATTTGATGGAAGCAATTAGACACTCAACAAGAAAAATATCAGCAGGTAACACGATACATGAAGTTAAAAACATATTGACCATTAATAACTATAGGATGAATAGTCATCAAAATACAGTGATTCATGTCAAATCACTAGTGAACATCATTAATTATTTAAATTCAATGTTATTTGTAGTTCATTTGCTAAGTTTCAAGATATATAGAAACATACCAATATTACATTTTAATAAGAGAATTTAAATAATTCCCATGCTTTTAAAAGTTTCAAGATACTACTTTTAAACAATTCCCATGCTTATCCATCATTATGTTAGTAGATAAATCAACACGCGCGCGCGTGCGCGCACACACACACACACACACACAAGCACACACACATGAAGACACATGGAATTTGTTAAATGGAGGTCCTATTTACTTATATTTTTTAAAATAAATATGCAAATGCCAAATTGTTTTTTAAAACTACTTATATATATTTAAAAGACTCACTAAAATGAAAATATTTAAGAAAAAAGATCCAAATTTCTAATATTTGAAAAAAAAGTATATTAAAACAAAAAAATATGTTTAGTTTAGCATACTCAAAAAAAGAAACTAAAAAATACACTTATCCTATTTTACGTCATCTTTTACATGAAACCAAATTCAAATTTTAAACATTGTAAATGAATTAGTGGTATACTACTTTTGAAAACAATATATTGATATAGGGATATAAATCATGAGTCTTATGAGTCATATATATATATATATGTGTGTGTGTGTGTGTGTGTGTGTGTGTATATGTACACACACACACACACACACACACACACACACATTAATTAAAAGATATAGAAGAATTAGAAGAATAAAAAAAATAAGACGAATAAGTATAAAAAAAAGAAAATTAAGAATAAGTAGAATAATAAGAATAAGAATAATAAGAGGACTAAAAAAAATAAGAAAAATAAGAAAAATGAAAAGAATAAAAAGAATAAGATGAATAACATAAATAAGAAGAATAATAAGAATAAGAAAAATAAGAAGAATAAAAAGATTAAGAATATTAAAAAGATTAAGAAGAATTAGAAAAATAAGAAGAATAAGTAGAATACTTTGAATAAGAAGAATAAAAAGAATTAGAAGAAAAATTAGAATAAGAAAAATTAGAAAATTTCAAAGAATATGAAGAATTAGAAGAATAATAAGAATTCAAAAATAAAGTATAATAATAAGAATTAAAAGACTTAGAAGAATAAGGAGAATTAGAAAAATAATAACATTCATATGTTTATATAAACATATGAATGTTTATAAATATTTATATAAATGTATAAAGTTTTTATGTAATGTTATATGTTTATATAAAAATATAAATGTTTATATATTTATTCATAATGTTTATAAATATGTATACATTTATATATAAATTTATGATAATTTATACATTATATATAAATGAATTAGAGGTTTATGTGTTTATTTAAATATTTATATCTTTATATGATATATATATATATATGTATGTATGTACACATTTAAAGTTTATAAATAAACTTAGATAAATAATAATAAAAATTTAAATAAATGTTTATATCTTTATACTCTCATATATATATATATATATATGTGTGTGTGTGTGTGTGTGTTATAAGCATCTATATAAACATTTATAAATATTTATAAATGTATATAAACATATAACATTATATATAAATGTTTATCTAAGTTTATATAAAAAGTATAAATTTTTATAATTTTTTATGAACTTTAATTTTTAAATATATAATATTGGCAAATATTATAAATAAATATATAATTGTTTATATTTGTATATAAACTTTTTGTTTATATAAATATTTATAAACATGAATATGTTTATATAAATACATTGATATATATTTTCAAATATAATATATCTATAATTCGTATATGATTTTTTAAAAAATAGTATAACAAAGCATAAAAAATTCATATACTATAATTCGTATACTATAATTATTATACTATATAAATACATGAATATAGTTATTACTTTTTTAAAGTTGTGGATTTGGATAAGTGTATTGTTAAGATTTATTTTTAGTATAACAAAACATAAAAAATTTGGGTATTATTTATTTAAATATATTTTAATTTTACGGTAACATTTAATTAATTTTTCTCGAAATAACCAGATTAATGTAATATAACATTGACGAACCCTAAAATCTTCGATATATGCTGTTGATCTTCTAGCTAAGTGATATCTCCTTGATACAGTCACTGCGGATTCAACCGCTACGAGGCCTAGACACATTGCAGCTCTGATCATTTCTTCAATTGTGGAATACTCTTCTATTCTGTGAATCGTCAGTTAAGGTAACCAGTTTTCCCCTGGTGGAGTCCAATTAAGTGTTTTGTATGCGACAATTTTATCTTGAGCAGCCATTAAACATGTTTTTGAAGCTAATTTTACAAGATTTTTGTTTATGGACAATGCCTAGTATCAATCTTGGTTATATCACGCTATTCGAGGATTTGTTTGCCACTGTGATTGTCATGACTGAATTGGACTGCCTCCTTAAAGTTGCTTTATAAATTGGTGCGGATACATAGTGTATTTGTTAACAGTATCACACGACAAAAGCTGTCATTCTATAATTGTAAACAATTACATGTTACAGCATTAGGTACTATTTTATATTATTCATGTTAGATTCTTCTAAATCACAAATTTAAGAAACCGAGGTTTCATTGAAATTTCTTCGGTATTGTTATTGTTCATGTTGAAGAGATGATTTTGGAGGAATATAATTAGCGACGTGATCTTTATATTTTTCTCTGATTTGGGTGCCATGCGCTATCCATGTTATGTGTATGCCATATTGAAATTAAAACTTGTGCATCCACTAAATCATATAGTAGTTGTTGTATTATGCCCGTTGGTGATTTTTTCCATTGTATCATCTAGAACCGGGCTCCCTTTTTCTTTTTGGAGCAGCATTGGTTAATTTCATAGTTGTTGTAAATCACTGTTCTTAGGGGTTATTAATTCCTGTCCAAGTCTGAGTTTTGTTCTCTTCTTGATTGTTGACAGTCAATCAGTAATCTGAGCTATGGCTGACTTGGAAAACCTCCTCTTGGAGGCTGCAGGAAGAACTCGCACGCCTGGAAGGAACCAGAGTTCTTTTCTTCCTTCAATGGGAAAAAATGAGGCATCATTTTCTGATGCCGAGAGTGATTCAAGGGATGATTATTCTGATGACGAGCATGATGAATGTTCAAGCCGTAAGGCAACTGGATCTCAAGTTCCTTTTAAAAAAAGGCTGGATCCTGCTGAACGAGATGCTGACCAAGAGAGCCAGGAAGAAGCTGATTCTGATGATGATGGGACTGATCGAGAGAGGGAGAGCAATGATGAATCAGATGTTGGGGATGATCTTTACAAGGGTGAGGCTGACAGAAGTAAACTTGCAAAGCTATCTGAGCTCGAAAGAGAGTACATACTGCATGAACGGGCTGATAAGAAAGGTGATAAAAACTTAACGGAGAAAGTTCGTTCGAAACGTGACAATGAGGGGGTGAATGTTCAAACCAGGAAGGACAAGGAAAAAGTGAGGCTTCCCTCTCCCATTGGCTTGCGTTCCTCTGTAAGATCTGCAGATAAGGAGGTTACTAAAGATGATAGGCTGACTGAGCTGATCTCCAAGCGCACGAAACACAAGGATCCAGAAGCACATTATCGGCTGAGGGATATACCTAGAGGAGCAACTGGAAGCCAGATTTCTTCTCCCATGAAGCCAAAATATGCCCCCTCCATGAGCCTCAGTGGGTCCAGCCAGAGTGATGGTAATGATAAGATTGGGATGGACGAGGAAGAAGAGTCCATTGGTGATGGGGGAATGATTGAGAGTGAAGAGGAACTGCATGCTTCAGAGGGGCCCACATTTGATGATGTAAAAGCAATCACCATTAGAAGATCAAAGCTTGCCAGATGGTTTGTGGAACCATGGTTTGATGAGTTGATTGTGGGATGTTTTGTGAGGGTTGGAATCGGGAGGTCAAGGTCTGGGCCTATCTACCGGCTCTGTTTGGTCCGCAATGTTGATTCAGCTGATCCGAATCGGTCCTACACACTTGAGAACAAAACAACCTTCAAGTATTTGAACGTCACGTGGGGCAACGACAGCTCTGCTGCCCGTTGGCAGATGGCGATGGTTTCAGACTCCGTCCCAACTGAAGAAGAGTTCGACCAGTGGGCTAGAGAAGTGCAGCGCAGCAGTGGCAGAAGGCCAACCAAACACGAAGTCTTGATGAAGAAGGAGGCAATACAGAAGTCCCATGCTTTTGTATGCTCTTCAGCTTCTGTTAAGCAAATGATTCAGGAAAAAAAAACTGTTTCTTCTCGCCCTTTAAATATTGCTCTAGAGAAAGATCGATTGAGGAGAGAGCTAGAAATTGCCCAGAGCAAAGATAATCAGGCTGAAGCAGAGAGGCTTAGAGTGAGGATTCAAGAGCTAGAAGCTTCTCGGAAAGCTCAAGTGGTTGATGCAAAAGCTTTCAAGCTGGCAGAGATGAACAGGAAGAACAGAGTGGAGAATTTCAGAAATGCATCAGAAGCAAAACGGAGAAGTGTTGCTGTGAATGATGGAGATGCTGGGTATGATCCATTTTCTAGGAGATGGACGCAGTCTAGGAATTATTATGTTGCAAATCCATTGGAAGAGAAGGACGCTGCTATCATGGTAGAAAACCAGGCTGCCATTCCATCAGCTTCTTTAGTGATGCCTGCTGCAAATGCAGGGGTGGCTGCTACAGAAGCTGCCTTGGAGGCTGCAGCAGATGCAGGCAAGCTCGTTGATACTAGAGCTCCTGTTGATCATGGGACAGAGTTGCATGCACTGCATGATTTTGAGCTCCCAATCTCGTTGACTGCCCTAAAGAAGTTTGGTGGGCCTCAAGGAGCTGTTGCTGGTTATATGGCAAGGAAGCAGAGGATAGAAGCCACCATCGGTTGCAGTGTTCCTGAGAATAATGGGAAAAGGCATGTTCTAACCTTGACTCTAAGTGATTACCAGAGGAGAATAGGCCTTCTTTGAACATATCAAATCCTGATCTGTTTGATTCTCCCAAATGCTATATTAATTATATGCTTGTTTGGGCATGTGAATGTTGTGTAGCACACAAATAATGTGCAAATATGTATTCATATGCTAATGTATGTATTCTTGAGTCTACATGTCTATTCATTTTTGTGTATATTCATGTATGTACCTACCTTTATATTGGCAAAGTGTATTTTTATATAATCAAAGGTGTACATATTTTCTAGCAGATCATCATATAAATTTATAAGCAAATTTCACTAATTACTAATGCATATGTATCTTTGTGAAAGATTATGGTTGGGTATTCAAAGTAAAAAAAAATAATTATATTTTAAGACATGAAATATTCTTTTTAATGTCAGTGTAGCAAATCAAATTTTTTTATTGTTTTGGTATACTACAAAATGCCTACCTAAAGTAATCTATATCATCCATGTCAACTATTAAAAATAGCATTTCATAAAAAAAAATATGAGGGTCAAATATATGTGTTGGTTATATAGGATTAAAAAAACTAAAAAAAATGTTAAATATATGTGTTGGTTATATAGGATTAAAAAAACTAAAAAAATGTTAAGTATATGTATTACATTTTTTAATATTTATATTGTTATATATACATATATATATAAGGTAACATTTTTCAAAATGTTATGTATACTATTTTTGAAAATAATATATACATGTTTTCAATTATTTATTTATTTTCTTGATATTGACGTGTACCAAAATATGGAAATTTGGGATTTATATTTTTGTGTACCAAATATAAATATTTTTAGTATTGGTGCCAAAACATAAAAAAGTCACAAAACATAAATATTTTTATTTTGTGATACCCAATTTATATTTTTTATTTTGATATTAATGTGTACTAAGGATATTTTGGGATTTATACTTTTTTGTTTACCAAAATATAAATATTTTTGGTTTTGATGATCAAAACATAAAAAAGATACGAAGCATAAATATTTTTATTTTATGATATCCAATCATAATTTTTCAAATTCTTTTGGTACTTTGCATCTATATTTTTGTTGGTCTATAACTTTTTATAATTGCAAATTCATATTTTTTAGTTAGAGTTTCATGTGATTTTTTTTTTTCAAATCTTACGAGATAACTTTCGTTAATAGATTAAAAAGTGTTTATATGTGTGTTTCTATATGCTTATATAATGATATTTTGATTCATAAATTCTCATTTGATTGTTAGAATCGTCGTACATTATATGATATAATCTTAGAGTTTGGAATATGTATTTCTTAAAATATAAATTATTACTTTGAATGTAAATGGGAGTAGGGTATTTATGTAGGCATAAACATGGACTACAACTTGTTTCTAGTTGGTAGTTAGTTTTGATTCTTCATTAATTTTAATTCATATTTTTTTACATATGTTTTTTAAAATATAAAAAAAAATAAACAGCTAAATGTCTTCAATTTTAGGGTATAGATGTCCAGCATACCATGTCAGTCTCCAGTCTCACATGGACTGTTTTTTAGTTGAATTAAGACATCAAGCCAATTCAACATGACTTACTTTAATATTGGGCGGTGTTCCCTTGCATGCTTAAACAATGATATTGCAAAGAAATATTTTATTAGAGAAAGGGTATTCAATTATTTTAACTCTCCTTTTGGGGACATTTTGCAGAAAGAAAAATTAGGTGTTATTTTGTATGCATAAAGAATAAAGAAATGCTTCAATTGTGAAAAAAATTCTATGCCAATTTAGAGGATAAGTTATAGATTTGTTCGAAAGAGATTCTAGAGAAATCGATTATTAATTTTCTCAATAGTAAATTTTCTGGTCAACTAATTTATTATTTCCTAATTATCTTATTGTCTAGCTAAGAGAATCCCAAGGATGAATAGGTTGATATGATGTGTTTGATAGTGTGTCCCCTAACATTATTGGGCATTAAAATGAGAATTTAAAGAGATAAAAAATGAAAGAAGTCAATGCTTACAAGGGAAGGATTGACAAATATTTGGAAAAAATAGTCATCTTTCATTAGAGATGACATTCAAGAAATGGAACAAATGAGAGGAAAACAAGAAGATTATCTAGACCACATTGAGAATTCAATAGTTGCAAATGGAGGTATATTTATTGATATTTTATGCATTTTGGAAAATGAGTACTATGATGCCGAAAGAAATAAGGAAGATTTAAAAATGAGATCAAATCCCTAGGCACAACAATAGCAGAAAAAGTTAGAAAATAAGATGCAATATGAGAACAACATCAACAAAAAGAGATGTCTTTTATCGTGAAACAAGAAAAGTTTAAAGACAATATCTATAAACTCTTGTAGGAGATGATGAAACACATATATCAAATTAACAGGTAGTGCTGATTCATTTGGAAAAGTACACAAGGCCATCATGATAGATTGGAAGAAAATAATAGTGAAAAGAAATGATGCAAATTGAAATGACAAAATATCAAGAGAAGCAATGAATAGAAAAATTGGGAAAATATAGTGCGAATTAAAAAGATTTATATCTTGTGATGAGATTCTTCGAGGTTACATTGAATTCCATTAGGCAAGATAAGTGATACTTTGTGATATTCAATCAAAGATATTGGATTAGTTAGCAACATAGAAGGAAGATTTAAAGATATCATCCACTTTTATACCATCATTTTAGTACTCCAAATTATATTTTACCTTTAAGAAGTATGATCCTAAAGAAAAATCATACCCCAACTTATCTTATTGCATTGATTACTTTTTGTTTATTTCTATACTATGATATTGTAACCATTGTGTTGAATTAATTTGAGATGATGTTGTAATTTATTTTATTAAATGAAAGTTATGACTTAGGGAGTAGTAATAGTTTTAGTGCGTGAGTTTGTTCGATATTCAAATTACTAAAAATTCTTGAGTATTTTACTACTTTTAGATTATGCAACATTGAGTAGTTTAGGTATTTATTCATAGTCGAAACTCTACCTAATTAATTATGGTAATCATTGTATGATATGACTCTATCACCTTCTAATCATTCTTTTGAGATAAAAGAAGTTACAAAACTAAAACTACTCAGACCAAAACTATGACAATTATCTAGCATCATGACATTTGGACATAAAAATATTATAGAGAATATTTAATCGAGTACGACCATTCTCCAAGGTAGTAACTATTTTCCCAACACTATGACCATTTGATATACAAGAGAGACAATTCTTTATATCATGACCATTATCAGCACTATGACCATATGATGTAAATGAGAGCTCATTCTCAATGACCAGACTATTTCTAGTGCCACAATTATATCATAATTAAGAGAGACCAGTGCTAAAGTCACAATCATTCCCAGTACCACAACCATATAATGCACATTATAGGTTATTCTCAATGCCATGCCCATTCCTAGCATTATGGTTGTATGATTAAAGAGATATAAACATCAAAGTAGTGGTCATTCTCAGTATTATAACTTTGTGTTATAGAGAAAATAGGCCCAAATCATGGATATTTTCTAGTGCCATGACTTTGTATTACAAAATGGTTGGAACACGTTATTTAGCATTCAAACAATCAAATATTCTTATGTGTTTTAGTGGTTTATGATAATATGTATTTGAGGAAATGGATCAATAAGAGGGGACATTTTATAATTTCGAACCATCTTAAGAATTAGATTTGTTAGCTAATAAAGAAATTGAAGAAATTAAGAAATTGAGAAGAGCCAATGCCATCAAGGAAGAGAAATTAAGAAAATTAAAGGAGAAATATAAAGTCATAAATTTGGTTAGAGTCCAAAGAATGTGTGTCATTAGAAATCCTTATAGCTAATAAAGAAATTTTTAGCGTTGAGAATTTATAAGAGCAAATATTAGATACGATCTCAATTATTCAAGAAGAAGAAGATGAAATGAATGATGAAATTTTCGTGGCTAATATGAAAATATTGGTGATAGTGAATATAAAAGAGAAATTTGAAGGCATGAACTCAATTATTCAAGAAGAAGAAAATAAAGTGCAAGATTAAATATCAATAGCTAATATAGAGATCTTTGTGATAGAGAATCTTGAAAATGAATTTGAAGATACAGCTTCTATTATTTACGAAGAAGATGAAGTGAGTAATGAAATCCTCGTGCCTGACATAGAGACATTTGTGTAGAGAACCTTGAAGAGAAAATTAAAGATATGGCATCAATTACTCAAGAATAATAAGAAGTGAATATTAAAGCATGGGTGGCTTAAATAGAGAAAGCTATATAGGAGAAGTTAGTGCAACAAAAAAACCAAGATATTTTGTAATATCGAGGCTAATTAGAAAAAAAAGAGAGCTCCACCTAAACAAACTTCATGGATGAGAGTATTAATACAATCATTCATCCAATATCCAATACTGATATTGAAAGTAGAAGAAAGAAAGAAGTAAAACAATATATTAAAAAGTTATGGAGAAAACAAAAAAGAGTAGCATGACCCAAACTATCTTCATGAAACCGGGTATCGATATGATTATTCATCTAATATCTACTATTTTTGCTCAAAGTACAAGATAGAAAGAAGTAAAACAATATTTTGAGAAACAATCATAAATTATAGAGATCTTTGAAAGAAAAAAAAGTTTTGATGGTCTAGCTATGGATATTAAAAGTAGCACTTCTTAGGAGGCAACCTAATAATTTTTTTATACTACTAGTTTGATGAAGTTTGTTTTTTTGTGAGAATACATGTATATATTTTCACTTAACCACCCACAAAAAAAAATCAGAAATTTAAACCAGTTATACTTTTGAATTTTTTACCCTAAGTCACAAACTCGCAATAGTTCTTTAGAGTCACGACATTGGTATTACATAAAGTAAAAGTCCACCATATGTTTAATGAAAAAGCCATGATAGTATTTCAGACCTGTGACTTTTGTATTATAGAATCCAAAGCATCATAAAAACTTTATAACAAAATCATGCTAGTTTTTTAAAGTTGTGACTTTGATGTCATAGAAGGAAACTCATAATTAAAGTAATTTGAAAAATCTATGGTTTAGATCCAACACTACGACTTTGAAGAACTACTTGACATATTACCACGAATTTTCATTTATAGAAGAATATTAAATTCATAGAGTTATGACCTTCATTTACTAAATCGCAACTATAAATACATAACTCTCGAATCTCCTCCACAAAAATTTCTAATCTTCTACTGATGTTGTGAGGATTTCCTACTAGTCCTCTCAGTTTGTTGATTCGACAATGGAAGAGAGAAGATCATTAAAGAAAAATGTTGTAGGAAATAAGCCATAAAGAGAAGGGAAAGAGATTGAAGCCCAACACCATAAAAATGTCTCCCGGGGTCATAATATCCAATACAATTTCTATTTTAGAAATCATGCATAGATGGATGGATCTGTGTTGTCCAAAATAAAATTTATTGGAGAGAGAAGATTCAATAAATTCATTTCTTTCTTTGGGTTATTATCAAAGGGTAGAATTGAATAATGTTTTGTACGCATAAAGAATAGGGAATGCCTCGGTTGTGAATGAATTCTTTGCAAATTTGAAGGATAAGCCAGAGAAGATGTGCTATGTGAGAGGCACATAGGTTATATTTGATAGGGAAATCATTATTGAGCTGCTTGGATTCCCAAGTGCCAAAGATAATATTGATTTTAAATTCCTTCACATGCAACTCAATTTTCTAGTTATTATCAAATTATTGACAAATGGAGGCGAGTAAAGTTTAGTTATATTTTATATGCTCACTTATATTACTGACTCTCCGGGTTTCTATGATCATTATAGAGAGAACCATTTTGTTATATGACAAACTAACTGGGTACTATATTGATGTGAAGAAATTAATGTATAAATCAGTTCTTGGGTTCCTCAACATTGATTTTTTTTGGCTAACTAATTCATCTTTCCTTTATTACTTTGTTATGTCTAGTTGAGGAAGTCCATATGACTGAATATGTTGATATAACATGTTTGATGGTATCCCTCTAACATTTTCGGATATAAAAATAAAAATATAAAAGTATAGAAAATGAAAGAAACCAATACTTTAATGGAAAAGATTGGCATAAATTTAGGAAGAATGATTAGCTTTCATGGCTGCTAACATACAAAGGATAGAAAGAAGTGGATGAATGTGATAAAATGAGATAGCCTTCATTGAGCATTCTTTAACTACACATGCTAGTATATTTATGGATATTTTGTGTATTTTGGAAATGTGTAGCAGAATGCCGAAAAAAACAATAAAGAGCTAAAATGGTTGGTTTATTTCATATGAAAGTAATAATGGAATTGGATGGAAAATATGATGTGATATTGTAAAAACATCTAAATCAAAAAAATATATATTTTATCACAACATAAGAAAAGTTTGTAGATAAGATCTACAAACTCTCGGAGGAAGTATTGAGATGCATGGATATTGGATTGATGGGTAATGCTAAATCATTTGGAATTCTATATGAAGTCATCATGCATACTTAATAAAAAGCAATGGAGAATAGAGACAATGTAAATGGGGATGAGACAACATATTGGTAGTGCCAATGGATAAAGAAAATAGGAAAGTACGGTGCAAATCAAAGACTTGTATTTTATGATATGATATTTTGAAGGTGTACTAAAGTTGATTGGGCGAGGACAAGAGGTGTTATATAACATTTTGACAAATATATTAGATAGGTTAGCTACACAGAAAAAAAATTCAAAAAAGACATCCACTTCTCTACTACCATTTAAGCATTCAATGTCAAATTTTAATTTTAAGGAGTATATACAAAAATTCAGAAAAGACATCCACTTCTCTACTACCACTTCTCTACTAAAGTCGATTTGTATTTATTGTTGTTATTCTCATATTATGATAATATACACATTGTGTGGAATTAATTTGAGATATTAGATTGTTGTTGCTTTTTTTATAAGGATAAGTTTTTATTTGGGGAAGAGTATTTATTTTAGTATGTGAGTTTGTTCAGTATTAAAACAACTAAATATTCTTAAGTAATTTGGTGGTTTATGATGATATATAGGCATGAAAATAGAGATAATAAGGATTAATATTTTGATTGTTGAGTTATGGTGAGTTTGATGAATAGTCATAAAATTGATTGATTTTGGAAGTATTTAGCTAATAGGGTCGGATATAAAGTATTGTATAGTTTTAATATCTATTATTAGCCAAAACTATACCTAATTGGTTGTGGCAATAAGTGTATGTCATGACTCTACCAACTCATTAGTACAATCCTTCTAATGTAATATTAATTTTATATCATAGCAACCAAGTATCCCATAGATACTAAAGGTCATGGCCAAGTCCAAGGCACCATAACTTTATTTTTAATATAAATCAGTAGTCTCAAGTTAGAGCTATGACCTTTTTTTTAAAGGTGACTTCTGAGCTATAAAAATTTATAAAGCCAATACTACTCAAAGACAAAGTTATGATAATTATTTAGTACCATAACTCCTATGATACTTTTTATTATAAAGAATATTATTTGAGTACATTCATTCCCCAAAGACATGACTCTTTTTCTCAAATGAAGGCAAATCTATGACTTTACATATAAGCTAATTTTTAGTGACACGGTATCCTTGCAACATCATGGCTACATGATACATGAAAGAAGTGAAGGCTAGTGTCATGAACACTCATAGCATTGCTTACACTTGAGACATATGAATGATAAATTTTGTGTCTTTATAATTTACCAATGCCATAGCCATAAGATACAAAAGAGAGTCCTTAGTGTCGCGGGCATTTCTCAGTGCCATAGTCATATAATGATCAACAAAGTTCAATGGCAATGTTACAACTATTCCATAATGTGTAGTCATATAAAAATATGAGAGGCCCTTCACCACAACATGATCTTTCCCATATTGTGACTTCTTATGAAGAACAAAGAGACAAACCCATGAATATATGGTCACTTCACAATACCATAACTTTATATTACAGAGCTATTAGGCCCAAGTCATGGTCATTGCTTAACACCTCAACTTTGTGTTACAAATAAAATAGAATGAATTCTAAAATTATGATCATTTTTTAGAGTTATGACTTCAAACTCAAGAGATGAAGGTCAAAATTATAACTTTCTTCTTAAAGTCATTACTTCCTACTTTATTGTAATATAGAATCATCCAATATAAAATTGAAAGATAGAAAATTTTGAGAAAACCCCATTTTTTTTCTTTTCCCTCCATTCAACAAGCAAAGCCATAGTGTAACTACCAAACTCTAAAAGTGAATCTTAGATTTCTTAGGGGCCCTACGAGCAAGCAAGAGATGTAAGACTTAATATAATCCTTAGAGTTGGAGGGCACGGCTCTCAAACCCATAGGGTCGATTCAGAATTTTTTATTAAAATAACATGTAATATAGGGTTTGTGTAAATGCATTTTATAATAATGAATATATTTGATTAATATTCTTTTATGGATAATGAAGGATGAGTGATTAAATAGAATTTGAACTAAGGTTCCGACTATTGGTAGGTATGTATGAGATTTTCATGGTGGATGGTAATAGGTAAACCATGGGGCTCACTCATGCATATGGTAGGAGAGACGTAACAATCATTCTGATTATAATACAAGAGATAAACTTATATATTACTACCCAAAATTTGGGTATGTTAATCATTATGAGTATGATACTTATGAAGCCAAAATGTAAATACTTTTATTTATCAGTCCATTGTATATATTTTAAAAGAATTGATTCTCAATTAGGATGGATGTAATATAGAATATTTTTCTAAGGATCTTTAGTGTGTGAGTCACATCATTGAGTAGGATGGTGATAGATAATCCTCAAGACTTGAGCAAGTATAGTTTGATTCAAAAGGTAGTGAATGCTTTTATGAGTTGCTTTCTCTCATATAGTTCATATAGGTAAAACTTGAGGTAAACCTATATTAATTATGTGAGTATGGTACTTACGAAGTTGAAAGTACTAATACTTATAAATTATACTAATCTTTGGTCAATATCCATGAAGATGGAGAATAAGAGTATGCAAATGAAGCAACCATCAATTATAGTTGACAAAGATTCCTAATAGGTATGATTATGAATGACACTTGTAGAAACATAATTTGTTATCATGGTGGTGGTGTACCAAGATGATAACTATAAGGAGACCACCATTTGAATGAACTTAGTGGTGACAACCATCTTATATACTGTTTAGGCAAAGTGTCATTACACAACACCATAATATTCATTCTATGTCTAGACAAAATTTAAGTTGAGTTGATTTAAACACATCACATAGATTAAATGATTAAACCCATGGACCAATGAATATCTCACAATCTAAATATTCATTTTACTCAAAATGAGTGGTTTCACCATTGAATAACTAAACAACCAATACAATCACTATGAGATTGATATCAAGATGAAATTCTTCTTTACTATTTATATGACCAATCTATTTGTAGATCTTTATTGATGAAATATTTTTGTTAATGAGCTTTTGGGACATCACTCAGATGATAAAATTAGTTGGTATAAGAAAGTCACAATACACATTCTAGAGTTGTAGCCATTTTTTTTGAGTAATGGCCTCAAGCTCTAAAGATGAAGGGCAAAATCATGATTTTCTTCCAAAAGATATAAATATTATACTTAAAGAAATGTAGAAGTATAAAAGAAAGAGAAAACAAAAAATTTTATTTTTGTTTCCATGCACTATGTAGAATTTAATGCAAAACAAGCAAATCCTAGGCCATAAAGATGATTCTTGTGCTCCATAGAAGCTCTGCAAGTAAATAAGAGATACAATACATAAGCTAAATTCTAGCATGACTTTATTTATATGATGTATAAATGGTTTTGACATAAATAAATATATTTTGATTTATATTGTTGAATGGAAATTGATGGATGTGGTGATTAAATAGAACTTGAATTAGGGATTTTACAATTAGTGGGTTTTTTCGAGTTGTCATGGTGGATGATGAAATGTAAACCACAATGCTCACTCATACATATGGTAGAAAGGAAGTTAAAGTCTCTATAACCATGATGCATGAGCTAAACTTATACATTAATACTCAAAATTTGGATATGTTAATCATTATAAGTATGGTACTCACAATGCTGAAAGAATTAATGATATACATGCTAATTTATTATACATGTATTAGAAGAACTAGTTCTTAATTGAGGCATATATTTTATCTAATATTCTTCTATGAGTTTTACCATTAGTATGAGAATCCCATTATCACCGATGAGGATGGTGAAAGGTAATTCATAGGATGAGTGTGAGTGTGTTGTGACTCACAAAGTGGTGAGCCCTTCTAGTTGCTTTCACTTGTATGGTTCCCATTGGTGAAATGTGAGAGAATAATATATAAGTTAATTGTGTGAATATGATACTTATGAAACTTAAAGTATAAATACTTATAAACCATGTCATTTCTAGGTATTAATGACACATAAGGTTGAATAATATAAATATACATACATAGTAACTATCATAGGTAGTTGATGATGAGTTGCCTAAAAGATGTGGTCTTATAAATGACTCTTAAGAAACGATGATTTATTGTCTTGGTGGTAAAGTACTAAGGGGATAGCTATGATTAGATTATAATTGGGATGAGCTCAAAGGTATTAACCACCATATATGTTGTTGGTGTAAAAAGTTATTACACAATAACTCAACCATCATTCTATATTAAAACCCAATATAATTTGAACTATTTGAGTATACCTCACATAAATTTAATGGAAAATTCCTTAGATCTAAGATCTATACCAAGATCTTTAAATATCTTATTTAATATAATTGAATTATCTCACTATTGATTGACCAAACTACTGATATAATACATCTGGGATCGATATTTAGATGAAAATCATCTTCACTACTTGTATGACCTATATATTTGTGTTGTAAATTTTTATTAATTAGATACCCTTACCAATGAGCTTTTGGGACACTATATAAGTAATAAAATTAAACAACATAACAAAGTTGCAATAGTAGACTTAGTGTAGCGATGACTTGGATGGAAGATAAGTGATGGAAACTCATAATATTTTCAATATACGACTTGATTGCACCTTCCACAATCCAATTTAGTAGTTACGATATCATTTTATGTCCATAATTCTATAAAACTAATTGTAACTCTACACAACTATTTATGATAATCTTTATATGTCATGACTCTATCATTGAGTTGATATAATTATTTTACTATGCAACATAATTTTTATGGCCATGATATTTTCTTGGTATGATAGTTGAAATATCTTAAAAACATTATAATGATCATATCTTTAATTTCATGTCATGGCATCCAAATACCTCACTAGTTAAAGAAGTCATTGGATTTTCTAGTATTGTGAATTTATCGATATAGAGCCACAAAATAAAATCAAATCACTCATAGTAATATTTTTTTGATATGATTTTTAGTTCCAGAGAGCATTTACTCTAGTCGCAACATATATAGTGTGATACTTTATGCTCCAATAAAAAAAATACCAAAGTTATGGTTATTCTCAATGTTATTACTTTATGTTCAAAAGATAAATACATAATTCACAACCATTCACAATGCCTAACTTTACATTTTAGAGAGAAATTATCTTAGTCATGGTGTTCCTAGCACCATGACTTTGTATTTATAAAAGAATTTGTCTCATTCATCACATTCCTAGCACCATAACATCATGCTCTAAAGGGTAATTACTTGATTCATGACTTTCATTACCATCATATTTTTATACTCAAGAGAAAATTCAATGAGATAATAAAATCATGACCTCAAGTCAAAGCTACAACTTCCATCTTAAAGACTTACATGAATCTTTGAAGTATAAAGTAACACTTAGAAGATTTCAAAAAAAGAGAAAAAAAGAGAAGATTGGGGAATTATATTTTGAGTTAAAAGTACCAAACTCTAGGCACATGACTTCCAACTTCCAATTAGATGCAAATCCAATGCAGACATAAGTTATAATTGTTTGGTTTATGATTTGAGACTTAGATCCCTCCAGAACTATTATCAATAGCTTCCCAAACAACTATTATCAAACCAATTTACTAATACCAAAAATTAGTGTTAGAGATGGTTAGAGATGGTTTATAATTGTTTGGTTTATAATTGTTTGATTTTTATATTACCAATAGCTTCCCAAACAACTATTATCAAACCAATTTACTAATACCAAAAATTAGTGTTAGAGATGGTTATTGAAATCAATACTTTGTATCAAAGTTTATTTTGAAGAGGCTATTTAGTGATACTAATGTGATATCTAGTTTATTCAAGATCATCAAATTAATATCAAATTATTCTAATACCAATAAAGTGATATTGGAAGTGAATTGAAATATTTTTATTTGTGTGATTTATATGTGGTTCATTTTGATGTTTGCTATCATGGAGAATTATTGTGTAAAAATAAATTTAAAATGCAACTAACTATCATATTTAGATATAGAATGTATGACTATTTTGTCATCAAATAGCTATATGACCATGTGAAGAGAAAACCAAAATATGAGAAAATGAATGATGAAGAATGAGAAGACATATACCTTAAGGCCTGCCTTTACTTTTCATCAATGGATAAGTTACGATACTTTTCAACATATTGCAAAAGAAATGAGGACATATAATTTGTGGAAGAAATTATATTAATCATTAAACATAAATATTAATCATTAAACATCTAGTTAACTTAAAGTTCAAACATGAAAATCAAATATCAACAAAATTTTTTTCCAAGGTTTAGTGAACTAATTTGCATTTATGAAGATCTTTTGGAAGATTAAATGCTTGCTTGCCTAAAATAACTTTGTGGTTTCACTAAGTATATCACCAAATGGAAGGTATTGTATCAATGCAAGTTATCTTTAAAAATCTATTGTTTAAAAAAGCAATAAAAAAAAGGAAGAGATTCTCATGGTATACTTATTTTTCAAAGATATAGTAGGAGCATCATAAGGAACATACAGACTAACGCAATGATAGACTCTTCCAAAGACAAGTCAAAATATCAAAAAGTAGATAGATATTACCACTACAACAAAATGAGACATCAAAAAGATTATTAATTTTGGAAAAGACTATCGCAATAATATAAGAGATGAGATAGACCAAGATAGTAGTAAATATCACATTGGATGCTGATTTGATATTAGTTTGTGATGATAATTTTGCTAATCTAGTATGTGAGAAGGAAAGATTGACTTATTGACTCTTAGAGATTCATTACATATTGCCCCACATATTAGATTGTTTATTGCATATACACCTAATGATTATGACATCATAAAAATGAGTAATAATGGGATGTCACAAATATTAAGCATGAGATATTTTTTTATAGATGCAGAATAAGCATCAACTAATGTTGAAAGATGTCTGTTAAGTACTAAATATTAATTTAAATTTGATGTCAATAGGCATGCTAATTAAAATGAAAAATGTGAGTCATTTCACTTATAACTTGATGCTGGTAGAAATTTCCCAAGGATTCATTAGTCATTGTGAGAGGTAAGAAGGAACATTCAGTATATGTTACTCAAACAATAGTGCATGAAAATCAGATAAATATTATTCATCAAAATAGAGATATTTATATATGACATAAGAGAGCTAGTCATGTGAGTGAGGAAGATCTTTAGCAACTATATAGAAAGAATATCATATCACTTGAAAATGGATTCTCTCTTTATGAGTGTATGGATAATATGACCAAAAAAAGTAATAAAGTATATTTTCACTATCTTCTCCCTTCAAGAGATTGAACATAGAATAAATAATCGACTGGTCTCTTTACTTTGTGATATTCATTAATGATCATTCTAGGATGATGTGGGAATTCAGTCTGAAAATAAATGACCAAGCCTTTTATTTCTCTAAGGATTTCTTCACAATAATTGAAAGAAAGACTTATATGAAACTTAATCTCCATATTTTTTTGATAATGGAGAAAAATATAGAGGTCAATTTGAGAGCTATTATCTATCCCATGATGTTAAGCATAAAAAGGTACCAGTCAAGATACCTCAATTAAATGATCTAGACAAAAGGATGAATGAGACTTTTATTATGCCTTTATTATGTTGATCAATTTTATTAGTTAAATAGTATCCCAAAAGCTCATTGGTGAGGGTATTATGTCAATAAAAATTTGCGAGTATATGGGTCGTACAAGTAATATATGGGATTTTCATCTAGATATCAATTTCATAAGAATCATATTGGTAGTTTAGTTAACCAACAGTGAAAAAATATTATTATAATAGAGATGATAATTTGGGATTTTGGTAAGACTTTTAGATCTTAGGGTTTATCTATTTTCATTCCTATGATACATGTTTAAATAGTGTTTAGTATTTAGTTTGAATACATAATGAAAATTAGATTATTGTTAGAATGTCCATTTCCCTAAAGACATATAAGATAATTATCATCATTGAGTCATCCCAATGATGGTTAATGGTACCATCATAGTGGTCCCCTTGGTATTTTTTATTGCTAATATAACAAATCATCTTTGCTTGAGTATTTTTTACTAGTCCATACCTTTTAGGCAACTCATCAATTATTCTTGATAGTCACTTTATATGTATAATCTTGTTAGTCACTTTATATGACTTTGAACTAAAGTGATCTTAAAAGTATTTAGACTTTTAGCTTCGTAAGTGTCGTATTGACCCAATTAATATATACATTTCCTTAAATCTCACTGGTCGGAACCATACTAGTAAAAGCAACTAAATGGTTGTCATTACCTTGTGAGTCACAACAACTCGTGCATGTCCTATATATTACCTCCCATCATTCTCCACATTACCAATGCAACACTCACACTAAGGATTAAACTCTTAAGGGAATATTCTATAAAATATCCACATCAATTAAGAGTCAATTCTTATAGGATATATGAAATAAATTGATATGTAAAAGTATTCATACTTGTTGCTTCGTAAGTGCAATACTCATTTTAATTAATATAACTCAATTTTGGGTTTGACATATATATTTGGCTCACACATCATGATCGGGAGGGATATTACTTTCTTCTTACTATATGACCGATTGAACATTATAGTTTATCTATTACTATATATCCACCATGATAATATGCACGAACCAACTAATAGTAAAATCCTAATTTTAATTTTATTTAATTACAAATTCTATCAATATTTATTCTACAATATAAATCGACTATCATAATTAAATATCAAAGTATCAATACTTCAGATAAACCAAAATATGTAAATCCTAGATCTCAATTTAGCATGATATTAGGGAGAGATTCATATAATATATAAAAAAATAAATCTTTTAAATCTTGGGTTCTCAATAATAGTGCTCATGAGAATCTAGGATTCAAAACCTAATTCACATGCTATTTTGATTAAATCCTCAAAATATATCATAGAAAAGAGGCTTTGAAAGTTGTGCACCCTAACTCTTGGGTTTAGCCTTAGTCTTGTATCTATTTCTTGTTTTTGGATCCCATATGGAATGAAAAAAAAAACATCCCTAGCATTGTTATTGTACATGGTTAAGATGAAATTGAAGGAATGCTAATTGGCTTGTAGATCTGTCCCCTCACATTTGCCTTCTTTTATACTTAGCAAATTTGAGGCATTTTCCAAGTTGAAAATAATGGATTTGGAGCAATGTCATAACTTTGGCCTTTAGTCACTTGAGCTTAAGGTTATGGTGCATGTAAGTGGCTACAATTTTGGAACTCTCTAAACTTTATGTATCCTAAAAGTCATCATATTGGAAAGTAGTCATGACTTTGTAATGCTCGCTAAACTTTCTAATGCCAAAAATGTGTTGCACTAGGAAGTAGTTGTGGCTTTTTAAATTAGCATATATATCAAAAACCATGCAACTAGGACATGATCATGGTTTTTTCTTCTCTGGAGGATAAAAAGTTATATCCTTGGAAATAATTGTAACTTAAGTATTGATCTTTATAACTCTCTATAGCCAAAAGTTGTAGTGTTGGGAAATGACTATGACTCTGGACTTAGGAATATTAATATTAGATAAATAGAAGCCATGAAAATAGAAAATAGTCATTAATTTTAGTATCAATGAGATACTTGGTTAAACATGAAATTAATGTCATAGTAGTTTAAATGTTATGAGATAAGTGTGACTATGACACTAAGATACTATTGTAACAAAAAAGAATGTGTTATACGACAAAAATATTGTACTAACAAGGTGATAAAATCATGACATTCAAAGATTTTCAAGACTAATTACGTTAAGTTTCAACCAAGAATGAATATAAAAACTACTCGATAGTATCAACCTTCATCAAGTCATCGATTACCTCCAAAAATACAACGATTTCATTATTATTCATCATAATCTATCAAAACTTTAATTTTATGAAATCATTCTAATTATTACATGTTTCCATACCTGTATATCATCAAGAACCATGTAAATAAACTAGAATATTTAGTATTTAACATATTGAATCACTATTGATGAGATCAGTTTGGTCATGCTTTCTCAAACAAATATTTTTATAAAATTTTAGGGAGAAGCTATGTATTTAGTTATTGATTTTATTAATATGTGCAATGTGCCTTATTATATCCCTAAAAGAAGATGGCCCTAATAGAATTTGTAGTAAGAAAGATATCTTATATGATCACTTGAGATTGTTTAGCTACAAAGTCCGTGTTCATATCATAATAGATGAAACATCTAAACTGGATGATATTACATATCCATACATCTTCCTTGAATATGAACATGAGAAGTTAGGTAGATTATATGGGTCCTAATAGATAAGAAGCTTGTTTAGAGCAGAGATATAAATTTTCTAGAGGACCAATTAGTTGACATCAACCTTTAGAGTCGGAAAGAGAGTGAATTGCTTGAGATTTCTATTTATACATATATGGTGCCTATTCTTTCGAAAGACTAGACAAATCAAAATGAATGAATTGAGTATTAACTATCATATGATTATGAGCAATAGGATTCACCTAATAATTCTGAGCCATAGATTATGCTTGTTGAGGAGGTAAGAAATGTTATTCTAATTAGAACTAGGTAAAATTGATTTGTTCATGATCACATATATCAATTTAAGGTAAGATCATCCATGCCCCATCATATATTCTATAGATTTTATGATATGTATATCTCATGGATTCAGGTGGGCCCAAGACATTTCACAATGTCATCTATGCTGAGATTAAAAAAAGAATAACTTTAGGGTATGCAAGAAAAGATAGATCTCTTCATATTAAATAATTATACAATATGAAATCTTTGCCTAAAAGGAGCATGTAATAAAAAATAAATGACTCTTTAGGCTAAAATTTTGAGATGATGATTATTTACCAATATATAAAGCTTGGTTAGTAATTTAGAGATTTAATCAAAAGAAATGAATTGATTTTAATGAGATATTTTTTCTACTTGTGAAGATGTTTATCTTCTATTTGAGTAATTATGAATCAAGTTGCTAGCTTGTATTTAGAAATTGATCAGCTCGATATGAAAATAATATTTTTGCATGATCACCTTCATGAGACTCTCTACATGGATCAAATTGAGGGCTTTATAGTTGAAGGAAAATAAGGTATCTTATACAAATTGAAAAAAAGCTTTTATATAATTAAGTTAGGACAAGAAATTTTATCCAATCTTGGAGTTTCATGACTTTCAGGATACTTCTCCTGACCACTATGTTTTTGTCATTAATTAATTGAGTGATTTATAAATTTAATGTACATTGATGACGTGCTAATCATTAGTTGTAAGAGAACACTTATTAATAAGCTTAAGTGAGAGTTGAGAAAAATATCTTCTATGAAATATTTAATTATAATCAAGCAAATTCTATGGATAAGCATTAAGATAAGTCTTCTAGATATATCTAGTTACCTCAAAAATAATACATCAAAAAGTTATTGAGAGCTTTTTGTCAAAAAAGCTAAGCCACTATCAACCCCTTTAACCAAACCTTTTAAGTTGAGTATTGAACACTATCCTAAGATTAATAAGAAAAGAAGAAATACGAGTCATGTTCTGTATGCCTTAATTATTGGCAATCAAATGTGTGATATGATCTATACTTAACTAGATATAAAACACATTATCAATGTTGTCAATTATTTTATCTTAAACCTAGGTAAGTATCATTGGGCTATAATAATATCATGAGATAATTATGAGGAATATCTCAAATATCTTTGTGTGTGAGTAAAAGTCCTCGGATTCTTTGATTTTGATAAGGCACGTGATTTGATTTATGTAGATTTGCCTCAGATTATATAATAACATTTGGAAGAAGAATAGTATCCTGATAATCAAAGATGTAGAAGTGTGTAACATTATCCAATACTAAAACTGAGTTTATTATAGCAACTAAAGTTTATAAAAAAAATTTATAGATAAACATATTTTTTACAGACTTGGATGTATAATAAGGTATTTAAACTATAAGATTTTGATATTCATAGTATTAATATATATATATATCTAAAAATTTAACTTTTCATAATAGGTTAAAGAACATTAATGTGTGATATTATTGGATATAAGATGTATTTGTTGAAAAATAAGTATACATGAAAAATATACACAAAAAAATATTACTAATATGATAACCAATTATTTATCAATAGTGAACTTTAATTTATTTATTGTGTTAAATAAACATTAAATGTCCGTTTTTAATGCGAAAGATGAAATGTCAAGAGTTAGCAGTTACTCTTATGGCTGATAATGATTTTTAATTTTTGGTTTTATTAGGGCAAATTATAACCTATAAATAAATCATTGTAATGATTGTAATAAATAATAGAATTAAAAGAAAAAGCTTATTTTTAGAAATATTTCTCCTCAATTATAGTTTGCAGCCAGCATATTTTTTTAACAAATTAGTATCGAAGGGATGAGAAGTATAATCAATAATGTACCGCTGCCCTGATTAACGAAGGTGAATTACGAGAATTGAAGCGTGGAACCAAAATCTACTGAAGGATATAAGGTGGCTCAAAATAAGGCATTGAAATAGACGCGATCAAAGGATAAGAGGCATTGTACATTCTGTTCCGAGCTATTGATGAGTTGGGCTTTGAGAAGATTGCGAGTGCAAAAACTTCAAAAGAAGCGTGAAACATCTTGGAGGCTACGTACAAAATAGCCGATCGAGTTAAACAAGTTCGTCTTCAAACTCTTCGCAACGAGTTGGAAGGCATGAAGGTGAAAGAGTTAGAAGTAGAGGTGTCAAACGTGCGGGCCGGCATGGCCCAGCACGAGGCACAACACGGCTCGTGCCGTGGCACGGCACTCCGGCACGGGTTCGTCCCGTGCCGGTTCATGCTGGCACGCGTGGGGCGTGGGCATGCCGCGTGAGTCGTGACCCGTCCCCCCCCCCCCCCCCCCCCCCGGTAAAAAGACCGCGGGTCGGGTCTAATAGGACCCGACCCGAGGTCCCGATTGCCGGCCCCGACGAGCTTAGACCCGACCAATCCCAACGGCCAAAAAAAAAATTCAAACTTTAATGAATTTCAGCCGTTGGATTTGCCTCCAACGTCTAGGGGGCAGAATCCGATGGTCCTCGTGATTCTGCCCCTTAAAATTATATTAAAATTTCAAAAAATTAATAAAAAAATTTCTTTTTTTATAAAAAATTAATTTCTTTATCCTATAAATTCTACCCCCCTCCCTATAACATTTATGTTGTTCAAAAACATATCTCCTCTCAAAACTTTCTCTCTCTCACATAAACCGTGCATCTCTCTCGGGCCTCGGGATTTTGATTTCGGCTTGGATTTTTGTGAAACTCTACTTGAGTTTTGAACATCAGAGCTTCCTGCGGTGCACCTTGCACGTGACTGACCTCATTGCTTTTACCGGGTAATTTATTTTACGTTTTTATTTACTTTCTCTCTCTAAAGCTTCTCTCTCTAGAAAAACATAGGAAAAAAAACATAAAAAATGACAAATACACCTGACACATATTTAAATTTGGAAAATGAAAATGTTAGTGTTACACAGACGTCTGTGGCTGCTGAAAATTTAGTTTCTCCAGTCGTCTCTACCCAAAGTTCTAAAAAACAAAAAACTAGGACTTCTGTAGTTTGGACTCATTTTAAAATCATAACACAAGTAAATGTTAGGGGTGATGAACAAGAAATGGCACAGTGTAAATATTGTATCAGACTTTTAAAATACAATAGTACATGTGGGACTGGGCACCTTAAGATGCATGCCGAATTATGCACAAAAAAACATGGACCCTTAGATCCTAGGCAAACCCAACTTGGCACTACATTTTTTGAGACTGGATCGAGTTCAGTCTCAAATTTTACTTTCTTCGTATACTCCAGGGAGTTGGGTAGGGACGGCATGGCTAGGCTCATCACATTGATGGGTCTTCCGATCAGATTTTCGAAGATTCGAGGGTAGTGCGCATCATGCAGACTTATTTTCAGCATTCCTATCGTAGGATTCCTAGGTCCACATCTAGGAGTGACATACTAAAGATATATAAGTTAGAAAAACAAAAAATAATTAAAGAATTTATGGCATATAGTGGAGTGGTGTCCGTGACGTCCGATATATGGACATGTCACGATGATTCTTCTTATGCATGTCTCACGAGTCACTATGTAGATTCTAACTGGACAATCAATAAAAAAATATTAGGATTCACTGAGATTCTTCATCCTCATGATGGCCCGGCCATTTTTGAGTGTATGATGAAAATATTTAGGGAATATAAAATTCAAAATAAAATTTTTAGTGTCACTTTCGATAATGCTTCTAATAATGGAGTAGCGATCAATATGTTTGTTAGGAATATTAGAAACGCACCATTAGGAGAGATCTTTCATGTCAGATGCATGTGTCATGTGATTAACCTGATAGTTCACGCGGGTATGAAGGTGTGTTCCCCCGCGTTGGAAAATATACGCAATGCACTCAAGTATATTCGCACTCCTCGCAGACAACAAGAGTTTGATAGTCTCTGTTTGTCTGCGAATCTTAAGAAGAAGAAATTCCAATCGGATGTGAGACATCGTTGGAATTACACGTACCCGATGTTGGAATCATGTGTTGGATACGAACACGTGATATCCGACTACGTCAATAGTAAGAGTGGCGAACTTATTATTGACGACACTGACTGGGCTTCAGGAATTTCATTTATGAAATTCCTGAAAATATTTTATGACACGACGAACATGTGTTCGTCGGTTTATACGCCCACCACTTGCATTGCACTCCGGTGCATATGCAACATTAGTAGCATGTTTAAGAAGTATCGAGCTGACCCGATGCTTAGCCATATGGTTGCAGAGATGGAGACCAAGTACTTGAAGTACTGGTCCACCATTCCATCTCTTTATTGCCTCGCTGCATGCATGGACCCTAGGGCTAAGGTGGAAGGGGTAGAAAACACCCTGACTTTCATTTCCTCGTGCATGAACCTGGAAGAGCCACCTGAAGGGTTCATTTACGAGAAGTTGACAGATCTATTCACATACTACGATACTAGGTATGGTGGTGGTGGTGGTGAGACTATGATTACGGACATTGATACCATGTTCGGAGATGATGATTATTCCATTAACCTAGCTAGGGGGAAACGTAGGGGTGGACCATCACATAGGAGTGAGCTGTCTCTGTACTTAGATACCGATTACTGCTCAATCCTATCACATTCTGATAATAAGAATCTTGATTTATTACAGTGGTGGAAATCATATGAGTCCACCTATCCCGTGCTATCTAGGTTGGCATGGGATCTACTGACTCCTCCGGTGTCGAGCGTAGCATCGGAGTCTGCTTTTTCTGTTGCAGTGAACGTGATTTCGGATAGGAGATCGAGATTACGTTCAGATATGGTTGAGGCCTTGGCATGTTTGAAGGATTGGGAGGAATCGAGGTTTAGCATCCGTGATCGTGCTGAAGCTGGGACTGTGACAGACACTGCAGTCGCATCCACGTCCACTACGATGGCGGCGGAGCTGATTGCCGATGATGATGATCCATATGATACTGATCATGATGTTGTGGCTGATGATTCTCATGATATACCGCGTGACGATTGATGCTGATCTGCTCTTTTTTTTCGATGTTTTTTTATTGATTGTATTTATATGCTTTGTTTGTACCATACGTTGTGTTGGAACATATACTTGTTTTGTTCAGACCATTGGTTTCAAAAGCATGATTGGTAATTTTTTATTTGTGTAGTTTAATTTTTTTTTAATTTTAATTTTTACTAACATAATGTATTGATTTATTTTTTTTACGATTTAAATTTTATTTTTAAAATTAATTACTTTAATATATAATTAATAAATTATAAATATAAAAAAACTAAACTAATTTGAATTTGATAAAAAAATTATTTTCTAATATTTGTTTGTTTTATTTAATTTTAATCTTTACAATTTTTTTTAAAAATATATTTAATAATTAATACTCTATACTTAACCTTAATCAATAAAATTTAAAATATATAAAAAAAAAAATTTAATCTGCCTGTCCGTCAGTCCGTGCGGCCTCCCGGTCCCGCATCCCGGCTTTCGCCTGCCCGGCCCTGCCGCCTGGCCTGTATGGCTAAGGCGTGCCCGCCTATATTCAAACCGTGATGTGCCGGGCACGGCACGGTACAGGAACCGTGACGTGCCGGGCACGGTACAGGAACCGTGACGTACCGGCACGGCACGGTACAGGAACCGTGACGTGCCGGGCACGGCACGGTACAGGAACCGTGACGTACCGGGCACAGCACGGTACAGGAACCGTGACGTGCCCGGCACGGTACAGGAACCATGTCGTGCCCGGCACGGCACGGTAGCACGATCATGCTCATGAAAAACGGGCCGTGCCGTGCCGGGCTGGGCTGTTTGACACCTCTAGTTAGAAGGTTTATCCAATTACATCACATGTGTTCAAACCGTGGTGAATCAACTCAATAGAGATGGTGAAAAGTTGTCCGATGTGTGAGTCATGGAAAAGATTCTGAGGTCATTAACTGATAGTTTCGAGAATGTGGTATGTGCCAATGAAGAGTCAAAGGATCTAGCAACGTTCACGGTCGACAAGCTTACAGGTTCCCTAATGGCACATGAATATCGTAAGAAGAAGAAGGAGAAGGAAACACTTGAGCATGCACTTCAAACCAAAGTATCATTCAATGACGAAAATATATTCTATTCTCAAAACCTTTGAGGTAAATGGCGTGGTCGTGGTGGTCGAGGAAATAGTCACGGTGGGAAAAGTCTTAGTCAAAAAGGGTATCATGAGGAAAATGAGCAATCAAACCAACAAAATTGGCGTGGAAGAGGATGCGGTCGTGGAAGATGCAGTCGATCAAATTATTCTAACTTCGAGTGCTACAAGTGTGACAAATATGGTCACTATACAAAGGATTGTAATTTCAATAAATATTACAATTGTGGAAAGGTGGAGCATTTTGCAAAAGAATGTCGAGTCGAGAAAAAGATGGAAGAGACAACCAACCTAGCCATGGAAGATGAGGTGGAATAAAGTTTTCTCTTAATGGTATATAACAAAGTCAACACCGACAACGACATGGTGTGGTACCTCGACATGGCTACAAGCAATCATATGTGCGTGCATGAGCATTGTTTCAAAGAGATGCGAAAAGTTGTAGCTGTATCTGTATCATTTGGAGATGGCTTGAAGGTTGAGGTAAAAGGCCAAGGTACGATTTATTATATATAAAAGGATGATTTCATTGGGTCAATCCTAGATGTGTATTATGTACTAGACCTCAAGAGCAACATTTTAAGTATGGGGCAACTCATGGAGAAATGTTATTTAGTTTTTATGAAAGACCGGATATTACTATTAAAAGACAAGCAATGATGTTCAGTCGTACAAGTTAAAATGGGAAGAAATCGAATGTACAAACTGAATTTGAGAAGTGTACAAGAAAAATATTTGCAAGCCAAAGTAGAAGACAAGGCGTTGCTGTGGCATCTCTGTTTTGGTCACCTATATCATGAAGGCCTAAACAAGTTGGCAAAGAAGAACATGGTGCACGGACTACTGAAGATGGAATACGAGGGAAAATTTTGTGAAGAATGTGTGTTGGGAAAGTATGCAAGAATGTCATTTCAAAAAAAGGTAGAATATCGTGCTAAGCAACCTCTCGAGTTGATTCATTCCGACATATGTGGACCAATCATCCTTGAATCTTTCAGCAGCAAAAGGTATTTTATTTCATTTATTGATGATTTCTCACGAAAAACTTAGGTTTATTTTCTGAGAGAAAAATTTGAGGCATTCGAGGTGTTCAAAAAATTCAAAGTGTTGGTGGAAAAGGCAACCGGTAGACACATCAAATATGTATGATCAGATAGAGGCGGCGAATACACTTCGATGATTTTCATGGAGTATTGTGAGGAGCAATGTATAAAACAATTTTTAATCGCACCATACTCTTCACAACAAAATGGTGTAGCCGAGAGGAAGAACCATACCATTCTCAACATGATTCGGTCAATGCTGAAAAGCAAGAAAATGCCGAATGAATTTTGGGCGGAAGTCGTGCAATGCCCCGTCTATGTTCAAAATCGGTGTCAACATGTGAAGTTGTATGATCAAACACCACAAGAGGCATGGAGCGGACAAAAACTGATAGTCTATCATCTCAAAGTATTTAGCAGTTTGGCCTATGCACACGTGCCAGATCAGCGAAGAATAAAGCTCGAAGACAAAAGGAAAAGATATAATTTTTATTGGGTATGATGAGAAAACAAAAGGATACAAACTATTCGACCCGATAAGCAAGAAGATTCTAGTGAGCCGTGATGTACGAGTTCATGAAGAAAATGAATGAGATTGGAATAAAGCAACATAGGATATCATCGAAGTTGGAAAATCATCAACTGTTATGCCAACAACTATACCAAAAAAATCTAAAACTATTGATGATGAAGATGAACCGCGACAAGCCAAAATGTGAAGCTTACAAAATTTGTATGATTCGACAAATAAAGTACACCTCGTATGTCTTTTGGTAGATTCTAAGAATTTAAGTTTTGAACAGGCGGTACAAAACAAGAAGTGGCAAACTACCATGGACAATGAGATTAAAGCAATAGATCATAATAACACATGGGAGTTATTAGAATTGCCGAAAGGAACTCAACCCATTGATGTCAAGTGGGTGTTTAATAGAAAGATGAATGCTCAAGGGGAGAAAGAACGATATAAGGTGAGACTTGTAGCAAAGGGATACAAGCAAAAGGTGGGAATAACTATGATGAGGTGTTTGCTCTTGTTGCAAGAATGGAGACAATCAGATTGCTCATTTTACAAGCGGCTCAATTCAATTGGCTAATATTACAAATGGATGTCAAATCGGCATTCCTGAATGGTGTGTTTGAAGAAGAAGTTTATATTAAATAACCACCCGAGTACATGAAAATCAGAGAAGAAAAGAAGGTGTTGAAATTGCAGAAGGTACTTTATGGGTTGAAGCAAGCATCGCGGGCGTGAAATACTCGTATCAATACATACTTCAAAAAGAATAGGTTCGAGCAATGTCCCTACAAACATGCCCTTTATGTGAAGAATAGTAGAGGTAATATGCTATTTGTTGCTCTTTATATTGATGATCTCATTTTTATGGGAAATAATAATGAAATGAAACAAAAGTTCAAGAGCACAATAACACAGGAATTCAAGATGACAGATTTGGGCTTGATGAAGTTTTTCTTTGGTCTGGAGGTAAGACAAGAAAAGACAAGTATCTTTGTATCCCAGGAGGCATATATAAAAGAGATTTTGAAGAAGTACAGGATGGAGTCTTGCAATCCGATTTCAACACCAATGGAACCATGTGCAAAAATCTCTAAGTTTGATGGAGAAAAATGAGTCAACACAAGCAAATACCAGAGTTTAGTGGGAAGCCTTCGCTATCTCACATGCACAAGGCTGGACCTTGCATTAAGTGTCGGAATTGTAAGTCAGTTAATGGGGGAGCCAGTCTATTCACATTGGAAGGCTTTAAAGCGAATTCTATGGTACATCAAAGGAACAATGTCACTCGGATTTTTCTATACAAATGCGACAAATTACAAGTTAGTCAGATACTCCGACAGGGATTGGTGTAGAGACCTCGACGATCAGAAAGCACATCGGATTATGTGTTTTTTATGGGTGACACGAAGTTTACCTGGCTTCCAAAGAAGCAACCAATCGTGACACTCTCGACATGTGAAGCTGGATATGTGGTAGTATCTTTGTGTGTATGTCATGCGATATGACTCAGAAATTTGTTGGGTAAGATGGAGCAACAACAACTCAGTGTGAATGAGATACAAGTTGACAACAAATCAACAATTGATTTGAGCAAGAACCCTGTGAATCATGACAGAAGCAAGCATATTGACGTTCACTTTCACTTCATCCGAGATCAAGTGAAGGAAGGAAATATAAAATTAGTATACGTGGAAAGTCGGGACCAAGTCGCAAATATCTTCACGAAACCGCTACCTACGATACTACTCGACAACTAAAAAAGATTACTCGACATGAAGATGACAGAAGCATTTACGTTTATGAGAGAGTTTTGTTAAATAAACATTAAATGTCTGTTTTTAATGCGGAAGATGAAATATCAAAAATTAGTAGTTATTCTTATGGTTGATAATGATTTTTTATTTTTCGGTTTTATTAGTACAAATTATAGTCTATAAATAAATCATTGTATTGATTGTAATAAACAATAGAATTAAAAGAAAAAACATCTTTTCAGAAATATTTCTCCTCAGTTATAGTTTGCAGCCAACAAATTTTTTTTAACATATTGCACGTGCTAGTATGCCTCCTCAGTCCCCACCTATAGTAGAGGGGAAGATTTGTTGTATATGCATGAATTGGTTATGTTGGATTTATTTAGTTGTACTCTGGTTTGATTTATTTTTAATCCTACATATTTTAACTTTGAGTTACTATTATTTTTGATTTTTTGTTTTTTTTGTAGGCAGGAACTCAATGGATCAAGAACGTGCTATGATTGTTATTATTTATCAAAAAAAAAAGAACGTGCTATGATTTCTTATTCTCAATTTAAAAAAAAGAAAAAAATAAGAAAAATAAGAAATTCAAATTATCTTTTTTCCTAAAATGGTGTTTTGATGGAGAAGTGCCCCAATCAATTCATTAAATGAAATTAAAATAAATGGCAGAAACATTTTTTTTTTGGGGTTACCGGTGAAAGAGCTTGTTTTTATTATCCCCGTTAATTATAGAATGCGAAAAAAGAGTAATTTTCGTCACAGAAGAAAAACAAGAGGCATGCATTTTTACAGAAGCATGACATTGATAAGAAACCACTCCTTTCTCTCACGTTGTTAAACAAAAAGGAAATCACAAAACATGGACACTTGTCGCGGATGCCATAGGAAAATATTCCCCACAAGCCATTTTACAAAACGTTTACAAATTTTTTAGCTAATTCCTTGCCATTTGAAGATGGTGAAGGAAACTATTGACCTAAAAAAAAGCAATGTGGAACATGTCTGGAATATTATCTCCAAAAATATTAGGATTATGACTTCTAGAGTTTTATATAAAAAAATATTTGTCTTAGTTGAATATGTAATTTTTGATGTTTTATGAGTTATGAGTTTTAAAAACATCTACATACGTATTTATCTTATGTTATTCATATATATGCAGTAAAAACATTAAATTATGAACATTTTAAGTTAAGTTTATTGTGCATTTGACAATTTTAAGTTTAATTTTAATTTATTAATTGAATAAACTTTGGAGACGATCTTATTTTATTAAAATTTAATATTTTTAAAATATAACCATTTAATCTCATTTAGGTTTTGAATTTAAAAATTTTTGTCGAACCAAACAAATACTTATTTCCCAATATTTTGTAGTTTTGGAATAACAACTAACTCCACCACCTTCCCCAATATAAATACACACACATATAAATACATGTACAAAAAAATGTGTTTGTTTCAATGAGTGTGTAAATGTATTAATACTTGATAGGTATATTATCCCACATTTGACAAAAAGCTACAAGTGGTTTCTGTTGATGGGCTGTTTGATATAGTTGAATGAGCCTTGAGTGAATTTATTCTTATGCCCTTAATGAATGTTTATTAAATGTGGGCAGATGTAAAGTATTTTTTTTATCATTTTTTATCAATTATTAGAGTCATATATAAACTCTGATTTTTTATTTTGACTGTGTGGCTGAACATTTTGATAATTGATTTGTTTTGGTTTTCTCTACTGCGCGGATCTATCTCTTTTTCTTCTCTTCTACTCCATTCTCTTCCGTGCATCTCTGCTCTTAAAAAATCCTTGTTTTAATAAAGATTTGTTGTTATTTAACAATAATATGGTATCAGAGCCTTATTTCTAACTGAGATTGAAATTATCTTTGAAAGTTATTCAAATTTAATTTCTCCAGATTAGACGATCTCTGAAAACCCTAATTACACGAATTCCTTAAGATCTAGTACAGATCTGACTAGATCTGCTAAGATCTAAAGGTTTTGTAGTGTTTAAAACATATTTTCTACAAAACCCTAACTTTTTGTTCAAAATTTTCAAGTTATTTTTTAATCAAATATGTTTTCAAAAGGTCAAATCTCATCAAACTCAAGATCATTTCCTATTCCCTTGTTTGATGGTGAGAATTTTGATTATTGGCTTGTTAAAATATGAACCTTATTTATCTCTCAAGATATATGGGAAATTGTGATCTCTGGATATGTAGAGACCCTAAATTTTTATGTTTTGGAGGATAAGGAATTACTACAAGAAAAGGAATTAAGGAAGTTGGATGCGAAAGCATTACTTTTCATCCAACAGAGTGTAATTAATGCTATATTCCTCCGATTACTTGGTTGTACTCAAGCCAAGGAGGCATGGGACCTCCTAATCGAGGAATATCAAGGAGACAATAAAGCTCGAGGAGCTCTCCTGCACTCCTTGAGAAAGGATTTTGAAAATCTGAGTATGAAAAACTTAGATTCTCTTACAGAGTTTTCAACTCAGTTCCTTTATATAGTTAATCAACTTAAGATTCATGGATAAGATATCTCTGAGACTCGATTAGTTGAAAATTTATTAATCGATATGCCTGATAAATTTGATGTCATTGTGGCAATGATACAGAAAACCAAGGATCTTTCAAAGTTGACCATTCAGCAAGTTTTGAGTTCATTAAAATCATATGAAAGCCGACTGTTGAAGAGGGCAGAGGTTTCTGGAGAAACTGTAATGCAGTCAAGATGAGAGGACAATCCCAATAAAGATGAAGTTCAATCCAGAGACATAAGGAATAGAAGAATAAGTCAAATGTATGGTTTTAAAAATAAAAATAAAATCAAACCTGGCTCTTCTTCTACACTTTCTAATGACTCACATAAGGATAAACATGTCTCTAGAAATATATGCAAGAGATCAAACAACACTGCGATAGAGTGTTGGTTTTGAAAACAGAATCAATGCCTAAACTGTAAATAGTTTGGGCATAATTCAAAGGACTGTAAAAGCATCTCTAAACAGAATGCTAGCTTTACAGAGCGAGTAGCCTCTGTAAAACATTTGTTTTATGGAAATGAAACAGATAACATATCTTCATCAAATACTTGGTTTCTAGATAGTGGTTGCTCAAATCACATGTCTAGAAATAAGGAAATATTTTGTGGATTTACTTCCAGTAGTAAATTCACAAGTTAAATTAGACAATAGTGAATTAGTTGAGGCATAAGCCAGGGGCAGAGTGGCAGTATCCACTTGCATTGGAACTAAATTTATAAAAGATGTGCTTCTAGTTCCTGCCTTGGACCAGAATTTATTAAGTGTTGGTCAGTTAATTAAAAAAGACTACAAACTATCATTTGAGAATAATACATTTGAAATATTTGATCATGGAAGTGATCAACCCTCATGGACAGTAAAAATGTCAAGTGGAAGAAGCTTTCCATTGACATTTACTAAGAGAGCAGACATGGCATTCTCAATGAATGTCCAGTCTATAGCTTCTCTTTGGCACAGAAGGTTTGGACACTTAAATTATTTAAGCCTAAAAAATATTTTTCAAAATAATCTGGTGAAGGGAGTGCCTTCAAACCTTGTCATTCCTAATTCTATTTGTGAGGAGTGCTCACTAGGAGAACAAACCATGATAGCTTTCCTAAGCACTCTACTTGGAGAGCCTCTAACCCTTTAGACCTATTGCATGCTGATATATGTGGTCCCATGTCAGTGAAATCATCAGGCTACAGTAGTTATTTTTTACTGTTTGTTGATGATTGCACAAGACACATATGGGTTTTATTCTTGAAGCACAAGTCTGAGTCACTTGAATGCTTCAAGAAGCTCATGTCCCTTGTCGAAAGACAATCTGGACTAAGTGTAAAAATACTTAGAACAGATAGAGGAGGTGAATTCCTCTCTCAAAAATTTACAAATTTTTGTGAAATAAAAGGCATAGCTAGGCAATTGACTACTGCCTACTCACCACAACAAAATGGAGTCGTGGAAAGGAAAAACAGAATATAAATGGAGATGGCTAGATCACTATTGAATGAGAAATGTCTACCGAAACTTATTGGGTAGAAGTAGTGAACACATCAGTGCATCTGCTCAATAGGTGCCCCACTAAAGCACTGGACAAACATACTCCAATGCAAGCCTAGACTGATAGAAAACCAAGTGTCAAACATCTAAGGGTATTTGAGAGTGTTTGTTACTCCCATATACCAAATGCACAAAGAACCAAGTTAGACTCAAAGAGTCTAAAGTGTATCTTAGTAGGATACAGTATGCAATCCAAGGGTTACAGACTGTATTCACTAGAAACCAAGTCATTTCTGGTGAGTAGAGATATATTGATTGATGAAAATAGCAAATGGGGTGAAAGCTTTAATGAAGTTAATTCTAGAATTAAAAATGGCTGTACAGAAGCTGCTACAGCTAGCAATAAATTAATAAGCACTCCAATGTATGATTTCAACTCTCCCTCTGAATTTACTTCTAAATTTTCTTCTGAATATGGTTTTGATTGCAAGTCTGAATCTATTTCTGAATATTGTTGTGAATCTTTCTCTAATTCTGAATCTATGTATGTTTTAACTGAACCAAATAAAATAAATACTCTTATTAAACATAAAGACATGTCAGATATTTACCAGAGATGTAATTACGCCTCAGTTGAGTTACTCAACTATAAAGAGGCTGTAAAACATCAATTCTAGATTTTAGCAATGTAGGCAGAAATGTCTGTCAATGAAAAAATGACACTTGACTCTTGTTGACTTACCCCCAAATAAACACAGTATAGGTATAAAATGGATTTATAGGATTAAGACTAAACCTAATTCAAATCAGCTTGTATATAAGGCTCAATTAGTAGATAAAGGCTACTCACAGAAATTCGAAATAAATTACCATGAAACCTTTACTCCAATAGCAAGGTTAGAAATCGTAAGGCTTCTAATAGCCTTAGTTGGACAAAAGGGTTGGAATTTATTCCAACTAGACATAAAGTCAGCATTCCTAAATGGAAAGCCCAAGGAAGAAATCTATGTAGAGAAACCCCCTGGGTTTGTAAAAAAGGAGAGTGAATACTGTGTTTATAGATTAAATAATGCTTTGTATGGGTTGAAACAAGCTCCTTGTGCTTGGTATCAACAAATTAATTTTTACTTACTGAATCAAGGATTTAGTAGAAGTAAGAGTGAGCCTACACTGTATATTAAGAGAGATAAACATTCCGGAATTTTAATTGTCTTCGTATATGTAGATGATATTATCTTCACAAGTAATAAAATTGAGTTAATTAAAAATTTTATGAGAGAAATGAAAACTAGGTATGAAATGTCAGACCTAAGAAACCTATGTTATAAAATTAAACTAAACCCGCAATAATTTGAAAGATAGAAAATTCAAAAGTAAAGCAATAAATTACATCAGGAAATAAAATACATTCAAAAGAAAATGAGAAATTGGAATACATGGGAATGAATTTCAAAGAAATAGAAAAGTCCTTTATATAGGAAAAAGTTTGGAAATCTCCAAACAATTTTCCAATGTGGGCAAGGTGATTTTCACCTACCCCCATATTAAAATAACATTCTCCCACTTGAAAATCACTTTCTTTGCTTGTCAATACTTGCTTCCAATCTTGTTAAGCCATATGAAGTTCTACACCATTCAAACTTATCATTGCTGATTGGTTTGGTTAAAACATCCGCTATGTTTTCTTCGGTATCAATCTTTTGTAAATCCACACTTTCTTCTTCTACTTTTTCTCGTACAAAATGATATTGTACCCTGATGTGTTTTGTCTGGGAGTGAAATACTGGATTTATTGCTAAGTGTAGAGCACTTTGACTATCACAAAATAAAGTAACCTTATCTTGTTTATATCCAAGCTCTTCCAACAGTATTTGCAATCAAATTGCTTCTTTACTGGCTTGTGTAGCTGCAACATATTCTGCTTCTGTCGTAGAAGTAGATACAATAGACTGCAATTTCGAAACCCAACTTACAGCTCCTCCAGCAAGAGAAAAAACATAACCTGTTGTAGACTTGCTATTATCAACATTTCCAGCATAGTCTGCATCAACATAACCTCTGACAATAAGATCTGAACTTCCATAACATATTGTAGTATTTGAGGTTCCTTTCAGATATCTGAAATTCCTCTTCACGGTACTCCAATGTTCTAAGCCTGGATTTGCCATGAATCGACTAACCACTCCCACTGCTTGTGCAATATCTGGTCTTGTACAAATCATTGCAAATATTAAACTTCCCACTACTGATACATACGGTACTCGAGACATCTTCATCCTCTCTTCTTCTGAGCTAGGACACATACTTGAGGATATTTTGAAATTAACAGGAAGAGGGGTAGAAATTGACTTACTATCTTGCATGTTGAAGCGACGCAAGATTTTGTTAAAATAATTTTGTTGAGAAAGCCAAATATTCTTATTATTTCTATCTCTGTAAATCTGCATCCCTAGAATCTTGTTTGCTAGTCCCAAGTCCTTCATATCAAATTCCCTAGCCAACTGTGCCTTTAATTCTTGGATACGACATTTGTTTGGGCCTGCTACCAACATGTCATCCACATATAATAGTAAAATGATGAAATCATTTTCTTCAAACCTTTTGTAGTATGTACAATGGTCTCAACTAAGTCTATTATATCCAAGGCTCATGATGAAGGAATCAAATCTCTTATACCAACACCTCGGTGCTTGTTTCAAACCGTATAAAGATTTGTTCAACTTACAAACCAAGTTCTCCTTACCAATTTCAACAAATCCTTCTGGCTGGAACATATAAATTTTTTCTTAAATTTCTCCATGAAGAAAAGTAGTTTTAACATCTAACTACTCCAAATGCAAATCAAGTGTAGCACATAGAGTCATTACTACTCTAATTGTTGTAAGACGAACCACTGGAGAAAAAATTTCATTGAAGTCAATACCTTCTTTCTGAGCATACCCCTTTATCACCAATCTTGCACGATACCGTTCTACTTGATCATTGCTATCCCGCTTTATCTTGTAAACTCATTTGTTGCCAATAGCTTTTCTTCCGATTGGTAATGGTACTAGCTTCCACGTCTTGTTCTTGTGTAGAGCTTCAATTTCTTCCACCATTGCTGTCATCCATAGAGATGCATCTGAATTATTTGAAGCTTCTTGAAATGTTGAAGGTTCTCCATCTTCTGTTAGTAGACAATATGCAATGTTGCTCTCTGTAACATACTCCGAGTGCCAAGCTGGCGGTCTTTTATTACGAATTGGCCGACTAACCCCTTGAGCCTCAGACACGACTTGTTCTTGTGCTTTATGCTCATATTCTTTCTTCATTGACTTTGGAACATCTTGTATCTGATCATTTTCTACATGAACAGTGGTAGTTTCTGAAACTTCTTTAAATGTGCTATAATCTTCAAATTTTTCTTTAAAAATTACATCTCTGCTGATAATTACCTTGTGGTCAGTGGGTTCCCACAGGCGATACCCCTTTACTCCTTCAGCATACCCTAAGAATATGCATTTTCTGGATTTTGGATCTAGCTTTGCTCTTTCTTGGGTGTTGTACATTACATATGCAGGACATCCAAAATAATGTAAAGTAGAGTAGTCTACTGGCTTACACGTCCACATCTCCATCGGTGTCTTTAAATCAATCAATGTTGATGACGATCGATTTATCACATAGCATGCAGTTTTTGTTGCTTCTGCCCAAAATGACTTGGGTAGTCTTGCAGTTGTTAACATTGCTCTCATTCTTTCTGCAAGAGTTCTGTTCAATTGTTTTACTACTCCATTTTGTTGTGGCGTGTATGTGACTGTGAACTGTCGTTTGATACCTTCTTGCTTACAAAAAACAAGAAATTCACCAACTGTATACTTACTTCCATTATCTATCCGCAAATACTTAATTCTTTTCCCAGATTCAAGTTCCACCCATGCTTTGAATTCTTTAAAAGTTAAAAATACATCTGACTTTTTCTTGATTGGATATACCCAACATCTCCTTGAATAATCATCAATGAAGGATACAAAATACTTTGCTCCTCCATAAGATATTTCAGGTGATTCCCATACATCAGAATATATCAAGTCTAGCGTATTTTTACTTCTTACATTTGATCTTTTAAATGCCAATCTTTTCTGCTTACTAGTACCACAATGCTCACAAAAAGGTAAATTTACTGTTTTGAGCCCCGGAAGTAACTTTTTATTAGAGAGAATCTTCAAACTTTGTTCTGACATGTGACATAGTTTAAGATGCCATATCATTGTTGATTCTTCTTCCTTAGTAATTGATGCAACACATGCATCTGCTTCCTGTACTGTTTCTCCTTTAAGCATGAATAAATTTGCCGTGATCTTTTCTCCCTTCATTACCACGAGCGAACCTCTCATAATTTTTATAATCCCATTTTCAATATGAGTTTTGCATCCAAGACTATCTATTTGTCCCAAAGACAATAGATTTTTCTTCAAGTCAATCACATGTCGTACATCTTGAATGGTACGAATCATACCATCAAACATTTTAATTTTGATAGTACCCATACCAATAATTTTCAAAGTATGATCATCACCCATGTGCACTGACCCACCTAAGATTGGTTCATATTTTTGAAACCAATCTCTCCGAGAAGTCATATGCCACAATGCTCCCGAGTCTAGCAATCATACATCACTAAACAATTTTTTACTTTAAACCATTATTGTTACCTCACTATACAAAATACTATCTTCATCATTGATGCTTGCAACATTCCCTTGTGTCTTAGATAACTCATCATCTATATTTTTTTTAAAACCAACAATCTCTTTTTAAGTGTCCTTTCTTACCACAGTTATAACATTTAATATTTTTCTTACTTCGAGATTTTGATCTACCATAATTCTGACTCCCACTGGGGCCACGCTCCGTTGATCTCCCTCGTATCATCGTCAAAGCATCTATTTGTTGTGCATTTACATATCTATCCTCTTTGTTTTTACGTCTATTTTCTTCTTCTAAGATGGCAGAGGCAATATTATTAAAAATTAAACTATCAGTCAATGCACCATTCATTAGATTGATGACGAGTTGATCATACGAATCAAGTAAACTCTGAAGTAAAATCTCAGCACGTTCAACTTCTTCTATCTTATGACCCAACGTAGTAAGTTGCGAAAATAAAGTATTCAGAGTGTTGATATGATTAGTTACCGTACCAGATTCCATCATTCGTAAAGTGTACAGTCTTCTTTTTAAGAAAATCTTGTTGTGAAGTGACTTTGCCTCGTACAACCTTGTGAGAGTATCCCAAATTTCTTTTGCCGTATTCTTTTCTGTCACACTCGATAATACTCTATCAGCAAGTGCCAAATGCAGGTCAGTTACTGCATTACTATCCATCTCATTCCACTTGTCGTCAGGAATTCCGGTGAGCCTTTTTCCAATTGCATCTAAGCAATTATCCTTCCTCAAAATTGCCTTAATTTTCATTTTCCACAATGAAAAATTACTTCCATTGAATTTTTCTATTTCAAATTTTGCTGCCATGTTTTACTTTTACAGTGAACAGTAACCGAGAATAATAATAACAATTTGTGTTATCACACTAAAAAAGTTCCTAGGTAAGTAGAGGGGTGCAATTACCCTCTTAAAAACCACAAACTTTGAGGCTCTTATCGCCCTTTTGACAGAACTTTTTTAAAATGCACTAACTATAAAAGTTACTAACTAATCTCCTCTGATACCACTATTATAAAATAAAACTAAACCCGCAATAATTTGAAAGATAGAAAATTCAAAAGTAAAGCAATAAATTACATCAGGAAATAAAATACATTAAAAAAAATGAGAAATTGGAATACATGGGAATGAATTTCAAAGAAATAGAAAAGTCCTTTATATAGGAAAAAGTTTGGAAATCTCCACACAATTTTCCAATGTGGGCAAGGTGATTTTCACCTACCCCCATATTAAAATAACAACCTAAGACAATTCTTAGGATTTGAAATAACTCAAGACACAAGTGGTGTGTTCATCTCTCAAGTTACATACATAAAATTATTGCCCCCCTAGAAGTGAATCAAAAGTTACTTCTGCCCAAGGAAGATTAGTAAATGGAAAAACATATAGAAGCTTAATTGGAAACTTACTGTATGCATTTGCAACTAGACCCGATATAAAGTTTTATGTCCACTTACTGTCATGGTTTATGCATGCTCCAAATCATATACATTTAATTGCTGCCAAAAGAATATTGAGGTTAAAAGCACAATTAACTTAGGTTTGAAATACAATAAGATCAATCACGCTGAAATTACTGGTTACTATGATAGTGACTAGGGAGGAAGTCCAGAGGATTACAAAAGTATCTCTGGATATGTATTTAGCTTGGGAACATCGGCTATTTCTTAGCAGTCCAAGAAACAATCCACAATCACCATGTCTACCACCGAAGCGGAACATGTTTCAGCTTCAGCTGCAACTTCTCAAGCACTATGGCTTAGAAAACTTTTGGGCGATCTAGATAAACCACTAAAATGTCCAACTAAAATTCAGTGTAATAATCAATCGACTATATCTTTTGCGAGTGATGTGATTATGCATAGTCAAACTAAACATATAGGCTTAAAATATCACTTCATTAAGGATGTCATTGAATCTAATGAAGTTAAATTGGTATTTTGCAAGACCAAAGAGCAAGTGGCCGATATATTTACAAAGGCACTGCCTAGAGAAATGTTGGTTTATTTAAGAGAAAGGATTGGACTGATTTCAACTACATCAAATAGGGGAGATTGTTGACGGGATGTTCGATATAGTTGAATGGGCCATTAGTGAATTTACTCTTATGCCCTTTAATGAATATTAATTAAATGTGGGTAGCTGTAAAATATTTCTTTTATCATTTTTTTTATCAATTATTAGTCATATGTAAAATCTGATTTTTTATTTTGACTGTGTGGCTGAATATTTTGATAATTGATTTTTTTTTAGTTTACTCTGCTGCGCGGCTCTATCTCAACAATGTCTTTGTTTAACAACAGTTTCTTTGTTTTCTTTTGGAATTTTCATCAAGAAGTTGTAAAAAAAAAAAAAAACACACACACACACACAAACATTCGTGTTCTTATAAATTTGGTGATGAAAAATTGCAAAAAATGCAGCAATCTATCATCAGACTGTGGATTATGCTTCCGTTTTCAACCTTAATGTTTCTACTTTGCTTGTTCCACAGGTGCACAGAATAACTCACTTGCCTAATCTGCTGGAGCCTTCGGGGCTGCCATGTAGGGTCATGTTCATTAACCGGAGCTTTAAAAAACGCCGTTATTCCCTTCCAGTCTACAGGATAAAATGCAGATGGAGGTAAGATGGTGTAGTTCTTGAGCTGGTCACCATTGTTAATGACCCTCGAAACCACCCTGGAAACTAAATATGGACCGTTATGCCCCCACCTGTTTCCATCAAATGTGAGCGAAAATTCTTTGATGAACATAAAGAGAAGAGGATGATTCTTATCAAATATCAGAACAGCATTGTTTAATCTGCTCCAGTTTCCTGTTTCAGGATCAACAGTTTGTGCCCCTATCACATTTCTCAAATTACTGAACTTCTTGATCACAATTACATCAGTGTCTATATAAACACCGCCATATTTGTACACAAGAACCAGTCTTAACAGATTAGAAAGGTTTTGGCCTAAAGATATTTCTCCAGGATCGATCTTTCCTTGCCGTAGCTCATCAAACCATGTTTCTGCTGGAGTCCCCTTAAATATATAGTCGAAATCGGGGGTAACGGAAATCAACTTGAACCCACTTTCAAAAAAAGGCTTCAAAATGGTTGTTCCTCTTTCAGAATCCAATGAACCAGAAACGATAACCAAACAGGCATCTGGATGAGACTTAAACAAACTCTCCATCGAAAACATTTCTTTATAAGTAAATGAATCCAATGAAGAAATCCAAGTCATAAAGAAGCGAATCCTACAACGGGGATTCTTCAGAAACTCTCTTATTCTTACTGAGAATAATCTTGAATTCGATCCAAACCGGATAATCTCTGCTAGAACATCAAGTTTATCGGGTTTGGGTGGCTCCAATACACTTGTATGGTTACTGGGCATCATATAAGTGAGTTTATTTAGTGCATCTCCGGTCACATTATGCTGGAAGACATTTCCTTCGTTTGCCGAGTTTTTGCTGCTAAAAGACAGCTGAAAATAGAAGACAGAGAAGCCATTGTAGACTGAAAGGAGAAAAATTACAGCAAGAAAAGAAGCGGGCAAGCAAAAGAGAATAGACAAAATGGTTCTTTTCAGGTTCTGTACATGGGTAAAAGATTGAAATGAGGGTCTATTAACTTGGGTATTCAGCCTGTACATGATTTAGTACTTATTCCTTTCTCTCTACTCTCTAGAAATTAGTAATAGGTTAAGTGACACGTTTCTTCTTAAAGGAGTACAGAGATAAAGATGAAGAGCTTGGCACCATTTGCATGATGAGAATTCGGTTGGGTCACTTCTGTTGCATGAGGATGCCCTATGCTTCCCTTTTGTTATCTATCAAGTAAATTGGACAAATTACTTGATTTTAGTTGACAAGTAAAAAAATATTAGGAAAATGAACCTCAAAATCCACTGGCATTGCCAGTGATGATGTGACATCGCTTATGACATTGGAGGAGGGTACTTTTGGGGAGTTATGTACATAACTAATTCATTTAAAAAAAATCTAAAATTTAAGTATAAGTTTCAAAAATATGCATAAACTAGTGCGTCTGGAAACAACGTGACAAAGTCATCTTTGTGAATGTTGGCTCATTAGTGAATGCAGTCTATTGAAAACACCATTTTCATTATTTCAGCTCGCCCCTCGCCCCTCACACACTTGCCCGTCTTCACTCGCCCATCTGCCCTAACCTCTTGCACCTCTCTTCCCATCCCTCTCTCCTCGTCCGTCTCTAGGAGCTCCTTCGTGGAGCTCGTCGGAGCCCCATGAAGGAGCTCGTCAAGCTCTAGTGAGCTCGAAATGGATCTCACTGGAGCTCAATGAGCTCCCTCGTGGAGTTACATCGAGCTCGACGTGGAGCTCGAGGAGTTCCATCGAGCTCCAGCGAGCTCGACGTGGAGCTCGAGGGGATCCATCGAGCTCCAGCGAGTTGATGATGGAGCTCCAAATTGAGCTCAAGCGAGCTCGCTGGAAGGAGCTCACTAGATCTCCAACATGGAGCTCGACAGAGCTCACGAGCTCGATAGAGCTCTTGAAACTCTATCATGGAGCTCGACGAAGCTCCTTATGCTCCACGTCGAGCTTGATGGAGTCGAAGGAGCTCCTTGAGCTTCACGTCTAGCTTCGTCGAGCTCCAACGAGCTCCACGTAGAGTTCTAGGACCTACGTCGAGCTCCACGATGGAGCTCCATCATCAAGTTCAAGTGAGCTCCACAGAAAGCTCGTCGGAGCTCGACAGAGCTCTGCGAAGGAGCTCACTGGAGCTCAATCGAGGAGCTCGACGGAGCTCCAAGAAGGAGCTCACTGAAGCTTTATCGTGGAGCTCGACGGAGCTCCTCGAGCTCCACGTCGAGCTCGATGGAGCTCACTAGAGCTCCTCGAGCTCCAAGATGGAACTCCATGAGGGAGCTCGTCGAGCTACAGAAAGCTCCACTTCGAGCTCACTGGAGAACGACGAGCTCTTTTGTGGAGCTCCGCCGAGCTCCATGAAGGAACTCCTAGAGCTGGGCTGGGGGAGCACACGAGGGGGAGGGGCGAGGGGCGAAAGGCGAAACTAGGGGCGCGTTGAGATAATGACAAAGGTATTTTCAATAGCCTACATTCACAATATCAAATTCTCATTTTAAAATATAAACAGCGTGACAATGACCACCGTTAACAACGATAGTTTTTCCACGTTGTTTCCAGATGCACTAATTTTGGACATATTTTTGAAACCTGACTTAAATTTTAGATTTTTTATTTTAAATGAATTAGTTCTGCATAAGACTCCATTTTAATTGTGGAAATGTTAAAATTAATAATTTTTGGATGATGTTTGTTCAGTATGTTTTATTATAGAAATGTTGAGATCATTGATTTGTAAGTAATATAATAATACATTACTTCTTTTGCAAAACCTAAAATGTTAATATTTTAATTTGTGTTCTTCATGCTGGATTAACAAAAGAATATGTTTAATCTAGATTAAGAAATTTTAAAAATATATTAAATTCAAAGGTGATTTAATGGGAAATATTTGCTGATGTAAAACTAGAACAATGCAATAACACTTAGATATAACAACTTAATGGATTTCAACAGTTCTAGCATAGTTCATCATATAATTGTCATTTCCTTGATTATTCATTCTCATTTTTCTTATTTTTATTAATTCTAAGAATTTACTTTTATTTTAACTTTGTTTGACACCATTTACTACTTGGTTCAAACATAAGTAACTTTTATCTGGTGTGGAAACTAGAGGAAAGTCTTGCCTCTTCTAAGATCAAGTGAAATGTAAAGATTTGGTGTGTGTTTGTGTGTGTCAATGTGTGCGCGCATGTGTGTGTGCATGTGTGTGTGTATGTGTGTGTGCGTGTTTCATTATGAAAACACATTCTTGATATAATTAAATAAATTATAATTAATTTAATTCTCCAAGTAATTGAATTTGCATTTGAATTCTCCCAAATTTCAATACATGTCATCCAAATTTTTTAAAAATAATCAAATATTCATATATTTTGTCAATTTACCAACAAAATATTTTTTTTTAATTTTTGTTCATATTTTAAAACTATATCCTATTATATTGAGAATGTTATTTGATGATAATGAATGTGAATTTCCAACATGTCAGATATTTCTATTGAATGTTTCCTTTGTATGTATGATACTTAAATATTTTCTAATTACATCATTTATTATTTAACTATTCTTAGTTTATTTACACATTCATTTATCTATATCTATTATATAGTTATTAATCAAAAACTTGATCAAAAACTATATCCATTACAAATCAAAGTCAAAGTTCGATATATAAAATCATCTAAGGTATAATTTTTACATTAATTGCCATGTTAATTAATCATTATTATGGATAATATTATATATGTCCATAAACTCTCCATTAATCTCTTGACTATCGATATTCTTGTGACTCTTATTATTCATAGATTAATATTTATTCATTGGTACATTTAATATGTATTCATGTATTAAACCTTATTAATAGGGAGTATTTGTATGAGTCACAATATACTTGAAGGAATAAAAAATCTCTCCATTATTTCTCCTTATCTCTCACTTCTTGTCCTTATATTTTATAACACGTTATCAGCACAAAGCTCTATGGGGTTTTCAAAAGATATATTGGAGAATATGGAAACTCATATGGTGGGTTCCTCAATTGGTGATAATTATATGTGTCTCGCAAATAGTGCATCAACACATACTATACTTAAGGATAAAAAATTATTTTTCTTTTTAATAATGCAAGGATCAGATGTGAATACAATCTCGGATATTTCAAAATTGATAGAGGACTCTGAAAGAGCTTATATATTGTTACCCGGAGGAACAAAAAATTCATATTGATGATGCATTATATTCTACAAAGTCTTAAAGAAATTTATTGAGTTTTAAAGATATTCAACGAAATGGTTATCATATTGAGACTACGAATAAAAATAATACTAAGTATTTATATATTACCAATGTTGTCTTGAGTAAGAAAAATATATTGGAAAAATTACAATTTTTTTTTCTGGTTTGTACTACATAAACATAAGCACAATTGAGGCACATGCCATAGTAAACAAGAAGTTTTCTGATAAAAATAATTTTATTATTTAGCATGACCAATTGGGACATCCTAAGTCTATAATGATGTGGAGAATCATTAAAAAATCAAGTGGGCATTCACTGAAAAATCAAAAGATTTTTTTGTCCAATGAATTTTCATGTGTTGCTTGTTCTCAAGAGAAATTAATTATAAGGCCATCACCAACAAAAACAAGGACAGAACTCCTTGTATTTTTGCAACATATACAAGGTAATATATGTGGGCCTATTCATCCACCATGTGGACCATTTCAATATTTTATAATTCTGATTGATGCATCATTGAGATGGTCACATGTCTATTTGTTATCAACATGTAACCAAGTATTTGCTAGATTACTTGCTCAAATAATTTCAGTTATGAGATCTTTTTCTAAAAATCATCTGATTAAATCAATTCATCTTGACAATGCTGGAGAATTTACTTCCCAAGCTTTTAATGTTTATCGTATGTCTATTGAAATAACGGTTGAATACCCTGTAGCATATGTTCATACACAAAATGGTCTTAGAGAATCATTTATTAAACACCTTCAATTGATTGCAAGGCCATTAATAATGAGGCCGAAGCTCCCAACTTTTGCTTGGGGCCATGCTATTTTGCCTGCAGCAGTATTGATTCATATTAGACCAACATTACCATGAGTTCTCTCTTTTACAATTAGTTTTTGGTCGAGAACCAAATATTTTCCAACTAAGGAATTTTGGGTGTGTAGTATATGTTCCGATTACTCAACTACAAGGTACTAAGATGGGTCCCTAAAAAAGATTGAGAATACATATTGAATATGAATCTCCATAAATAATCAAATATTTAGAGCAATCAACTAGAGATTTATTTATGGCTCATTTTGCTGATTGTCATTTTGATGAATCAGATTTTCCAACTTTAAAGAAATAAATAAACAGTTGGAAAAAGCTATTAGTTGGAATCAATTTTCATTGTCTCATCTTGACCCTCCCACAAAAGAATGTAAACTAGAAGTTCTAAAGATTATTCATTTGTAAAATTTAGCAAATCAATTGCTAGATATATTTACTAATCCGAAAAGAGTAACTACCTCTTACATACCGAATACTAATGCTCTAGTTAAAATTGATGTCATTCTAGGACAATATGTTGCTATTGAACCTAAAGCATCAGTGAAACATGGTCGATCAGTTGATTCCAAAGATAAAAATCCTTAGAAAAGAAAGAATCAAAGGATCAAGTTGAGGAATTGATGGCTCTAGAAGAGTCATTAGTCATAATTCCAAAAGAAATTCAGGTAGTTGAATCTTGTGACAATCAAGAAATCTCGATAAACTATGTCACAGCTGATCAAAGGTGGAATCATAATAAAATCTATGTTGATGATATATTAGCCTATAATGTGGCACTCAACATTGTTAATGACAATAAAGACCTTGAGCTAAAATAGAAAGATACAATTGAAGTAGACTTGAATTCTCTTTCAAAATACGAAGTCTTTGGTCCTATTGTATGTACACCTGATGGTTTCGAAATTGTAGGATACAAATGGGTATTTGTGCAAAAACAAGACATGACAAATAAAGTTATCAAATATAAGGTACGATTAGTTGAACAAGGATTCTCTCAAAGGCCTGACATTGATTATGTAAAGATGTATTCCACTATAGTGGATGTAACTACTTTTTGATATTTAATTAGCCTGACAATACATGAAAAACTTGGTATGTGTTTAATAGATGTAGTTACAGCTTATTTATATGGACCACATGACAGTGACATTTACATGAAAATCCTAGAAGGATTAAAATTGCCTCCAACATATAATTCAAGTCCTCAAGAACTTTACTCGATAAAATTATGTATATTTTTTATATAGGTTGAAATAATCTGGATGCATGTAGTATAATCATCTTAGTGAATATTTATTGCAAAAAGGGTATAAGAATGATCTTCTTTGCCCTTGTGTATTTATTAAGACATCTGGATCCGAGTTCATTATAATTGCAGTTTATTTTGATGACCTGATTATTATTGGAACTATGAATGAGTTTTCAAAAGTAATAGGCAACTTAATGAAAGAATTTAAGATGAAAAATCTCAGAAAAACAAAACTTTGACTTGTTTTGCAAATTGAACACTTAGAGAATGAAATTTTTTCATCAATTAGCGTATATATCAAAGGTGCAGTAATGATTCTATAAGGATAATACCCATCCATTGAGCACTCTAATGGTTTTAAAGTTATTAAATGTGAATAAAGATCCTTTCTGAATTTGGATGGATGATGAAGAGCTTCTTGGTCCTGAAGTACCATATCCTAGTGCTATTGGAGCACTAATGTATCTTGCAAGTCATACACGACTTGATATATTATTTTCTATAAATTTGTTAGCAAGATATAGTTCTTGTCCAACAAGAAGACATAGGAATGGAGTTAAATATATAGTGAGGTATCTTCGAGGTATGATGGATATGAGCCTATATTATCCCAATGTATCTAAAGCATAATTAATTGGTTATGCAGATGCAGGATATATGTCTGACCCTCATAATGCTCAATCAAAAATGAGATATTTGTTCACATGTGGTGATACTACCATTTTATGGCATTCTACGAAACAATCAATTACCGCCACATCTTTTAATCATGTAGAGATCTTGGCAATTAATGTAGCAAGTCGAGAATATTTTTGGTTAAGATCTGTAATACATTATATTTGAGAGTCATATGATTTGTCTTTTAGCAAAAAGGTCTCGACGACCTTGTATGAAGATAATGTTGCATGTATTGTTCAATTAAAAATGAGTACATTAAAAGGGATAGAACAAAACATATATCACCAAGATTCTTTTTCACTAATGATCTACAAAAGAAGGGTGATATTGATGTTCAATCAATTCACCAAGGCTCTTCCTACTACAATATTTGAAAGGCTAGTTCATAGCATTAGAATGCGCAGACTCGGAGATTTAAAGTGATGTTGAGAAGAGGGGGAGTAAATTTTTTATGATGTACTTTTTTTTACCATGGTTTTGTCCCACTAGGTTTTCTTGGTAAGGTTTTTAATAAGGTAATATCATGAACATTTAAGGGAGAATATTATGGACAATATTATGGATGTCCATAAACTCTCTATTAATCTCTTGACTATTGATATTCTTGTCACTCTTATTATTCATAGATTAATATGTATTAATTGGTATGGATTAATATGTATTCATTGGTATGTTTAATATGTATTCATGTATTAAACCCTATAAATAGGGAGCCTTTGTATGAGTCACCATATACTTGAAGGAATAAAAATCTCTCATCTTTTTCTCCTCTATATCTCTCGCTCTCTTGTCCTTCTATACATTTAATATGTATTCAAGTATTATGGATAATATTATGAGTCACAATATATCTATTATATACTTTCAGATCATAAACTTGATCCATTATGAGAGCCCAACTACAAATCAAAGTCCAAGTTCTATATATAAAATCATCTAAGATATAATTTTCACATTAATTACAATATTCATTAATTATCACTTTAATGCTATAAGATGTAGAGATGTATGATTGTTATTTTGGTGGAAAATTATTTTTAATTAGAATAAATACTGATCCCCCAATTTTCTTTACGCATCATCAAAAAGGAAGAACATGATATTTCTAATTGTTAGTTATATTATAATATTTGAGTTTCAATAAAAATTTTATTTAAGTGTTTTATTTCTAACAAATTGATTTTAGATGAAAGTTAGTCAAAAGTATATAGCATAATATATCAAATCAAAGGCCCCATTGAGAGTAATCCAAATATGCCAGAATCTTCCTATTGGAGTTCTCATGGGCCCCCTCCAAGTGCCACCACAAGTTGTTGCCAAAAAATGATCTTGATTGAAAATAAATCTATTTTTTTCAAGTTTCTTCCAAGGTTTAGTGGTATTATTAATTCATCTACATGAATATTTTTTTATTTGATTTTTTATTATACTAAGTGATAGAAAATGATGAGATTCTTCCAATTGTCAATGCTTAAAAATAATATTTATCACAAATGGAATTTCATGATGAAGATTCTCCTTGGTGTGCACATTGTTTGGAATATCATATAAAAGTAGTTAGTGAACCAAATAATAAAGTTGTGCTAACCACAATCCAAAGAGATAGTTTGAGAGATATTAGAAAGAGAGAGTAGGGTGTTCTCTATCTCATCTGTCAAATATTAGATGATGGTTTTAAAATAATTTTGAGAGTAAACTATGTCAAACAAGCATGGGAAAAGCTACAAATCTCATAGAAAAGATGCAAGAAGGTGAAAAGGGTTCATTTTTAAACAATAAGAGATGAATTAAAATCATTACACAATAAAGTATTTGAGTCTATTTCAGATTATTTCTCAATAGTAATAGTATTTTTTATTCATTTGAAAAGAATTGGGGAATGTTATAAAATGAAAGAATAATGAAGAAGATACTTTATTCGTTGGATCCTAAATTTGAGCATGTCATCATAATGATTGAGAAAACAAAAGACTTGAGAATGAAATGATCAAGAAACTTAAAGGATCGTCACAAACATACCAACATGTGCATAAGAAAAAGCAAGGCTTGTGTTCAAGTTGACTTTTATGATATACGAGGGTGTGATGCAATCCGATTTGACATTGACATGATACACATATCAATTGGTCATAAAAAATATAGTGAAAATAAAAGAGTTAACTTTGTTGAGAAATTTTCTCAAGTCATGATGTATTATATTCAAGTCTTAGAGTCTTACTCTAAACATTGATTTAAAAATAAATCAAATTGATGTGAAGATAAAGTTTTTCAATGTGACCTTCAAGAAACACTTTATATGGAGCAACCTGAAAGATTCCATGTAGAAGAAGAATAATGTCTACTATGCAAACTCAACAAAAGTTTGTATGAGATTAATCAAACCCTAGGAGTGGTATAAAAATTATTTGTTTTTGTAATTTCATTACTTTCAACATATCACTTGTGACCAATATTTATTTGTCAGTCATCAGTTTGGCAATGATAATATTATATATTTATTATAAATTGATGACATATTAATAATTATACATGACATAGTACATATCGATAAGCCTAAGATAGGGCTAGAAAAAGTCACATATATTCTAGGGATTAGCATTATTTGAGATAATTCTTCTAAGCATATCTAGTTATTTGTATAATACTATGTGGAGAATCATTTTGAGAGATTTTTTTTAAAAGAGGCTACGTTGTTCTAGAACTTCTCATCAAAATAATAAGTTAACTATCGAGAATTTTCCCAATACAAATGATGAAAGAAGAAACATAAGTCATATTCTTCATCTCTCATTTATTAGTCGTCTTAGGTATATTTTATATCATGTATTAGACTAGATATAACACATGTTGTCGATGTGATCAGTTAATATTTCTTAGACACAAGTAGATGTCACTAAGTGGTAGTAAAATTTATTCTAAAATATCTTTCGCATACATCTCAACAATCTATGTGTCTTGGCAAATGAAATCTCATTCTTCTCGAATATACTAATTATGATATGATTGATGATTTAAATTTAAAAAGATTTACCTTAGATTATTTTTAACATTTGGAGGGGAAGGAATATCATGAGAATCTATGCTACAAAAGTGTGTATTACTATCTAACACTGAGGTTGAGTTAATTACAACTACTGAAACATACAATGTAACTTTATACTAAAAAGGTTTCTAGTAGACTTTGATGTGTGGTTTCACTACATGTTATTTTAAAACTAGGTTTCTAATACACATTTTTTATTTTAAAACTACATGTTTTATTTTATCTAATTACTTTGATTTTTAGTTTTTATTTTATTTTATTTGCATGTAGGTGCATTGCATTGTTGATCAAAAGTGGGATATAGCTTCCAACTAGATGAAAAAAACAAAAATATGATATTGCAATTTTTTGCAGCCAACCTCATGTGACAATTACTTTAAGAAAACACCGAACGATACTTTCCTATGCATCATGAAAAATGAAATAGAAAATGATGTTATAGAGCAACTATTTTTTTTCTCATGCATTGCTATCTCTTTCTGCAAAAAAAAAAACACGTAAAAACACAAAAAAAAAATCTTTTTTTTTCAATATTTATCGCAAACTATATGAGAAAATAAACATTTCAAGTAGAAATGATTTTTCATTTGTAGATATGGATTAATTGGAAAGAATCCTCTATTTTCTATTTAGTCTAAAAATAGTCTAGTGTCTAAGTAATTACTTGATGCTCATAATCTTGCCACATGGTATCTGTGAATACATCTCGTTGCCATAGATATTGCTGCTGAATTTTAAGTTTTCATGAACTATCTCACCTAATTAATAATGTATTAATTCACTAATTTTTCACAAATAAATACCCATGTTCATGTTTTTTGTTATATATTTTAGGTTTCCATAAATTTCATATTCTAATGTTATTATATCTTTTGTTCGAAGCATAATTTTTGGCGTGTTAAAATTATATTCGATAAATGTGTATTTGAACAAGTCTTTTTAATATGTGTAACTTGAATATGATGCAGTAATTGATGCTTGAACGTTTTTATTTTAAATTTGTTATTGTAGGATTATTTTTTGGGAAGTATGCTTGAGTTTATATTGAAGATATTTTGTTGAGATAAAAATATATAAACTAGTGTACCAAAATTTCTACAAAATGAATGTGAATTCATAGTTAGGATTACTTAAAAACAATTACATATTTTTATAAAATAAAATATAAAAAATTTGTTTAGTAAAAATTAAAATTCAAGGTAGAAATTGTTTTTGTTACTAGGGAAGTTCTAAAATAGAAAATTGTTCTCAATTTTAGTTTTATAAATTATAAGATCCATTGTGCTTACAAATACAAACACAATCACACATACATACACCATAAAGTCTTTTCAAAACAACCCCCAATTTACCCTAACAGATCTTCACAATAATGGTCAACTTTGAGCTAGTAACTAAAACTTCACATTGAAAAAAAAAATTTAACTCCATTTTTTCAAATCTAGTCAATTATATTTTATTAAATTTTAGCCTATACAAAACAATGGCAACAATTATTAATATATTAAAAAAAATAAAAAAACTATATTAGACCATGAGGTATATATCTATAATAAGCATTATTTTATATTCAATTTACCAAATATTCTACTATATTTTGATGGTTAAAAATGATATGTATATATGGAAATTGAGTAGATATGTGTTGATTTCATAATTTTTGATATTTTGGACAACTTTTCTAAATAGTTATGAAATCAATTAGTCTTGGAGGTATTTAGTAGATGATATAAATCGCCAAGTCTTTCATAGTCTTAGTATCAATTCTTGGTTGAAACTCTATATAATGGTTATTAGAAAAATCTTGTATGTCATGATCATATCCTCTCATTATCATAATCTTTTTACTGTGTGACATTTTCTCAATGCCTAAGATATTATCATCAAATTGTAGTCAAATCTAGCTCATAAAGTTATAATAGACATGATAGGAATTATTTATAACAACAACCAAATACCTCATTGGTACTCAATGTCATGTCTAATTTCAGAGAACCACAAATTTATTTTTATATGATTTGGTAATCTCAAGTAAGAGCCATGACTCTTTCTTTAAATTGTAAATTTTGAGCTATAGAAAATTAAAGAATCACAAGTACTCAGGCTAAAGCAATGATTATTATTCAAAGCCATGATTCTTGAGTCACTAAATATTATTTAGGATATTACTTGAATACGATCATTTTCAAGGCCATGACTCTTATCCTCAAACGAAGGCATAACCATGACTTGTACGTATAAGATAAGTGCAATCATTGTGCATAGTTTTCTATGCTGTGGCTGGGCACTTATATATAAAGATGAAAGAATAATATCATGGCATCCACATAGTGTCATGGTTATATAATAATGTTGGAAGCCAACACACCCTCTATGGCCATTTCATAATATTGTGACTATCTATGGACTACAAATGATCATGGCATGATGCTATGACTATTTCATAGTATCATGACTTTGTGTTAATAAAAAATTTAGGCCCAAGTCATGGTCTTTTCCAATGTCACAAGCTTGTATTATAGTAAGATTAATATGTCAAATCAAGTTGTGACTATTTTCTAGAGTTTCGACCTTGAGCTAAATAGAAGAAGACCCAAAGTTATAACATTCATTGGTAAGTCATGACTTTATACTTAGAGTAATGCAAAACCTCTAAATTATAAAAGTGAAAGTTAAAGAATTTTGGAGAAAAATGACTCTTTTTTTTTCTCCCTCATGAAACAAGAAAAGGCATGGAAACTACAAATCCTAGGGTAAATTTTCACACTAGAAATTCCACAAGCAAGTAAAAGATACACGACCAATGTCAATCTCCAGAGTTAGGAGGCACAACCTTCAACTCTTATTCCTAAAGGGATTAATTCAAAAAATTGTATTAAATTATTGTGGTTTATGGTTTATGTTATTTTGAGTATGTTATTCAATGATTCAGATTATTGATGCAATATTAGTTTTATTATATTTTATATTATTAATATATTGGATGATGACTAAATAGAACTCGAATTAGGGTTTCAGCTAAAGGTAGATTTGTGTGAGGTTATTATGATGGATGGAGATATACAAATCATGAAGCTCACTCATACATACAATAAGAAGATAGTGGCAATCCTTCCAATAATGATGTATGAGATGAATCTATATGTAAAATCTCAAAGTTTTGTATGTTAATCATCTCGAGTATGGTACTTATGAAGCCAAAAGTGTGAATACTTTTATATACCAATCCATTGTACACATCTCAAAGGGCCTAGTTCTTGATTGTGATAAATATTATATAGGGTATTTTTCCAAGAGGTTCATCTTTAGTGTGGGAATCACATCAATATAGAGATGGATAGTGACATGCAATTATCACGACATGCATGAGTGTGTGGTGACTCACAAGGTTGTGAAAATAATTGTGAGCTACTTTTACTCATATGATTCTCATTGGTCAAACTCAAAGGAATCATATATTAATTATGTGAGTATGACACTTACAAAGCTTAAAATACAAATACTTACAAGCTATACCATTCATTGCTCTTTAAGATAATAGAGATTGATGGATAAGAGTGTGCTTACAAAGCAATTGTCATGGGTAGTTGATGAAATTGTCTAAAAGGTATAGGATTGTGATTGACCCTCATGTAAGAATGAATTGTTGTCTCTGTAGTGATGTAATGAGTGGAAAACTATGAGGGACCACCATTGAGAAGGGCTATATGTTGTTAACCACTTTGTATGCTAATAGGGCATGGAATTATTTATACAAACCTTAACATTCATTGTGTCCAACATAATATACTTTGAATAAATTAGTAGCATTAAATAAATTAGGTAATTAGACCATAGACCTAAGATTAATTCACAACTTATCTAGTATACTAAAAAATGGATTCTCTTATTGAATAATAGAATTATGATATAATTCATATGGATTGATATCTGAATTAAAGTCCATAGTACTATTTGTATGATCCATTCACTTGTAGATATCAATTGATGAGACACTCTCATTAAAGAACTTTTGAGATATTTCCTAATCAATTAAATTAGGTTGAGTAACAAAGTTGCAATATGTTTTTAGTACCATTGTTGGAGATTATTTAGTTTAGTTGGTTAACATGAGTTGTCATATTTTTTCTTATAAAAGAATAATTCCTTTTTTAATAAATTGAATATCTTTATATATGATAAATATTCTCAAATTCAATGGCTAATTAGTGTTACCTTGTTTAAATGTGGATAGTTATCTTTTGGATTTTCTTGCATATCTTTTGTTTTTTTTTTTTGGTTTCTTTCTTTCAACCATCATATATTGAATTTGAATGTACTTACACTTCTACCAAGACTTCCATGCAAGTTGTCATAAAAAGATATGAAGAGATGATGAAGCATACAAAGTGTATTTTAGGAAAATGGTATTAATGAGTGGGAACATCCCAAACTATAATTATGATAAGACTTATTATGGTCAAAGAAGTGCCTTCTATTTTAAACCTTATGACAATCATTATCAATCATATTATCAATATGAAAAGAATAATGAGAATTGAGGGTGTGGAAGCCATAAGGAGATAACATATTATGGATCTCAACCATTTTTAGTATTTTATTGGATCTTTAAATTCAAGGAATTGCTAGGAAGGAGAGTCAATGCTCATGAAAAGGAAATGATGAGACCACAAAGTGAGAAGGAAGAAATTAAAAATTGGGTTAGGTCTAAAAAAAAATGCACCATTTGCAATCCTTGTAGCAAAGAAGGAAATAAATATGGATAAAACTTTAGAAGAAGATGCAATGAAAGTGATAATCTCTATAGATAATACTCAAAAAATTTTGAAGGTAAATTTTAATAAGGAATTTGGAGATATGAATTCCACTAATTAAAAGGAAGAAAAGAAAGTGGACTACAAAGATTTGGTAGCTGGATTGAAGAAAGTCAATGAGTTATGTGCTCATGCAATTGAAAAATTCAATACTTTTTGTAATGTCAAAGCTAAGGAGAAAAGACAGTTGGAGAGAAGTGAGAAACTCAACCATATGAATGAAAATATAGAAATAATCATTCCTTCATAATCTACTATCAATACTAAAAGTTCAAGAAAGAATGAAGTAAAATAATATACTACAAAGATTACTTGGATGAAAGATATTTTTGATAGATAGGAAAAAAGTTTTCAAGGTCTAACTATGGATATTAAATATAACATTATTTGGGAGGCAACTTAATATTTTTTTTGTTTTGTGTGATGAATTATGATGTTATGAGAAAAAATTTATATGTGTATAACTATACTTATACTCTCTACCACACATAGAAGAATAGTAAAGTTAAGTCAACTCCAATTCAAAAATGTTTTTTTTTTCCAAAGCCCAATAATTTTTTAGAGCCAGGAATTTGGTGTTATAGAAATAAAAAGTAACATAAAAGATTGATGAACATGTCATGCCTATTTTTCAAAATTGACTTTGTACTATTGAAAGATGAGCAATATAGAAGGTATGGGAGGAAGTCGCGACTTTAATTTAATGTCATGACTTTAAAGATACTACTTACCCTAAATCCACTGCTCTTCATTTAGAAATAAAAATTAAACTCAAAGATTTATGACTTTGAATTATCAGGTCATGACTATAAATTTGTAATCTCTATGTCTCTTCCACAATAAAATCTTTATCTTTCATTGACATCACGATAACCCAAAAAAATCCTCATTATTTTTTAATTTGAAAATGAAAGGAAGGAGATCATCAAAGAAGAATAGCATGGAGATAAGCTATAAGAAGAAAGGGAAGAGGCATTGACCAAGCACCGTAGAGATGTTACATGAAGTCATGGTGCTCATGGAAACTTTCTTTATAGAAGTTGGGTGGAAATGGATGAATCGCATGCTTTGCAAAAAAAAAAGTTTATTAGAGAGAATGGATTCAACAAGTTTACTCCTCTTTTGGTAATACTATCAATAAGAGGAATTGGATGATGGGAATACATTCCCTACACATCATAGTTGTTGAATAGGTTGGAAAGTTTGATGGTCAAATTAACAAAAACATGAAGGAAGGAATGAAATACAAAGAGGTTAGATTGATGGGAAGTGACGAATCTTTTGAAGTTTTATATCAAATGGCTATGGTGGATTGGAAAAGAATAATGGAGGAAAGAAAATCAAGTATGAGATGAGAATATATTTAGGGAGTGCTTGTGAATGGATGAAATAAGAAAAAATAGTGTCGGCTAGAATGATTTTTACTATGTGATAGGAGGCTTTAGGGTTGCACTAAATTTTATGGGATAATGATAAGAAGCTCTATGTGGCATATTGGTAAAGATATTAGATGAGCTATCTAAATTGATAGAAGATTCAGAATGGTCATCCATTCATCTACTGCCCTTTGAGCATGTGTCAATGAACTTCTCTTTTAAGGAGTATGATTCTAAAAAAAATTATACATGTCACCTCCATCACTATTGTGACTTATATAATTATTGTTTTTCTTTCTCATATTATGATGGTATACCTATTATGTGGAATGGAATTGAAATATTAGATATTATGTTTCTTTTTATTTGTTTTCATGTGGTAAAGTTATTATTTAGGGATAATCAATTATTTTAGTATGTGAGTTTATTCAATATTCAATTTATTGAACTTTATAATATATTTTAGTAGTTAAGAATGATGTGTATGCATCAAAATAAGATATATATGTGCTTATTTCATAATATTTGGTATTTTATAGAACTTTGATGAATAGTTGTTAACTCGTTGAGTTTATGGAGGTGTTTAGTATATGAAGTAAATCTCAAGTCTTTGTAGTTTTTGCATATATTGTTGGCCAAAACTCTTTCAAATGGTCACTAGCAAAATCTTACATACCATAATTATACCTCTTATTAGCAAAATATTTTTACTATGTGACACATTCTCACTGACTATGATATTATTAGAGTCACAACTATATCTATCTCATAAAATTATAATAGTTGCAACATTAATTCTCTAGTACATTAACTAACTACTTTATAAGTTCTCAAGGTCATGGTTAATTTTATAGAGCAATGACTTTATCTTTATATGATTGTGTAGTCTCAAGTTAGAGTCATAGCTTTTCATAAAGCCATGAATGTTGAGATAAAAAAATTGAAGAGCCACAAGTATTTAGGCCAAAGCTACTATAATTATTCAAAGTTGTAACTCTTATCTTTAAAGGAAATCATAACCGTGACTTATACATGCAAGCTAAGTACACTTGCAATAGACATTTCCCAATACTACTACCACATACTTGCAAAAAAAGAAGAATAGATATACTTATGAACTCCACATTACACGGTGGCTACATAATAATGTTGGAAGCCATCACCCCCTCCATGGCCACTTCATAGTATCGCTACCATCTATGGACTAAAAATGATGAATACACAAAGCTATGTCTATTCCATAATACTAATACTTTATGTTATAGAGAGATTAGGAACAAGTCATAGTTGATGCTAGCACCCCAACCATGTTTTAAATTAAAAGATTAAATTGTCAATAAAGTAGAGCCATTTTCTAGAGTCGTGACCTTAAATTGAAAATATTGAGGCTGAAATTGTGACTTTCCAATGAAAGTCACAACTTCTTACTTAGAGTAATACAAAGCTACCAGAGTATAAAAGTACAATATAGAGTATTTTTGAGATAAATTTCATATCTTCTCTTTCTCCCTCATAAAACAAGCAAAAGTCATAACAATTACAAATTTTAGGGGTGATTTTGCACTTTATATGGGTTCCACAAGCAAGTAAGGGATGCATGATATATGCCAATTCCTAGAGTTAGGGGGCACAATTCTCAAACTCTCCTCCTATAGAAATTAATTTTAGAATTTGTATCAAATTAGTGTTGTTTATGATTTGTGCTATTTGGATAATGTGATATAATGGTTTAATTGGTTATTATAATATTGGTTTGATTATATTTTATATTTTGGATGTTGATAGATAGTGACTAAATATAACTCAAATTAGGATTTTGATTATTAGTGAGTTTGCGCGAGGTTATCATGGTGGATAATGAAATATAAGTCATGATACTCACTTATACATATGATAGGAAGGAGGTGATAACCATTCCAATTTAAATGCATGAGATGAACATATACATCAAACCCTAACATTTAGGTATATTAATCATCATGAGTATGATATTTATATAACTAAAAAATATAAATACTTTTACATGTCAATCTATTGCACGCATCTTAGAGAGACTAGTTCTTGATTGAGATAGATGTTATGTAGAGGGTTCTCTAAAGAAGTTCACCTTTTTTGTTGAAATTACATTATTACTGAGAAATATGGTGATAGAAAATCCATAGGATATGTGAGAGTATGTGATAACTATAAAGTAGTGATAGCCCTTGTGAGCTATTTTTACTTATATGGTTCACACTAGTAAAACTCAAAGGAAGTATATGTTAATTGTGTGAGTATTACACTTATTAAGTCAAGAGTATAAATACTTACAAACTATGCCAATCATTGATCTATAAGATAATAAAGCTGATGAATAAGAGTGTGTATATTAATCAACCATTAAGAGTAGTTGATGAAGTTGCCTAAAATATATGAGATTATGAATGACTCTCATATAGGCATGAATTATTATTTAAGTAGTGACATACCGAGGGGATAGTTATAATGAGACTAACACTAGGAAGGGATCAGTAGTAATAACATTCTTGTATGCCGATAGAATGAGGGATCATTTGTATAATACCCAAACTTTCATAATATGTCCAACATGATATATATCAAATAAATTAATTGTATCATATAAATTAGGTAATTGGAGCCTGGACCTAAGATTGTTTAATAATATGAGCATTTATTATGCTAAAAATGGGTTATCACTTATTGAATAGCTAAGCTACTGATACAATACTTTTAGGATTGATATCTCGACTAAAATCCATTATACCACTTTTATGATTCATGCACTTATGAATCTTAGTTGATGAGATATTCTTATTAACAAGAATTCGAGATGCCACCTAATAGATTAAATTAGGAAAACTAATAAACTTTCAACATAAAACCAATACCAATAGAGTGGTAATTGGATTAGTGGGATGAGGAACACATAATCTTTGGGTTATAGGTTCTATCCCCACCAACTACCCTCTACCACTAAAATGGGGCTACCCTGCCTTTCTTTAAAGTCAAGATAGTTTGCTCATGGTCCAATTGGGTCAAGGTCCCAATTGATAACAAAATAAAATTTATAATAGGCAAGAATTATTAATAATTTCACTTCAACGAAGACTCACATATGTTAAGATAAAGTGAAATCTAAATATTGTGTGTGTGTGTGTGTGCGCATGTGTGTGTGTGGGTGTGTCTTTATTTAAAAACATTCCCAACATAGTTAGAAAAGCTATATTTTGTTTTAATTCTTCAAATAATTCAATTTTTATCCAAATTCTCACAAATTTCAACACAAATGTCAATATCATTATTTCATCCAAATTTTTAATAATTTATCTTTTATTTCATATATTTTACTAATATATTAATTAAAATATTTTTTTAATTAAAATTTTATATAATTAAAGTATTCCATATAATCTTTATAATGAAGGCATGCTAACAACAATGCAAAGAGAGAGTTTAAGAGATATAAAAAAGAGAGACAAGAAAGCACTATACCTCATCTATCAAAAACTATATAATGATGATGATGATGATGAGTTTGAAAAGTTTTTAAGCGTAAAATTTTTCATTCAAGCATGAGAAGAGCAACAAATATCTTATAAATAATTCCAAAAAATGAAGAGGGTTCATCTTCAAACAATAAGAAGTGAATTCAAGCCCTACATATTAAAGTATTCGAGTACATTTCAAATTATTTCTCAAAAGTAATAACTATTTTTATCCAATTGAAAAGATAAGATAACAATTTATAAGATGTTAGAATGGCAAATAAGAATGTCCATTTGGATCTCAAATTTGAGGACTTAGTCATGATGATCATGGAAAATTTAAAGGCTAGGAAGAAATGATGATCAATAAACTTTTAGGATTATTTAAAACATACTAAGAGAAGCATAAGAAGAAACAATATATTAATTAGAAATTCCTCAAGTTACAACTCAAAGATATGCATGCAAGACAAGGTAATAATAGATACCAACACGATTATTAGTGAGTTAGGGGCTGTGAATGAGGTGTAAGTCATAGCCATGGATGAAAGTAAAATTATAAAAACAATGATTCTAATAATAACTATGAGAAATGAAAAAGCTCAACACAAGGTCATGAAATATGCAATTCAAAGTTGAGATATGACATATCTCAAGTGCAATGCTATTATTATTACAAGTTAGTGCATTATTCTTTAGAATGTAAAAATCCCAAAAATAGAATTAAATAGAAAGCTAACCTTGTAGAAAAGAAAATTGATGATAAAGAAACACCTTTTCTTACCAAAAAGGGGACTAATGTTGTCTAAGCAAATTCCAAGTATCTTGATGTTGGTGCAGTATGCCTAAAAGCTTTGTACAAAGATGCATCATGATAATGGAATCTTCATTTTGGTTATCTCAATTTTACTAGTCTAGAGCTATTATGTAAGAAGGAAATGGTGAAATGATTGTCTCACATCAACCACTCTAACTAGATTTATAAAGGGTGTCTAGATGGAAACCAATTCAGAAAAAAAAATCAATATTGTCAAACTCAAGAGCAAAGAAGATGCTAGAGCTCATCCATTCCAATGTGTGTTGACTGATCAAGTCAAGTTCTCTTGGTAACAATAATTATTTTCTTATATTCATTTTTAATTTGTCAAGAAAAAATTAGGTATACTTATTGAAGGCTTCATGAAGCTTTCAAGAAGTTCAAATTTATAATTAAGAAATAAAACATTAGAAAAATCAAAGCTATATGATTTGATTGATGAGGAAAATATATGTCAAACGAATTTCTAGAGTTTTGTGAAGAATGGACTATCAAAACTATATCCATCCAATGACAATCCTTGTTCCTCCTAAGAAAATGGTATGGGTAGAAAAAAAATGGACTATCATCAACAAACATCAAAGTATGCTCGAAAGCAAGAAACTACCAACGAGTTTTGTGCTGAAGTTTTGACAAGTGTGATCTATTTGTCCTATTGATTTCCAACATAAGTATTTTCTGAAAAATGCCACAAGAACTTTGGAGTAAAAGAAATTCTGACATATCCCACCTAAAAGTTTTTTTAAGCAAGAAATTACATTAACGGGAAGTGTTCATGTACCAAATGAGTAAAGAGCAAAGCTTGTTAATAAAAGTTAAGGTTCCATCTTCATCATCTATGAAAAAAATTGGAAAGGTTACAAATTATATAATCCTAACAACAAAAAGGAATGTGGTTAGCCAAGATTACCTATTTGATTAAGAATATATATAAACAAAAAGTCATGTGATTAGCCAATATTACCTATTTGATGAAAAAAAAATTGAGAATTTAGATCTCATATGGATAACCCAATTTTCTATCTCCAATTGAAGACCAACTATCACAATTAACTTGAAAAACCCCAAAAAAAGATAACTTTGCTAATATCAAGTAGCCTTGGAGATGAGCAACCATCATTAACATCAAGTAGGAGTCAAAGTAAAATTGTTATGCAAAATTTATGATGCTTTCAAGATCTCTATGGAGTAACTAAATCAGAAGATAATTTGATATTATTTTTCTTTTTTGCTTATTGTGAACTAGTGAGCTATCATGAAACTATAAAAAAGAAGTAGAGAGTTTCTATGCATAACGAAATCAAGCATATCCAAAAGAATAACACATAGGAACTCATTTCATATCCCAATGGGCATAAGGTGACATGTATCTAAAGGCTATACTAGACAAAGCAAAATGCAAAAGGAGAGACTGAAAAGCATAAGGCAAGACTATTTGAAAAGGTCAAAACAAGTGGAAGATACATCAAATAGATACAAAGTCTATATTTCTAAATAAATTTAAAAAAAAAATTGTCGATATCCAGTAACCATTTTGCTAAGAAGTAAAAAACCATGAAGAAAATGTGTTGAGGTGGAAGAAAACTCTTCATGGGCTAAACAAAGTCAATGATAATGGAATACTTTATAAGATAAAGAAATCTACTTGGAGTCATAATATGAAGTTTAAGGGTGATGTTAGATCATAAACTTGATTCATTTTGGGATCCCAATTACAAATTTAGGTCCAAGTTCATTATTTAGAATATCTAGGGTATAAATGTCACATTAATTGCCACATTTATTATCAAATTAAAAGTCACCTTAATGTTATAAGATGAAGAAGTGTGTGATTGTTATCATTTATGTGCTGAAGAAATATTTTTGATTAGTATAAATCTTACTCCCCCATTCTGTTTAAGAATCATAAAAAATCAAGAACAAATTCTTTCTAAGTGTAAGTTGTTTTATAATATTTGAGTTTTAATAAATAATTTGTGTGAGTATTTTATTTACAACATAACCATCTTTTAAATATAATATTTTATCATATAATTTTTTGAATCATAAAGTATACTTGTTCCAAGTGGGTACATGGGTGTCTATGTGTATGTGTGTGAAACTAAAAATATGCATGATATTATAAGGAAAAATAATGCTTGCATGTTTGACATTGAATGTACCATATTTTTATGAATGTTTGTATCTTATTTTAATATGGTGTTTGTATGTGAAAGGCCTAAAAGATATGGATTTCATAAAAAAATATTTTTGATGAGTTTTGATGAAAAATAATGAAATCATTTGTAAATTGAGTACAAAAGACGTACTTGATGGAACACATAACTAAAGCACATAAGAGCAAGGTGAACTGACAACATTTTTAATATCGTGAAAACATTATTACTAGCACATATTTTCGAAGTAGTCTTGATAAGTATTTCTTGGTCAAAACTTTACATATTTGTTATGACATTCATTATACATCATGACTCTATGACATAGTTACAATAACTTCTATTTTGTAATATCTTTTTCATGGTCATGACAATATTTCTTAGTAACGATCATATTTTCTCTAAAGCATATTTTTGGGCATGCCAACCAAAGTATTAAACCTCACTCAAGATATCATAATGAAGTTGCTACGATCCTTGAATGATAATATGAAGTTGCTACAATGCTTGAAATATAATATGAAGTTAAGACATATTTTTCAAGGTCGCAACAATATTGTTACAGAATTAAATCAAAATATTTAATGATTATGAAGTTATTTTTTGTCAAGATACTTTTTTCATATTGTGATATCATACTCAAGTGTTTGATTATCTTTATTCATGATCCTTTTTTTTGTCACGATATCATCCTCACACATACATAATGATGACATGAAATTTTTCATGACATTCTAGGACATGATATTACCTAGGTGATTAAAGTTGCTATAGCTTTGATTAAAGACTCTTGCAATAGATAAGACCCATTGAGTATAAAATCTAGACTTAATGAAGTAAAAAGATACCTTGGGGAGATTAGATCAAGAACTAAGGCACAAAACAACACCCCTAATAGGGAAACAAGAACATAAAATGAATGCAAAATAAATTAGATTGAGAACAAGAATATAAACTAGATCCTAAATGTGTACTACCCTTGGAAATACTAGATTCGATGAGATAAATCCTAAATTGCCTAATTTGAACCCCTTCCCAATATTGGGCTAATTTAGGTATCCGGGTTAGTTTAAATAACTAAGTATATTGAATGTGGTTTGTAATGAATTATTTATGGTTTGTGATTTAATGAATATTGATGGAAATATGTGTGTATTAGAATGTGTAATGTAGGGTTCCACTAGTTGATGAAGGACTTATGTTGCTACAATAGATGGTAATAATTAAGTCACAAGACACTTGAAAAAAGACATGCATAGACAAGAAGGGACAATCTTAAAGCAAAAAGCATAAAAATTATTATTACCATATTATTGCATATTTTCTAAAAGTATTAGCTGGAAAATAGAGATGTACACTATCGAAATAACCATCAAAGAGAATTGATGACTTGTTTAAAAGAAATAGGAAGCATGAAATTACTAATTATTAGGTAAATCTATTACTTTGGTAAATGCCGATAGGTATACCAAAGGCACAATTACCAACGGAATCATCCATGATAGTATTAGCTCATTATTGGTTTACTCTTGAAGGCTAACAAGAAGATTGGCGATCCCACATCTTCTAACCCTTTGTTCAACAAATATGTATTGTATTAATCATAATGCTCAATGAAAAATATCATCATACTTCATACAAGATAAAGTAAATTATCCTAGAGTTTGAGTATCTTTTTAACACCTAGTTTTATCTTGTCAACTTATGTAGTTTGTTAATTCGCTGAAACTCAATCAAAAGCTATTATCAATCTCTTTAAAATTGATATCTTGACTTACATCTACATCATTACTTATATACCCATATACATGTAGAATATATATAGTTGGTACGATTAGAATATGCTTAATGAGTAATTATTGTCATTATCAAAAATTATCAAGTTGTTAGCATCATAAGCAAGGTCACAATAAGTTTTTGACACCACATTTAGAGATTGATTTTATTTTGATTTGATAATGTAACTTGACTAAACTATTTGGGAACATAATAGTTTCTATTTTTAGTTGATTAGATAGTTGTTTTGTTTTATGTTTGCTTTTTTTTTTCAGCCACAACATTATAAGAACTAATGATCTAAGACTAAGAAAATACCACTCAACCTAAAAATGGAAAGGACTATGAGACACTTATTGAGTAAAAGAGTTGAGAGATCAATTATGGAGGAAAATGGAAGCAATGGACATAACCAAAATATACATAACAACCTATCCAACATCTTATTGCCCACCAAACCCTTGGAGATTATTGGAAACTAACATTGATGGTATCTACTATAGGATTTGAATGTAATATATTCAAGCAAATCACTTTGAATCAAAGCTAAAGTTAATAGCCACGGTGCAACAACATCAAGATGGCGGATATTTTTCACAAGACCCAAACTATAATGTTATGATATTTTTAGAGTTGTGCAACATAGTAAAGATGAATGAAATTAGCTAGGATGTAATAAAATTAAAATTATTTTTTTTTGTGGGAGAAAGAAATGAATTTGTTTCATTACTTATCATGAAGACCAATTAAAAGGTGGAATGAGATGGTTCAAATATTTTAACCAGTTCTACTCACCTCAAATTACATAACAACTAAGGGTGAAGATCAGTCAGTTTAGACAAAAAAAATAAGCAATTTTATATGATGCTTGAGACTAATTTAAAGACTTACTAAGGAGGTACTCACAAAATAGATTTGAACTATAATTGCAACCCAGATATTTTATAATGGCCTAAACTATATGATGAAATGTTTGGTGGATGCAACCTTAGTTGGTTACATAATGAAAAAAAAAATTACAAGAGGAAGCAAACTTTTTATTTTAAGAGCTGACAAAAAATAACTACCAAACTCGAAATAAAAAAGAAAATGGAATGAACGAGCATAAATTTTAGAGTTAGATAGTTTTTCTGCTATGTAAGCTAGGATTGATGTATTTTTTTTAGCCAAGTTTCAGCTTAATTCATGAAGAGAAAAAATATGATAGAAATGATAACCTTACAATAGTAGGAAGTGAGGAGTTTTGACCTAATATATCAAGTGGAAGAAGCAAATATATTATAAAATAGAAAATATATGTCCAAACCCAACAATAATATTCTTATACAATATCTTTTGAATATAAAATATTATGAGAATTTATCTTATAGAAATAATGTAAATCTACAGCAAAACTATATTTTATATTAGATGGATAGTAGAAGCAATATGACATGATATCAAATGTAATGATCTTCAAGCTCCAATTATAACTAGCATAAGGTAACATCTAAGTTATTGTTTGTAGATAATATTTTTGTGCTACTAACAAAGATAAAGAGGAGAAATGATGTGCTAGAAGATTAAATGAGAATAATTGATACAAGATTATATCATATGGACAAGACTATAAATTCTATTGAGAATCAAACTGGATATCCTACCCTAATAATGATTGAGAAAAATGTCATTGGATTGCCTAGCAATATTGAGACAAACTTGAAGCAATGCATATCCATAATATTGACAAGTACAAAATAATAAAATGATAGATAATATAAAAAAATGAATTGATGCAGAAGAGAATATTATCATAGATGATGTCACAACATCCAAGTCACCACATCCAATGTCATGGCATCCAAAACTATGACACAAACTAACCCTACTATGAAATTAATCTTAGAAGATGAAGCAACTCATAATAAAATGGAATTGAAGAATGAGACATAAGTAAAATATTGTAATAAATAAAATGTTGATTGGGAAAACAAAGAATAATGTAAACAAGTCTCACTCTCTCCATCATATTCTTCTTTTTTCCACAATGATTTAGAAAAGCAAAGTTGATGAATAGTTCAAGAAGTTTCTTAATATTTTTAAAAATTTGAAAATTTTTATATCATTCATAGAAGCTCTATCTTAGATATAACACTCTGTAAACTTCATGAAGGATATCATGAGAAGCAAGAAGAAGTTAAAGACTGATAGAATGGTAAATATGATTGAGAAATATAATGCAATAATCCAAACAAGACTTCCAAAGAAACTCTAAGTTCTAGAAAGTTGTATTATTCTACGAATTATTGGAGAGATACCTTCTAGAAGACTTTATGTGACTTAGGAGCAAGTATAAACTTGATTGATAAACTTATCAAACTTTTGAAAGGAGATAATTGAAGACGTCTTGGTCAAAATTGAGAAATCTATCTTTTTGTAGGCTTTATTGTGTTGGACAAGGAAGAAGACTCATATACATTACTATTCTTGAAAAGAATATTTTTGGAAATTAGACATTTATTGTTTGATGTCATGAAGTGAGAATTCACTCTTCTAGTGGATGAAGAACAATTAAAATTCAATCTATATAAAAGTCTATAAATTCTAGATGAAGATGAGGAAAGGTATTGGAAAATAGATTTATCCACACAACCAAAAATCAAAATGTTGAGTTCAAAAAGAATGATTTCTTGGAAGTTTGTTGGCCTGAGGAAAAAGAAGAAGTCAAGAAGTTATAAAAAATTTTTAAAGAAAATATAGTCGCAACAAATTTGGATGAAGATGCATGTTGTGATGTCGTGCTATTTTTCTAAGTTGTGATAAAAGAAGATATGATGACATGTGATGATAATTTCATGACTTACATTTCCAAAGCCATGACATTCTAATGTGTAGATGAAAAAGAAATAGACATGGGATCTTATAAAAATATAGACACAACACATTTGGAAATTGACTCATTACCTCTTGATGAAGTCCATGGAAATGCAATGACTCTTCTTTGCTGATCTTATGAAAATATAGACACAAATAATGAAAAGAAAAAGCATAAAGGCAAAGCTATGGCTACAACTTTGCCTTTATGCTTTTTCTTTTCATTTTTGTCTTATAACTTCAAAGTTTTGGTACTAAGCATAGCACACCTATGTCTTTAAGCTTTTAATGGGCATATTAATTATGCATCCCCAAAGTCACAGTATTGGCCATAACTATTGATTTGTCTTCATGCTTTCTTTGGTTATTTCTAATTTATACTACCAAAGTTACACTGATGCACATGGTCACAAATTTGTTTTTACTATATCTTTGTCTATTTTTATTCTATAATACCAAAATTGCACTGTGCATAATTTTGACCTTGTCTTTGAGTAGTTTCTTCATGATTTTTTATTAGTTTTGTCTTTCTCCATTGATCTCTCAGCTTATTTAGAGTTGCCAACATAATACTCATATGAGGTCATGTCTTTGAAGAATGTCTTGAACTCATAACTATCATCTTCCAACGTCTCCTCATTTTCATAACTTTACTATAATTCTTCCTCTTCGTATTTCTCATCTTTATCACTATCATGGCTCCAAAATTATTTTTCAATTTCATATTCTTCATTTTTATCTGGCTAGTAGTTTTCTACAAATACTTACCACTAGAAATCTAATTTTTATTGCATCGTGGCATGAAAAAAGTATCAATTCGCTAACACCTTTTTTCATCATCATCTAGATTTTATAAGCCATTATAAAGATTGAACTCTACTTGTTGCTCACTAATATGAATAGTGAACTCCCCTTCCTAGACATTGATAAGGGTTTATCATGTGGATAAAAATGACCATGCCCATATTAATGTGCATAGTTATACACTACCATATCCAAAATAACAAAATCTACTAGAAAAATAAATATACATACCTTAACTAATATGTCTTTATTGATTCCATTATAATATTTGATAGTTTGATCTACTATTTAGAGTAAGAGAGATGTTGGAGTAATTTTTTAAAATTTAATTTTCATGTAATTTATATGGGCATCGAGTTGTCACTTCATCCCAAGTCATACAATACATTCTGAAAGATGTGATGTCCAATAGTTCTATCTATAGTTAAACTTTTGGGGTCCTTTAATTTTCTTAGATGTTTTTTTTGAATGTTTGCACTGTACCTCTCAGCCATATTCATAGTTCCATAGATCTCCAATTTCCTTTTACTACTCATTATATTTTTTATAAATTTTATGTAGTTCAGAATTTGGGCTAAAGCTTTTGAAAATAATATGTTCACTTCTAACTTTCATAGTATATTGAGAAACTTCTCAAATTATTTATCTAATTTTCCCTATCTAAATTATTAATGAAATGGAAGATCCATTGGAAACTCACTCTTTGGCTTCATTCTGATTCATTTCTCTACTTCCATAGCTTCATGCAACCTCCATTCACTCTATTATTTCTTCATTTTCTTTTTTTTTTACCCATCTTCAAGTGAAACTTAAGCTTACACTTCTTTTGGAGTCTTGGCCTTGTTAGGTGTCATAGTATCATATTCTTCATATCTCTTGTTCTCTTTAGTTGGGGTCATGACTTCTTTAAAATATTTTGGCTAAGCCATAACTTTTTAGAAAGTCACATTGTTATCACCCTAAAAGTTCCAAAATTTTTTAATTTGAAATACATTTGTACCTCCAGAGCCATAAATTTTTGGGAAAGTAAAGGTGCTATCACCCCCAAAGTTCTAGAATTTTTCTGTTCAGATTACCTTGATAGCTCTTTCTTGCTTTTGAGTAATATTGATGAGTAATTCTTTAAATTTTCTTTTGTATCACTAGATAATTCATTTACTCATTTTCTCTTTATTAACAATACTAATTTTTCGACATTATTAGTCATCGCCATATTTATTTGATTCATTCTTACTTTAGGTACCCCCATACAATTATCTTGGGTATCTTTTTTTCAAATCTATTATGATAGTTTGCATCCCTTCCAAACATGGCTTCTATTCTCTTTGCGATGATTGTTAGTTAGAACTTTAGAATCCTTGATTAGTATAACTCATTGCTTTGTTCCTAGTATATCTAAAAGATTACCCACTATTTTGCATCAACTTTCATAACCTCCATACAAAAAATTCTCTTGATTTTTTATTTTTGAAAGGTAGTGCATTAGGACATTATTGTTAGGTTGAAACACACACCCTTTTAATTTATATTTGGTTATCTTCTTTCATAGATGTGTCAAACAGGCCAAACGGCCTGAGCATGGTCTGCAGCTTGACCTTGTTCAGTAGTATCTGGCCCAACACAACATAATATAAAATTGTGCCTTGTGCCAGACTAGGCTACCCCATGGCATGATTGATGTAGTGCTAGGTTAGTATTAGCCATGCCTCATGCTAGGTTAGGCACAACCCATTTTCTTGGCTTAGTGGCATACTAAACTAGTCTGGGTGACTGTCCAATAGGAGTCCCGTCAGGTGCAATGGGCACAATCAGAATTTTTAAAATAGTTAGACTTTGACCACATGCGCGAGATGAGGTGGGGTAAAAAATTAGACCGCCCCATCATGAGGCAATATAATATTTTTAAAAAATCATCCATGTGACTGATTGTAATGGGCCACATGCCCGATGGGATTCTTTTGTGGCATGCGAAAGAACCCTATCAGTCAGCATGGCCATGCCACCATGTCGTGTTGGGCTGATGAACCAAGTCGTGCCTTGAAAAAACTAGCCATGTAGGCACTACATGGCCAGTTTGTTATAACTATTCATTATCTAGGCCCTCCATATATCTCCCAAGGTATGATAGTTCCGGTGTTGTTGGATATCTTGCTCATTATCGCCTTGGAGCTCTCTATTACTACCAATGCCCTCTAGAGGCTCTTTATCAGCTCTTTGTCTAGAGATAGTTTTTCAATTTCTTTTGATCTCTAGGTCAAGAGGAGATAACTTAGTCTTAGACCTTTTACTCATAAAAAAGAAAAGGAAAATAAATGCAAGGATACCAGCAAAACCATATCACAACTATCCACTTTCAAACAAGTTAATAAAACTTAGCAATTAGATTTGAAAATATTTTACAAACTTAATGTTATTTAAACTATTAAAAAATGAATTATCTGTTTATAAGGATAATTATGTCAACTCGTGCTAGCTAATCAAATTAAATAATTCTCAACAATTGTGCCAAAAACTTATTATAAATTTGTTATGCTACATAATTTTATTAGTTAAGTGATACTACAACAACTCATTAATGAGAATATCCCATCAATAAAGATATACAAGTGTATGAGTCATACAAGTAGTGGAGTTAATTTTCATCTATATATTAATCTCATAGAGATCATTAAAAAGTTTGGTTATTCAAAAGTGAGACAACTCATTTTTAGTGAAATTGGTATTCAAATCGTTAGATACTATTATGTTCATGTGTCTATTCATTTAATCTATGTTATGATGGTTAAGTTTCTCAACTTATATTATAGTGAACATATAATGAATGTTGGAGTATTGTGTAATCATTCATTGATCTAATGACATACAAGGTGATTATCACCATTGAGCTCATCCTAATGGTGACCCTCTCATAGTTTTCTCCTTGGTACATCACTACTGAGACAATAATTCATCTCTACTCAACATTCATTCATAATCTCATATCATTTAGATAAATTCATCAACTACTCTTGATGGCTACTTTTTATGCACACTCTTATTCTCCATGGCCTCATATATCATAAAATTGAAAAATTAACATAATTTATAATAAGTAATTATACTTTCAATTTCATATGTTTTATACTCACACAATTAATATATGATTCTCTCAATGTTTGCTAGTGGGAACCATACAAATAAAAGAAACTTATAAAGTCTATCACCACCTTATAAGTTACAACACATTTTCACATATCCCTAGGATTTCCTATCACCATCCTCCTTGGTGATGATTTGACTCTCACACTAAAGGTGAATCCTTTAAAATAATATTCTATATAATATCCATCACAATTGAGAACAAATTATTTTAAGATAAGTACATTAGATTGACATATAAAAGTATTCATAATTTTGACTTAATAAGTATTGTACTCATGATAATTAACATACCCAAATTCTAAGTTTCAACATATATGTTTTTCTCATATATCATAGTCATAAGAGTTATCACTTCTTTCCTACCATATGCATGAGTTAGCCTCATGGTCTATCAATCACCATCTACTATGATAATCTCACATAAACCTACAATTAGTTGAAAACATAGTTCAAGTTATATTTAATTACCATCCATCAATATCCATAATACAAAATAGATCAAGCACATTTATTCTTAAAAAAATTAATGTCATATCACATATATTAAAACTACAAAAACCCTAGACTCGCATGATTTTTGTACAAATTCATGATTATGCCATAGAGTTAAGGATTTGAGACAGCACCCCCCAACTTTAAAAATTACAATAAGTAACATATTACTTTCTTACTTATGGAATCCCTAGAAGGAGCAAAATTCATACCTAGGGTTTAGTAGTTATCATGGTTTTTCTTATTGGATGGAGGGAGACCAAGAAGAATGAGAGAGATCTTATTAAATTTCTCTATCGGTTATTTTTATACTCAGGTAATTTTACATTACTCTAACAAGAAAGTCATGATAACATTAAAAAAAATCATAATTTTAACTTTCATCTCTTAAGCTTGAGGTTGACTTTAGAAAGTGACCATGACTCTAGACTACATCATGATCTTTTTCTGACAAATATTCATAGTAGTGACAATAATAATAACTTGGGGTTAATGTTTCAATAATAAAAAGTCATAGTATTGTGAAGTAGTTTAGGCTTTGTACCTTTGCCTTCTTGTCTTTAATAAAGGGCCACAATGCTCAGAAATAGACATGGCTTGTGAAGGGCATGGCATAGAGAAAGTCTTGATGACCATAGTGATGTGATATATCCATGGTGCATAAAAGTCTTGTATATCATGTGGTAATGGTGTTGGTAATAGGCATGACACAAAATCTTTTCTTCATATGTATTCAAGTGACTATGGCATTATGGGTGGCCATGAAACTGATCTTATATTCTCTTGTATATCATCTTTCCATAGTGATGTAATAATACTAATTGGCAATTAGCTCAAGAGTAAATGTTATAGATTTTCCTTCCTTTGAGTATAAGAATCATGAGCTTGGGAAATACTAGTGGTTTTGGCCTAATTAGATTTGGCTCAATAACTTTTTCTAGCTCCAAACTCATGGCTTTGTAATTTAGGCTATGACTATAACTTGTGATTACAAATCCATATTAAAGATAAAGTTATGATGCTTGGACTTGGTCTCTACCTTGAGCACCAATGAGGTACTTAGTTGCTGTGATGTAGAATTAATATCATAAACATTTAATTTTCACAAGATAGGTATGGCTATGACTCCATGATAATATCATAACCACTAATAATGTGTCAGATATTTAAAAGACTATGTTAACAAGTTGATAGCATAATTGCATACAAGGATTGTTATGCCTAATAGATATAGTTTTAGTAAAGAATGAATGTTAAGTTATGCAATACTCATTATTCTATCCTCTCTACTAAATACCTACAAGAACCTATTAATTTCTTGATTATTTATCAAAACTCTTCACATCTATAAAGTCATGAAATCAACCAATAATTTCTTATATTTCATTCCTATATAATATCACAAAACACACAAAATACCTATGAATATTTAGAAGTTTGAATACCAAACAAAGATCATATCATTCATAGTTCATTGTAATTCAAATACTATATTTAGAAATTTTCTATCAAAATACATGTAAATTCTTCGTACATAGCACCATTTATATTGCATGTCTTTTAGGTTGGAGTAAGACTCACATATCATAGTTGCTTTTCTCATTCAATGTGGATGTAAAGTTACTCTCATTTTCTTCTCTTTATCACTAGCTGGAAAGATGGGATGAACACACTAAACTCCTATTCACCCACAAAAATTTTCTTGGCAAGAAGATAAGTCTTTCGTCTCCTCCCCAATTTTGGTTAAAAAAACTTATTATGACATCACAACTTTGGAAGAAGTCTCGATGGTGGATTACTTATGTTGCTTGTCTTTGGCAATGCGACTTGTCTCATTCTTCACTTTTGTCTCCCTTATTTTTGAAATTAATGTGTACCCTTCTATGCTAGATCAATTCTTCTAAAATTTGGAGTCATAGTAAGTTTCCTCCGAGTGGAGAAGAAGAAGAAGAAGAAATGAATTAGCAAAAAATTAAGATTAATGATTTATATTGGAATAGGGTTACAAATTTATTAATAAAGAAGTTGTCATGACTTTTCACATGGTTGTGATATTTCATTTAAAAAGAATGTTGTGGCTAAGTTTGAGTGCCACTAATTCATTTTTCATTTGAGAAAGTCATGGATGGGTTTGAATGTTGTGACTTATTTTTGGGTGTATATAATATACAAGTGTTTAAGTGTTTGTGTATGTAAAAGAAGAATTTATTACATCACACAATGCAAAAAAAAAATATTGAATTGTGTCCCAATAAGTATTATGTTTAAATTCCATAGCTTGATCATCATTGAATCTCTAATTTAGTCAGTAATTTCACGGGTCTCGGCAGGCTTCTCAATATTATCTTTCTCTTCTTCTCAACTTCTCAAATTATTTTTTAGCATTGAGTCATCTTTCAAAGACTTTCTTTTGGTATACTTCTCTATGGATTCAATGACTTTGTGAAAAGTCAAAGTATTGTTTCTTATGATCACTTGTAAGGCCACTATTTTTTGTGAAGTTGTGGCATTAAGAATTACTCTCTCGGTCACATTTGGTGTGATTTAGAAAAAATCATGGCTTTGAAAAAATTCATGATTTCTTCTTTAAGCTTTTTTTCTCCAATATCATGAATTTGTCTCCTAAGTCCTACCATGACTTTCTTCTTTGATTCAGTAAGTAATGTCACGACTTCTTTAGAAGTCATGATTTTTTTCGTTATAGCTACTATCACTTCATATTCAATCGATCTTCAATGATTATTGTTTTTGCCTCATCTTTCTCTTCTAGCAAATCAATAATTAGCCATGGACTTTCATTTTCTTGTACTTCTTCTACAATCTCAAAAAAAAATCTTAGTAATTTCTCCATGTTGTTGAATTGGGAATTTCATCCTTTCAACATCTTCTTTCACATCTTCGAAGTAGTTTGACTTTAATCCTCCAAATGTCATAACTTTGAAAAATATAATAACTTTTTAGTAGTCTTCTTACTCATGGTCCTTGCATCATTTTCTTCACTCCAAGGTACCTTTTGTTCATCATCTTTTTATTTTCTTTGTGCTAACAATCTTCTAAATTTTTCTATCTAGAATCTATATTGTGGCTCAACATAGTGCATAGGAGGCTATCTATACTCTAGAAATATTATTTATTGTATGACATTTGCACATTTTTATAGAAGTTGAATTTCACTTATTCTTTCCCCACACAAAGTGTGAATTCTCACTTCTTAACATCTAGTATGCCTTTTCTATAGCTAAAAGTGATTATCCCAATATTAATAGAGTATATTTTTTTTCTTTTATGTCTAGCACAACAAAATCAACATGAAATCTAAATTTAACATCTTTTCCTAGGATTACTTCAATAATACTTTTTAAAAACTTAATTTATCACTCAACCATCTAAAGTGAAGAAAAATGTTTGAAGAATCTTAGCAAGGTTCAACCTCTCCACCATGGACAATGACATTAAATTAATATTTAATACCAAGTCATATTATGCCTTCTAGAAAGTCTCTACTCCCAATAATACATGTTAAACATCTCTATTATAGACAATGACATTAAATTAATATTCAATCCCAAGTCATATTATACCTTCTAGAAAGTCTATTCCCAATAATACATGGAATCATAGTACTCCTTGGATCTTTCAGCTTTCTTGAGAGTTTACATTGAATATTTGTTCTACACTTCTTGGTAAAGTTCATTATTTCATATATCTCTAACTTTCTCTTATTACTCATGATATCTTTCATGAACTTCATGTAATGGGGCATCTGAGATAAAACTTTGGTGAAAGGAATATTAACTTCCAAACTTTGGAAGATATTGAGAAACCAGTCAAATTGCTCATCTATCCTTTCTTTTCTAAAACAAAATTGAAAAGGAAGGTTAGGTGGAAAAATGTATTTACCATTTTCATTGTCATTTTTAGATACATACTTCTATTCATTAATTTGGACAATTTTCATATCCTCCAACATTTCCATTTCTTCATGAGCTGGGTAGTGAGTTCTTTGGATGTCATGACTTTGGAAAATATCATGACATTGGATATCATGGTGGTGAGCTCCATGACTTTGGAAAAAGTCATGAATTTTTCGGTCACAATGTTCTCCTCTATTTCAAATTTTTTTTGGCTTTCTTTTCTACTTATTACCACTCTAACTATTTGTTGCTTCTAAGTGTGACAAACATACACCTCTTTGGATTTGCCTTAGTATTTCTTGTAAATCCATTTAAATTTTTTTCATTCATCAATAATGCTAGTTTTCCAAGTTGATTCTGAATAATCTTCATCATCATGTTCATATATTCTAGCCTTATTTCATTCCATTACAACTAGTTCTCTGGGTCACTGGTTTCTTTTCTTTTTTTTTGTTTCCATGAACAAGGCAAAAACATTATCTTCAAATGATATTTTTTATACTCCCTTCAAGTTTCTTGCATTTGGTATCACATTGAGTTATTCCCAAAATTTTGGGTATAATTGCCTCATCTTCTACTGGACATTTTATAATTTATCATATTCTGATGGAAGTTTGGGAGGCATTTTTGTTTGGTTAGAATATGTATCCTTTATTCTGCAAAATATTAGCTTCCTCCATTAAATACATGAGGTTGAAATTTGTTATTTATTGTTTTTGGAAAACATACATTTCTACCACACTAGGTTGCATGTTATTTTAGACTCTAAATTTGTTGAAACCATATTCATTTTGTCCTCTATTAATGTTAATCCACCCAACAACAATACTTTAGCTTACATCCTTCCAAATACTGAGATATTTAGAGTTTGGTAGATATTTTTTGTTAGCTCTTCAAATAAGAAATATACTTTTTGGTAGCCTTGTTCATGATATAACTACCCAAGGTCATATCAATAGTGTATCTCATTATGCAATTCAGCCCTTTGTAGAAGGTTCGAGCTTGAAAGTATAATTCAAATCCATATTATGGATACTTCCTCAAAAGTTATTTAAATTGATCCTAAGTATCATATAGAGTCACCTACTCATCTTATCAAAATTAACTTATCTCTCCCCTCAGCTAAGAGATGATTTGATGTGGTAAGAACTTGGTGATTAACAGTTTATACAATTTTATCTCAACTCTCAATTAATTCTCTAGATATGCACTATTCCAACCATAGGCATTGTCTCACAAAGAAAATGAGAAAAGTCTTAACCTTAGAGAATTTGAGTAAATTCTATTCATCTTTACAATGTCACACAACTCCAAAAATATTACAATATGACTTTTTGGATCTTTTAAAAAGAAACCACCATACAAATGTTATTACTTCATGGTTATAATTAGGTTTCAAATCAAAGTGGTTTGCTTATATCAGTTGCATTTGAATCCCATAGTAACTATCCATCATAATTGACAGCCAATATTCTCCCAAGCTATGATGAGAATTATGTTGTTGGATAGCTTATCCTTCACTACATTGATGATTTACATTGTACCAGTTTTCTTCCATATTCTTTCATAGCTCTTTATCTCAAGATTTTTCTTTTTGTTCTCCCAATGTTTGGGTATAGAGTTGTTAATTAAGTCATAGAAATTCAGCTCATATAATGTGCGTGGCTACAAAACGAATAAAAAAATAAGAAACAAAGAAAACAAATTATAACACAAATACTATGCAACAATTATTATTTATACAACTAAAAGATGACTATCCATTTATAACGATATTTATTTTAATTCAAGTTGACTAATCAAACTAAATGATCTTTGATAACAACACTAAAAATATATTATGACTTTTTTATTATGTTAAAACTTATCATTTGTAGTACTATCTCCAAAGCTCATTAGGTAATTATCTTTTATCAATTATAGTTCTATAAGTATATGAGTCATATAAGTAGTAAAATCGACCTAAGTTCAGATATTGATCACATAGGGATTGTGTAGGTAGTTTCACCAACCATATTAAACTTTTACACTTGTATGTATCCCATGACATATATATTTGTCTCCATCTACCATAAACAACACATGACTCGTACACTATGGTGAAATCTATAGTCAATTATTCTAGAATATGCATAATGGATTGGTCATAAATATGTTTGTACCCTTAACTTTGTATGTGTCATACATACATTAATTAAACTTATCTCAATCTTGGGTTTTCGCATAAATGATTATTTCACACATTAAGTTTAGAAGTTTTGTCACTTTCTTCTTATTATACTTTGTGAGTACATCTTATGATTTATCTATCATTATTCACTATGACCAGTATGCATAAGCTTATGATATAGTAAAAATCCTAAATTTTAGTTCTAATTAGCATCTATATCTATCAACAACAAACCACAAAATTACCATAAATATTTATATTATACGATCATATCATCATAACACGAGTATATAAAACCAATTATAGATCCCAATTTGTCCTGACCTTTAGAAAGAATTTATAAAATTTAGGATTTAAGAGTTCCTAAATTAGAGAGGTATCTCATAGAATCAAGAGTTCCTAATGATAGCTATAGTGAGGATCTAAGTTTCAAAATTTAATCCCAACTAAGTATTGCTTGAATTTACCCTGGATTTGCCACTAATTAGATATTGAAAGTCACATTCCATATGGTATTGTATGTTCTTGGCTCAAAATCTAATTACATTCCTTTTCTTTTTTTTTTTGTGAAAAACTCAAAGTGTTTCTTTTATACTTTAGGATTCCTTGTGTTTATTTAAGACAAAAGTCATTGTGCTAGTTTGAGGTCATAACTTTCTTATTTCATTGAATCTTTTCTAGAGCACAAAATTCATAGCTATTGGAATATCATGACTCAAGTAACTCTTCTATGAAGCATAAAGTCATGGTGGAAAAAATGTCATGACTAAGATAATTTCTTTTCAAATTACAAAATCACGACACTAGGAATGGCCATGACTAATATAAATGTTCTCTAGAACATAGTTGTGATAGTAAGTATTGTCATGACTAAGGTATTTACTCTCTGTAATATAAAGTCATAGTGGCAAGAATGTCATGACCTAAATATTTACTCTCTAGATCACAAAGTCATGGTAAAAAATATTTATGTGACTAAAAATCACTTGGCGTAATGTGATTTTTGGTTCTTTTTTGATTGTGTCATGGTACTAGAAAATATTATGAATTCTTGTAGTAGTAGGGTACTTGGCTACTATGACATATAAATAAAGTTGTGGCCTATTGGAACTATATTTATACTGAAATTCATTTGATTGTAATGGATATTTATTAATGCATTAAGTTATTTTCAACTCTATGAGAATCTACTAAGAGCTAAGTTAGCATTTAAATTTAATGAATATGTATCCTTTATTCTACATAGTAGATAATTTGGTACATTATGTTTAGCTAACATAGAAAGATCAAATCATCAGTTCTTATAGAATATAAACCTTTGGTTAATAATCTAATTTGAGTTAGGCACAATATTTGTAAGATTCTGATATAAGATTTTATTAAGTAAGTCTTGACTATGAGGAATGATATAATTTTAACTTCTTATACTAGTACATTTGTTTGTATTGAAAAGGATTACATTTATATGATTAATTTATACTGACACATAAGATAATAGATATCTCATATTTATTATGCATACTATTACTCTTAATTTTGAAATAATTAATAAATACATGTACTTGTTAATAGTTATTTTGATTCATATAGGCTAAGATCTATAAATAGATCAAGAAGCTTAGTGAATTGGATATTTGTATCAACTATATGTTGAATATTAATTATAAATAAAATTCATGTCTTATAAAAATGATTGATGATACCTAATTGAGAATACTTATAAGTTTTGATAATGTCAAACCTTATAGATAGATATTAATCTGGAAAAGCAATAAGCTAAGTGGAAAGTCTCAAATAAATCATAAGATAATGATTAAATAAAATTATCAATAATTTAAATTAGTCAATGGTTAATAAATATCAAATGACAAAAATCTTGAATTATTTTTGAATAAGTGAGTGAATGTGGTAATAATTCTATAGTGGAAAGAATTATAGTTAATGTAAATGAGATTATTTAATTTATATTGAAAGCCCATAATCTTATTTATGTAAATGAGATTATTTTAGTGATGATCTTATGTATTAGTTTACACACACACACACACACAAACACACACACACACACACACATTTTAAGTGATTTGGTTTAATATGTATATAAAAAAACAAAGCATTTTTTTGAGTGATTTAATGAAAAAAGTCATGTCACTTTAAGTGATATGATATATTCTTGTCTAAAGGGAAAAAGAAAGAAGTAAACCAAACTCTTTTCTTCCTCGTGTAGTTTTTGGAGTATGAGATATGAGAGAATGCTTTGGTCTGCAAACAAAGCTATCTACCAAGGCATGTCATCTACATCTTTATCTTAAAACTCATCCTAATTCTTAAAAAATGATGAATCTATATGCACTATCACGAGTAAGGAATCAAACCTTAACATGGTTATCGTTGTATTTTCGAGATAGTTTGACTATGACTCCAAGATAATAGTATAGTCATGAAATATTGATGTACAGTAAAAAATTTAGGTTGACACTCTAAAGAGATCAAGCTTGGATTAATCTAAGAAAGATTTTTTTTTCTATAACTCATGAGATTATTCACTCAAAATCCATGATTCTAAAGAAACAAAATGAGAGGACACACATGAGTAAGGTCTTTCATGTTTAGGTTATAGGATCAATTATATATGCTATGATATGCACACACTCAATGTCATATGCTCTAAGTGTCATGAGTAAATATCAGTCATACCCTAGTAAGGGCTATTAGATAGCTATCATAAATATCTTCAAGAATTTGAGAATGACTAGTGATGTATATAGGATTTATGGGGATGGAGATCTTATTGTGAGTAGGTATATGGATGCTAGCTTTCAAACTGAAAAAATTACTCCAAATCATAATCAAGTTGTGTTTATATTGAATGGTAGAGTTGTCACTTGAAAAGATTCTAAATAGAAGATAACTACTGATTCTATAAATGAAGAAAAGTACATTATGGCATTCGAGGTTGCAAAGAAATCAATTTGGATAAAGAAATTTATTTCAAAACTCTGAGTGATAACTAGCATTGTTGATCCAATACATTTATATTATGATAACAATTGAACTATTTCACAAGCAAAAAAAATATGATCTCATCACAAGTTCAAACACAAAATAAGACAACTATATCTAGTTATGGAAATCATTAATAGGCATGATATAATCATAGATAAAATACCTACCAATTTGAATATTGTTGATCCTTTGGCTAAGCTACTTTCCCAAAAAAATATTTGACAATCATGTACTTTCCTATGGTAATAGATATTAAAGTAATTGACTATAACTCAAGTGAAAATTTGTTAGATAAGTATTCTATAGATGATTACTTTTTGTGCTTGTCGTATAATATATTTTAAGCGATAAAAAAGGCTTAATCATTAATTTGATATTTATTATTTTTATAAATTATTATCAATATTAAATTAATTAATAAATTCCATGATATATTACATATCATGAAAAAAAATATATAATGTGATAATGAGATTCCTATCATATGTAATTATATTATATGTAAGTTATCTCTAGGCATAAGATCAATTAGATTAAACATTTTTGATCTAGATAGTCAGTACATGTTGTATTTCTTGAGTTGATTAAGTAGTTGATCTCTTGAACTATGATCACGATGATGATTAAAGTAGACATGTGGATGTATGCTAATAGTAGTCAAGTACATCAGAGACTTATTATGAGATAATTTTATTAATTATCTATTTTATGTAGATGATTGTCTCATCATAGCAATGGTGCAAGTATCCTTAGATTTGAGGTACTCAAGTTTGTCTTGGATATTAATCATGTGTTTTGACTTCATTCCTTGTTGTTTTTTGGAGATTACTCATAGGGTGATGATTAGATAAAACATGAGATGTTAGAAAGTAGTTTAGTAGTCAACAAATTTTTTGAAGGTAGTTGAGTATTCACCACTCCTATAGTAGTCGGTGGGTATACTCGCAACCACTTATCAGAATTATTACTCATAAATTTCTTTCCATAGTCAAAATGTCATGAAGAATTGTTTTGATGACATGAATGATGACTAATGGGAAATTTAACAACTTTTTTACACTTGGGCTAGATGTGGCATAACTAGTCTAGTGAGAGTTATACTTTATCCATGTTTTGAATGAAGTGGAGGATAAAAAAGTAAATGAATAATTTACATATGATGTTGTCTGTGAAAGAATTTATAGTCATACCACTAACTCTCTAATCAATTGGAATCATGATGTATTGCTAGAAATTTCTCATGATGTATTTGATTATAATATTGAACCAAATGACCAAAATAACTAGAAGCCTAATGAGACACATACTTATAAGTTTGAAACTTGAATAAAGTAATTTGAATTTAATCCAAATTGAATGGCATGTTTCATATATGATCATAACATGACTTTATAGAACATGGACTCTCTAATCATCTAAAGTGCCATGAAAAGCAAGCCCAATTTGCATGAGATGCATAATGTCATCCCACCCAAAGAGGATGGTCATTTTTTTCTTTTCTTACCCTAGTCTAATAGGAAAAGATCATGTGTAAAAATATAATAAAGTAAGTTAGAATCAAACAAAATCAAAATTCATTGAATAAAGATTCAATGTGATTGGTTCTGTTGTAGAGAAATAAGGTGGGAGACATGTGGAAGGAACTCTATTCATAAAGAACAATTTAAGCCAGTAAGCTCCCTTTTAAAAGCACACAATTTTGTCTAGATTTATTGAATCAAGATAATTGAAAATAAAAAAAAATAGAACTTGTTCCCATATCCCATAACATATGACAAAAAATTTGAACAAAAGTTTTAAAAGGTATAGAAGAACTCCATATATAGCTTGATCCTAGGATTCTTAGGTAAGATGTAAGAAAATTTTATCATGCTTGTGTTAAACAAAAAATAAGATTTTCTCTATTCAATCTCTCTTGTTAGGATCCAAATTTGGCTAGTACCAACTATCTCAAATATCACTTTTTGGAGAGTTTTGCCTTCGGCTCCATGTTGACCACCATTAGAGACTTGCTCGAATTAAGATGCTAAAATCAGCTACAAATCTTAAATAAAGGAGACATTGCTTCAAGAGGTATACTTTTTTTGTGAATAAAATTAATCTATGATCTTAACTTGGAGATTCAATATCTGATTCATTAGTGAGATCAACAAATTTAATTTATTCTATTATCACCTTGATTATGGCACATTAGGTAAGATCTCGATAATGGGATTAGGGCCACCTTTGGAAACATCAAAACTTGATCACATAGAAGGAATGCTAGAAAATGAATCCAAATAATTAAAATTATTATATTAATTTAAAATTAATTTTGATAGTTTTTTACCATATAAATGAATATAAGGTAACAAAATATAATTGAATAAGATTCACTTTTTCTAAATGGACTAACCTATCCATACTAGAAAATTGTATTCCAAATGTTGAAATAGGTTCATTTTGGATTTAAGATAATATTGTTGGAATCTAGATTGTAAATTTCTATAAATTAGTAATTACATAAGATGCATGTCTAATTAGCTATGGAATATGTATGATGGTTGGTTATGGACTAAGTCTAATATGATTATTTATTTGCAAGTTTTCATTTAATGGAAAATAGGGCTTGTGCATCCCAGCATCTCTCTTAATTATTCTATGTATTCTCTTATCATCTCAATTCCCCTCACATATAACTTGAGGTATTACTTTTAAAATATAATTAGATTACATAGGATTAGGATAGCTTGGAGATATAAAAGAGTTGATTACAAGGTGAAGGCACCATGAAGTTGAAGATTCATTAAATATAGTTTATTTAATTTCAAAGAAACATGTTTGTAATAACATGCATCTCCTAGGCTTAACCTAGTTAATTCCTCCATGGCTTAGAAAATTGTTTGTATAAAGTATGTAATCATGCCATATAATTAGAGAACTACCCCTTTGTATGTTCAAACATGTAATGATATATATAACCATGTTTTAAGATAATGATTATATAACCAAGCTTTAAAATGTTGATGTGTGATCATATGATATTTACACACACACACACACACACACACACACATATATATGTGTGTGTGTGTGTGTGTGTGTGTTTTAAAATGATGGTGTATGATAATCATGCTTTAAATTAAAACAAATTCTTTAAATTAAAATATTTTACTGAGTTTTCCCTTAATATGTGAAGTATAAGAATTTTATCAATGTATGATTGTTCGGCAAAACCAAGCATGCCTTGAAAATATATTCAAAACATACAAATATGATTTTCTGATTAATGGATTAACTTTAACAAAGATACATTATTTGTAGGGAAAACCCAAGATTAATATAAATAAAGACAAATAGGGTAAGTGACTAAGTGTACATATGATGATGTACACATATCAAAGATTAGTACATACATCAAACAATTTGATATCACATATTCGATAATGACATGTCGATGCAATTAGTTTGAATGAAACCTACCTTTTGACCCAAAATGGTTTGTTTGGTAAACATATCAAAGATACTTATACGGAAAACATCCACATAAGATTTCTCAAATTCTTAGTAAGGAATATGAAATCATAATAAAATAGTGGGAGTCAAAATATGTTTATTAAAGCCATAACAAAACTTTTTTAAATGAAATCTAACAATATTTTCTTTTATATCTATGTTATTAAAATCATTTCCATGTCATTGAACATGAATATATACTATGTCTTGGCTGAGCCTATTCCTCAAACTCTAGATGTTGATGCTTCTTTAGAACTTCAGAAGGCATACCTAAAAAATTTAGATGTTGAGATTGAGGGGTGTATCATGCTCACCTCTATGTCACCTAACCTTCTGAAGGAGCATGAAGTTATGGATGCTAATTCAATAATCAATTATCTAAGGGAGCATTTTGATGAGATAATTAGATTTGAAAGGTTTGAGATCTCAAAGTTACATTTTCACTTTAAAACGGATGATAGGTCATCTCTAGTTCAACTTGCACTAAAGATGAACTGATATATTGAAAGGATGAGACATTTTGGAATTGTAATGGACCATGAATTAAGTATCAACTTAATTCTAACTAGTTTACCTGACAATTTTGCACATTTTATGTTTAACTATAGGATGAATAACATTGAACATGCTATTTTTAATATTATCAATATGCTCAAGATAGTTGAACATTCTTTATTAAAGAAGAGTAAGACAATTATGCTTGTGGAACAAGTTCTATGAAACATTCTAAGAGAACAAAAAAATATTCACTATTCTCAAGCTTGATCAATATGTTGAAGATAGTTGAACATTAATTAAGAAAAAGAGTAAGAGGGCTATGCTTGTGGAATTTTCGAGTTCTAAGAAGAATTCTAAGAGAAAAAAAAATCCATCAAGACCAAGGAAGGTGTGGCCAAGAAGAATGCTCAATAGATAGCTCCAAAAGGGACTTATTTCTGCTAAGCAATGATGGCCATTGGAAGAAGAAATGTACGACCTATTTGGAGTCCTTAAAGAGAAACATATTTAATGCTCGTACTACTTCAGATGTTTGTCATTGAGGTTAATATTGTTTCTTATAATAACCAATAGATATTAGATATAGGTTGTGGCTCATACATATGTACTAAAATGCATAACCTAAAGAATAATAAGCAGTTCACCAAGAAAGAGTCTGATTTATCCATTAATAATGGGGCAATAGCTATTTCATTAACTACAAGAACTTATGTATTTACACTCCATAGTGGACTTGTATGTTATGCAATGAGATATACATATTAGATAAATCTAAACCAATTTTGAATATCAATGATACTAAATGACAAAAGAAAGATAATATGAAATCATCATACTTGTGGCATTGTCTCCTTGGTTATATTAGTGTGAGCCACATGACTATGCTAAATAAACATAGTAGCTCATGGTCATTTGATCATGAATCATATGATACATGTGAATCTTGCTTATTAGGAAAGATGACAATGTTACCCTTTGAAGAAAAAGTAAATATGTTAATGGGCCATTAAATCTAATTCATTTAGATGTATTTGGTCCAATGTCCATACATGCCAAAAATGATTTTATTTACTTTATCACCTTTATTGATGATTATTCATGATATGAATATTTGTATATTATAAAATACATATATAACACCTTTGAAAAAATCAAATAATTTAGATATGAGGTAGAAAAATATTTTGACAAAAGTATTAAAATACTTAGATCAATTTGAGATGGTGAATATTTGAACTAAGAGTTTTTGAATTTCCTTAGGAATAATGATATATTATTTTAGTGGACTGCAACATTACATACCACATCACAATGGCATGGCTAAAAAGAAAAACCAAACCTTGTTAGACACGGTGGGATCTATGATGAGAGAAATGGAACTGCCTGAATCATTCGGGGAACATGCACTTGAGACTACTATTTATATACTAAATAGTGTGACATCAAACTAAGTACATGTTTCACTAAGTGAGATGTGGACTAACAAGAATCTCTCTCTCTCTCATATGAAAGTATGAGGTTTTCTAGCTTATGTGACAATATTTATAAAATTGAACAAAAAGTAAGTACAAATTGTTTGTAGGATATCCCAATAATAATTAGATATCAGTTCTATACTAATTTTGAACAAAAAGTATTTGTTTTAAAGTATGTTTTCTTCTTAAAGAATGAGTTTCTTCTGAGAATATATAATAGAATAAAAATTGTGAAGTGGATCTATCAATAGAGAAAATGAAGAAGTAGATCCTACCACCTATAAGCAAGTTTTGAATTGTTAAGAATTCAATAAATGGCTTGAAGCCATTAAGTTTGAAAAGGATTGCATGTATGAAAAACCAATATTGAATAGTAGTTTGCACACCTGAAAGGATATTATATAGATTTACAAGAAGAAGACCAACATGAAAGGTAAAAAGTGGATGGCTATAAAGCATTACTTTTAGCTAAGTATTATCATCAAACAAGGGGATAACTATGATGAGACTTTAGGTCTTGTAGCTAGGCTAAAATCCATAAAAATATTCTTTTTTATCACTACTCATTATGATTATGAGATATGACAAATAAATGTGAAGACTACATTCCTTATTAGATGCTTGGATGAGAATATATATATATATATATATATATATATATATGACACACCCAGAATGTTTCAAATCTAAAGATAGTAGTTAAGTATGTGAGCTTCACAAATCCATTTATGGATTGAAAGAGGTATCTTAGAGTTGGAATATACAATTTGATGCAAGAATCAAATAGATTTGTTCATCACAAAATTTAGATGAGGCTTGTGTCTATAAGAAAGTTAGTTGGAGTACAGTCATGTTCTTAGTGTTTTATGTGGATGACATTACTTTTAAAAAATAATATATCAATCTTACAATCTATCAAAATTTGATTATTTTTTGATGTTCAAATTATAGAATATTTTTATATAATTTGATAATTTATAATGATGTGTAAGCATGAAAATGAAATTTATTATGGATTGATATTATAACATTGATATTTTGGTAGATTTTTATGAATAGTCATGAAATCAAAAAGTTATCAAAGATATTTCACTGGGATATAATATGGAGTCATGCTTAGTTTCGACATCTAATCTTGAATAAAACTCTACCTAATTGGTCATGAAAATCTTTGTATGATATGATCCTTCCAACTCATTTGCACAACATTTCCACCATATAACACATTCTTACAAATTTTATGTCACGGCAACTACAAAGCCATGAATTTTGAGCTACAAAAAATAATATAACCAAAACTACTCAGGTCAAAACTATGCAAATTATTTAACACTAACTTTTGTGACATTAAATATACATAGAGTATTACTCAAATATGACCATTCTCCAAAACTAAAATTCTTGTATTCGAAGAAAGGAAAAGTAATAAATTTGATATTCAGACTAATTATCAGAGTCATGGCATATTTGTATCACTAAAATGATATGATATATGAGAGAAGTAAAATCCAATACCATGACCACTCATAGCACCATAGATACTCGAGTCACATGAAGGACCCATTTTTGTATCGTGGATATTTATCAGTGTTGTGGTCATATGATATACATGAGAGGCCTTCTTTGTGCCATAGCCATGTCCCAATATCATGGTCATATAATGATCAAGAGAGATCAATGACAATGTCATGGCCATTATCCAATACCAAAAATATATTATGATATAAAAGACCATTTACAATACCATAGCTTTTCCTGGTGTTACATCTTTTTATGAAGAACAAGAAAGACTCATGCATGAAGTAATGACAACTTTCACAATGCTATAACTTTATGTTATAGAGATATTAGGCCAAAGTTCTAGTCATTACCTAGTGTTGTAATTTTGTGTTATATAAAGATTGAGATATATTTTAAAGTTATGATCATTTTCTAGAGTCGTGACCTCAATCTTAAGAGAGGCAAAAATTATAGCTTTCTTCTAAAAGTTATGATTTTTGATTTAAAGTAATGTAGAATGACTCGACTATAAAAGAAAAAGAGAGAGAGGTTCCAAGAGATCTCTCCATTTCTTTTTCTTCCTCTATGTAACTAGCAAAGTCATGGTGCAGCTACAAAACCCTAGGGGTGAATATCATACTCCCAAGGGGCTCCACAAGTAAGCAAATAATATAATATTTTATACTGATCCCTAGAGTTTGGATATGGCTCTCAACCCCCCCCCCCCCCCCCCCCCCAAGGGTAGATTTGGAAATTTCTATCAAGATAACATGTGGTCTAGGATTTTAATTTATGTGATGTGCCAATGGTTTTGTACTAATGAATTTTTTATAATTTATATTTTATTGTGAATATTATGGATACGTGATTAAATAGAAATAAAACTAAAGTTTCTATAACTGGTAGGTTTGTATAAAATTATTATGGTAGACATGTCAGGTAAACTTGATGCTCACTCACACATATGGTAGAAAGGAAGTGATAGCCCTTTTGATTGTGCTGCTCAGGATAAACTTATTCATTAAAACCTTAATTTGGGTATGCTAATCATTACTAGTATAGTACTTATAAAGCTAGGGCTTTTACATATCAATCCATTATATATATAAGGATTTTACCTTTAGTGTGTGAGTTACTTCTTTACTAAGGAGGATAGTAATAGGAAATTTTTACGACATGCATGAGTATGTTATGACTCATAAGATGGTAATAACCCTTATGAATTAGTTTCACTTATATGCATTGCACTAGTGAAACTTGAAAAGAATATATAGTAAGTATGGTACTTATAAAGTCAAGAGTGTAAATTCTGACAAATCATATCAATTATTCATCTTTATGATACTTGAAGCTAGAGATAAGACTGTGCATATAAAAAAATCATCAATGGTAGTAAACGAGTAGCCTAAAAGGTATGAAATTATGAATGACTTCTAAGCTGAGATAAATTTTTGTCTAGGTATTTATATACCCAAGGGATAGTTATAAAAGGAGCACCATTTGGATGGATTCAATGGTGATATAAAACAATATTGAGAAACTTCTCAAATTATTCATCTAATTTTTCTTTCCTAAAATATTTTGGAAAATGAAGATCTAGAGGAAAATTATCTTTAGTATCTTTCTTCACCACATTTGTCTTTCCATTACTTCAAATAATCTTGATTTGCTCCCATATGTTTCCTTCTTCATTTGTCACAAGAGGAGGGAGGTGTGATTTGGGATTTCTATTCAATAGGTGTCGCAGCTTCATAAAATTTTATGGTGGTGTCGTGGTGGGCATCATTGCTTTTGAAAGTGTTGTAGTGGGAGCCATGATTTTTGGAAAATTCATGGCACTATCAGTTCCACCTTTCTTTATTTTAGCTTCCTCTAGTTATTACCCATCTAACTCTTTGTAGCTTTGATGTATAATTAACAAGTACTTCTTTGAGTGTGTCATAGTATCACTTAGTAGCTCATTAATGCTCTTCTTTTTCATTAATAGTACCAATTATCTGATTTGAATTTTTATATATCCTATTTCTCCATTGTGTGTTTCAATCTTGTCTTAAGACTATTTATAAAGTTCTATTGAAGTTTATTTCTTCTATTCAACTCAGTCAGTAATGTAATGAATTTGGCATCAATAGAAAATTTTTCTTCTGACTTTGAATGATGATAATTCAGGCTTGATCCTCCATAAATATAGTGATAAACTTATTGGAAATTTAGACTATGAGACAATAATTTTATTTTTGAAATTCCTGAAGATTTTTATGATTCGATGAATATATGTTCATTTGTATACACTCTCACCACTTACATTGTACATAGGTGAATGTGTGATATTATTAGTATGTTTAGCAAATATAAAGAACACCCTAATTTTAGTGTCATATTTATTGAGATAGAAATCAAGTATTTAAAATACTTATCCTCAATTTCATCTCTTTATTACTTAATATCCTATATAGATCCTAGGGTCATGGTAGAATGGGTAAAAAATATTATATAATATTTATCTACCTACATGAAGCAAGCAAAAGAACTAGATGGTTTGATTTATAAAAAATTAGGTAGTATGTTTACATATTATGATACTATGTATGGTAGTGTTAGCGAGTCTCCGAATATGGACATAGAAACCATATTCAAATATGATGACTATGTTATTCAGTTAGCTAGAAACAGATGATGAGGTTGTTCATTGGATAGGAGCAAACTATCTTTATATTTAGATACTAATTACTATTTTATCTAATCACATGATAATTATAAGAATTTGAATTTATTGAGTTAGTAGAAAGCATATGAATTCACATATCCTATATTATCTAAGATGGCATTTACTCTACAGATCCATCTAGTATCTAACATAGTATTAGAGTCTATTTTTTTATGGATATGAATATTATTTCAAATAATAGATCCAAATAATGACTATATATCATAGAAGCTCATTCATGCTTAAAAGATTGAGAAGATTCAAATGTGTATGTTTAAGATAAAATAAAAGAGATACTGATAAATAATGACTTATATGGTATCAATGATATTGAGGCCACCCTACTTCTAGCTTTATAATTATACATTATGATCTAAAGCATATTACAAACACATATTAATCATGGATATTAGAGAATTGATGTGTGATGCATGCTGTTTTTGCTAATATAGTGATGTTTTTGCTTACTTTTTAAAAATTTCAATTTATTGTTATTGTCATATAATGGGAAGAGGCAGGATAGCAAAACATTTGTATTTTTATATTGAGTTATTGATTTTATTCAATTTAATTTATAGTGTGGTAAAATTTAATTTAATGTTTTTTTAAATCAAAAATTTACTTAAAATTTTAAACTTAAAAATAAAAGCTAATGCTAAAGTGGCATGTGGCGCCGGGTCTAGCACTACACTTGGAAGTATCGATGCCAACTTTCCCCCACTCATTGGACTACCCACTATGGTTATGGTGTGGCACTACAATAGTGTCATTACACTGCCCTAATGACCATAGGGTAAAGTCCACTTGGAACTATTACACTAGGTAGTGGCCAATGGTCCATGGGGACTAGGGTGGCCTACCTGACCCATAGAAGTGTCATGCCATTGTTGACTAGATGAGGCATAAACCAATCTGACTAAATATGAATTGACATGCATTATTGACAAAGGTAGGCTAATGGGCTATGTCAGCCTCACCTACCATGTTCCCATACTAGCATGGCATATCCAAGGATCCCATTTTGTGCCATGTTAGGTACAACATGGTGGCATGACTAGGCCACCAAAAATTAGGTTGTGCTAGCCCAACACAAGATATTTGACACCTCTACAAATATTATTACGTAAATTCTTCTCCAATGTCATGGTAAATTAGGATATATTATTGGTTTTATGTACTTGTATTTTGATTATATGATGTTATAACATTAATATTTGTGGTAAAGTTTTGGTTTGTATATTGATTGATAAGAATATTTTTTAGAACTAAATTTTATTCTTTTTACAATATAATCGATTTATGCATATTGGCTATGGCAGATGGTAACATGTATGTCATGTAACATGCTCATATGGTATGATAAGAAAGAAATGATAACCCTTCTAATCTTAACACATGAGATGAGCATATAAGTGAAAACTCATGATTAAGATAAGTTTAATTGTTACTACTATAATACTTACAAAGATGAAAGTACAAAAGTACTTAATAGGAATTTATGTGCATATTCTAGAAGATTTGATATTTGAGTAGTATGTGAATTAAGTATAATATCTGACCTATAGGTTTCACCATAATATAAAAGTCATGTTTTGTCCATGGGAAATGATGATATGCTTGTCATAGAATAGATGCAAGTGGAGGTGTCTCATATAGTAGTGGTAGTAATGTAAATCATTTCCTCTTACATGATTTCCACATATGAGATTTGTAAAAAAGAGAAATTAATTATCATGAGTATGATGCTTATAAAGCTAAAAGTAAAGGCATATATATTATCATATTATTTTGAATATTTTAGATATTAAAGGTTAGAAAATAGAAATGCATACTTAAAGTAGTCATCAATGACAATTGATGAATTGCATAAAAGGAGCATAAGTGTGAATATTCTATGAATGGAATTATGAAAGGTTTTGATAGTGAAATATAAAGGGTACAACTATAAGGAGATCATCCTTAGTAATGACATTCGAAAGACGATATCTATATCTGTATTCCAATAGAAAATGGGAGCATTTTTATACTAATCTATCCTTAGTCTGACAAATGAACACAATTATTCAAACACTAAAGAATCATCATCATACACAGGAAGTGAGCCAATCATAGAGTATAAGTATCTTTATGAAATCAATATTGATTATCAGTAAGTAAAATTAGTTAGTTCATTATTGGTTAGTTAAATTGCCAACATAATCTTTGTGGAATCAATATTGATACTTAAGTCTACTTTATTACTTATATAGCTCCATTAAATGAAATATAATTGCCCAATAACCTTATGGAATTGTGTTACAAATAGTAAATTTTAGCATCATAATAAAGTTGCAATAAGTTCATGGCATCATTGCTAGGAATTGTTTAGTTTGATTAATCAACTAGAGTTTACATAATTATCCTTATAAAAAGATATTTCTATTTCTAGTTGTTTGAATTGTTTGTGTTTGTGTAGTATTTCTTTTGTTCCTTTATTTTTTTTTTGGTTTGTTTTGTAGTCACTATATCATATGAGCCAAACACTAATAATGAATTAACATCTTTATACCCAAAAATTGAAATAATAATAAGAGCACTTTTGAGATTAGAGAGCTAATTGAGAGAGTATGGAAGAAAATGGCAAAAAAGAACACCATCAAGGCAATAATGGACAAGTTGTCCAATAACCCAAACCTCATCATACCATAGGTACTTTTTAGTGACCAACTATGATAGATAGTTACTCTAGAATTAAGATGAAACTCATACAAATAAACTATTTTGAGTTGAAACATTGTTTGATAGCCATGGTGCAATGGTGTCAATATGGTAAATCATTTTCAATAGATCTGAATAACCAAGTCACAATTTTCTAGTGGTTATGCGAAATAATGAAATGAACAGAGTTAGCCTAGATTATATATGATTGAGACTTTTATCATTTTCTTTGAGAGACAAGGATCGATGTTAGTTCCAATACTTATCTAGAAGTTCAATTGAGAGTTAGGTTGAACATGTGAAAGCTTTCCTCACCAAGTTCTTCTTCGCTCAAATCATGTCTTAATTAATGGTAGAAATTAGTTAATTCAAACAAGAGGAGTTTTGTGTATGTGAACTATCAAATATTCTTGTATATTTATAGTGTTATTAGATGAAGTGTAAGCATAAAAATATATCATGATTGGATCTATTTTTCTACTTAAGAGTTTTATTGGATTTTGATAAATAGTTATGAAATTAGTATATTTTTGGAGTCATTTGGTAACTATGTGGTTTATGAGTCATCGACTAGTTTCGGTGTCCACTCTTGGCTAAAACTTTACTTATTTAGTTATGATAATACTTTGACCTCACAACTCTACTACATAATTAGAACAATCTTTTAACTATATAATTCATTCTTTTTGATTGTGATATTATCATAAAATCATAACTATATTTATATCTCATAAATATTAAATGACTGTGCCATTAATTTCTCATCATAGTAATCTAATACCTCACTAGTGCTAAAAGTCATGGCCAATTCCTAGTGTTGAAACTTTATTTTTGCTAAAACATTGTATTTTCAAGCCAAAGCAGTGGTTGAGATGTCAAACTAGCTAGTCGACTCGGGAACGGCCTGAGGCCTGGCTTGGTTCAGTAATGCCTGGCCTTGCATGACATGGTCTGGAAACATGCCTCGAGTCAGGTTGGGCTGCCCTTTGGCACGAATCATGCCATGCTAAGCCGGGATGAATCGTGCATAAAAAAATGTGACCACGTGGCTAATTTTTTATGCATGCCATGATCAGCACGACCATGCCCACAATGCCATGTTGACCTGGTGGACCACGTACCATGTCGTACCTAGCACAACATAACATGGCGGTCTGACTAGGCCAAGAAAAACTAGTTTGTGCCAGTATGGCATGACCCATTTGATACCTTTAAGTAGTGGTCTTTTCCCAAAGTTATGTATTTGGAGCTCCAGAAAATTACAAAGCCAAAGTTGCTTTGGCCAAAGGTATGACCACCCCATCGCAACTAGTCCATTTTAAAAAAATATACGGCCACGTGGCCATTTTTTTATGCATGACATGATCGGCATGATCGTGCCCACTGTGTTGTGCTGAGCTAGTATACCATACACCATGTCGTGCCTAGCATGGCATGGAATGGTTGCCTGACTAGGCCAAGAAAAATTAGGCCATGCAAACAAGGCACGACCTATTTGGTATATCTAAGTAGTGGCCTTTTCCCAAAGTTATGTCTTTTGAGCTACAGAAAGTTATAAAGCCAAAGTTATAACTATTATATAGTATTAACTTTTAGGCATATAATATTATATTGGATATTACTAGAGTACAGACACTTCTCAATATCATGACTTTTGTCCACGAGGAAAGAAAATGAAATGATTTTGATGTGCAAGCTAATTGCCAAATCATTGATATTCCCAACACCATGGCCATTTGATATATAATAATGACCAAGGTAAATCTATGGTCATTCCTAGCACCATAGCCATATTTTGCACAAGCAATCCAATTCTCAACATCGTGGTCATTCTCAGCATCATCGCTATATTATGCATAAGAGAGATCATTCTTAGAACTATGGTCATTCTCAATGATGTTGCTATATTATGCAAATGAGAGACCATTCCAAGTATCATGACCATTCTCAGTGTTGCAGTCATATTATGCACAAGAGAGCCCAATGCAAGGTCACAATCATTCCTAATGTTGTGACTTTGTGCTGCAAAGACCAAAAGTACAAGTCAAGGATACTTCCTAGTACTATGACTTTGTGTTACAGAAAGATGAAGATGTATTCCAAAGTTATGGTTGCTTTTTAGAGTCATAACATTAAGCTCAAAAAGGCCATAGCCAAAATCATGGTATTTTCTAAAAGTCACAAGTTTTTGCTTAGAGAAAGCAAAATTCTAGAGCATAAAAGAGAAAAGAGGAAAACTTTCAGAAGTCTAGAAAAATCCCTCTTCTTCTACACAAACCAAGTTGAAGTAAAGTAAAACAACCAACCATATGGGTAGATTTTAACACTCCCTAGGAGATGATGTAAGACATAATATAATGGTTGAGATGTAAGACATAATATAATGGTTGAGACTTTGTTCTATCACCTAATTTGTTTAGTTAGGTGATGTCCTAAAAGCTCATTAATAAAAAATATCTTGATATTAGAGATCCACGATTACATGATCCTTACAAGTAGTTGTCCCCTTAGTACATAGAACAAAGGTTGGGATGGTTGTGCAATGATTTCATACCCTAATGGTGTACAAGGTGGTTGTCACTATTGAGCTCATCCTAATGGTATTCCTTCTCATAGTTGTCCCCTTAGTACATTACCATTGAGATAATAAATTATCTCTATTTGAGATTCATTCATAATCTCATACTTTTTAGGAAACTTTGTCAACTTTCTTTGATAGTTGCTTCATATGTGTACTCATATTATCTGACCACAAGTGCCATAATGACCAAGGATTAGCATAGGTTTTAAGTAATTTCACTTTCAACTTCACAAGTATCATAATCACATAATGAATATATGCTTCCCTCAAATTTTACCAATGGAAACCATATGAGAGAAAGTAACAAAGGCTATCACCAACCTACAAGTCATAATATACTTATGCATATTTTGAGAATTTCCTATCACTATCCTCCTCAATGATATTATGACTCACACACTAAAGGTGAAATTCTTAGAAAAATATTTTATATAATGGTCATGCCAATTAAGAACTATTTTTTTAAGATGTGTACAATAGATTAGCATGTAAAAATATTTGTATTTTTAGTTTCATAAGTATCATGCTTACTATGATTAACATACTCAAATTTTAGGCTTTAATATATTAATTTATTTTGCACATTATAGTTAGAATGGTTGTCACTTTTTTTTACTATTGTATAAGTGACACTCATGATTTACATGTCGCCATCCATTATGATAATCTATCACAAACTCACAATAGTTGAAACACTAGTTCAAGTTCTATTTAATCACTCATCCATTAATATACATAATATAATATTAATCAAACATATTTATTAATAAAAAAATCATTGTTGCATCACATAAATTAATTTATACAAACTTTATACCACATGTTATTCTGGTAAAAATTCTTGAATCTGTCCTAGGGGATGGTTGAGAGCTGCACCCCCTAATTCAAGGGATCTGCATTAAGTATTGTATATTTTTCTTTCTTGTGGAGACTATAGGGAGTGTGAGATTCCTCATTAGGGTTTGGTAGTACACCATGGCATTGCTTGTTGTGTAGAGAGAGAGGAAGAAGAATGAAATATTGTTATGTATGTCCCTTTGGCATTCAGAAGAAAGTCTTAAGGCCACAATACTAAGAAATAGTTGTGGTATTAAGAAGGTCTCTCTTGAATATCATATGCACATGATACTAAGAAATGACCATGGCACAAAATTTTCTATTCATATATTTTATGTATCTATGGCATTGTATGTGACCATAGCAGTAGCTTTCACTTTTTTCAGATATCATGTTATAGTGCTACTACGATGATGTCATGGTATTGGCAATCAACCCAAAACATAAAAGTTAGTTTTACCTTGTTTTGAGAATAAGGGTCATGGTATTGGAGAATGATCATACTCGAGTAATATCATCTGTAAAGTTTAGATTACCCAAAATTCATTGTATTGAATAATTATCATAACTTTGGTCTGAATAGTTTTGGCTCTTTAACTTTTTATTGCTCAAAAGTTATAACTTTATAAAAAAAGTTGTGGCTCTAACTTTAGACTATCATGTCATATGAAAGATAAAGTTATGGTTCTTAGACTTGACCATAACCTTTATTACCAATAAGATACTTGGTTACTATGAAGTTGAATTAATATCATAGTCTTTTTAATTTTATGAGATAAGTGTATCTATGACTTTATGATAATATCACAATCTCAAAGAATATATGACATAGTGAAGCTTTTGCTAACAAGTTGGTAGGGTCATGAGATATAAATATTTTCATGACTAATTAGGCAAAGTTTAGACTAAGAATGGATGCTGAAACAATACAATACTATATACTCTACCCCCTCATCAAATACTCCCAAAAATATATTAATTTCATGAATATTCATCAAAACTTACCAAAACACCAAAGTCATGAAATCAATACATAATTTATTTATTTGCATGCCTACACATCATCATAAATCATCAAAATCCAAAAGAATATTTGATAGTTTGAATATCGAATAAAGTTTCACACTAAACAATTGCTCATCACCAAGTAATAACTTTTCCATTCATAATAATAATTTTTCAATATCTATCAAAATTTTTATGACTAAGTTTGAGTATATTAGGTATTAAAAATAGTGGAGTAAATAATACCCCAAAAATACCATAGTGTTTTAATAATATTTTTATTTTTTATTTAGGGTATAAAATAAAAAATTATACAAATATCAAATGAGGACCCATGAGTCATAATTGAGAAGTATAAGAGTAACTATGAGGACCCATGAGTCATAAATGAGAAGTATAAGAGTAACTATGAGGACCATAGTATTTTAATACCATAGTATTTTAATACCATAGTATTTTAATAATGTTTTTATTTGGTGTTTTGGGTATAAAATAAAATTTGTAAAATTATCAAATGATGACCCATTAGTCATAAATAAGAAGTATAAATGTCAAAGTATAATCGAAATAAAATTTAAATGAAAGTGAAATGAAGTGTTAAAGTGCCAAAAATGATAAATGAGAATTAATGTGTTGCCAAACAAAGCATTGGGAATTGGAGACATCGAGACCCTATTTTGGCCTTGGAGATACATTCCTCTAATTAAGCAATTTTCATTTTAAAGAAAAAGGTACTAGAGTTTGTGAAAGAGGAGATTTGTGAATTTCTTTATTATCATCAAAGTCTAAAATAATCAAGAACAAAGAGGAACCTTAATACTGAAGTTTGAAAGAGATTTGAGGTAAGAAATCAAACCCTAACCCCTCTTTTCTTATGCTTGGGTTTAGAGAAACCCCCTTTTTTTTTGTTTTGACTATAGATTCCATTATAACTATCCAAACGAAGTGATTCAAATTGGTAAATAATCATAAGAGATAGAGCTACAAATTTATAGATAAAATCTGGAGCAAATTATAGTAATAATGTTCCTGAATATGGGCTTAAAAGTAAGTTTTAGGTAGTTGAAGTGTTTTGAGTATAGTTGTAGTGTTTTGGTCATAAGTTGAGTTTCACTCATCCAATTTGAGTGATTCAAATTGTGGGTAAATTATACTTCTAGGAGAATAATGTGGATGAAGGAACTTTGTGAAATTGTAAACCCAAATGACCTCATAAATCAAGAATAATAGTAGGTGATATAGTGAGCTAATTGATTTGGCATTAAAATGTCATAACTTGAGTTTTAGGATATTAAGCTATGAAAATCAACCCTAACTAGAATAAAAATCATACATAAATAATATTATTCTTTAATTGTATTAGAATAGGAGATATAGAAGATGAAATCCCTATTTAAAATTGTGATTTCCAAGGATTAGAGTCAAAGTACCATACATTTTGAGTTTGTTCTACACTTTTCGCTCATTTTTTCAAATCTCTATCTTCAAAATATTTGAATTTCAAATTTAATTTTTTCAAATTGGTTTGATACAAATAAATTATGCAATGAATTGTAAGTTGATTTAAGTTAAGAAATTTGAGAAATTGATTGATTTACAAAATAAATGACATGAAAATTACATGAGTATTGAAATGATTTGTATTTATAAAAAAAATACATACTATATTGTATTTTTCTATAAATGAATTGAATGCCCTTAATAAAATTTTAACCTTTAAATTTGATTTAAGGATAAATTAGTATATCGATAAGAGTCGAATAAACATACTTTTGTGGCATACTAATCCATTGCCCAATGTGATAGTATCGGTAGTGTACATCAACCGGGTATATATTTTTTTGATACCATTATTTTTACATTGGCCTGTAGCCTAGTGGGACCATGCTGGTGATTCATTATCTTGTGCACTGAAAGTATGGGTTAAATTCGATAAGGGCTAAAAGTGCATGAATTATGATTTGAATGATTTGTTGCACATGAAATTGCATAGTTTGAGATGATCAATGAATTGTAATTGATTAAATGAAAATATATCTTTATATATGTAGTGTACTATTTTGGTTATTTAAGAAAGTATTAAAGCATTCTCTTATGAAATTGAATGATTTGATTTAAACTGAAATAAATAGAGAACTGTATAGAACTAATAAGCATGGAAATGCTTAGCATGTAGTTTTTATCTATGCATAGGTGCTTAGTGAATAAGAAAGAAAGACAAGATCGAGGAATGTAAAACCATCAAGAAAGCTATGGAGTTAAAGTATATACTTCTTCATATGCATCCATCCTATATTTTTTATTCATTTGATGTTTTTGGATCAAAAGAGTTAAACTCAGAAACTTATTTGTGTATTATTTTGAATGGCCATGAAACACCTATATTATATTTTTTATTTATTTTTTTTAAATGTAAATACTTATGAGCTTACCAAATTAAAATAGTTTCAGCAAAGCTTTGTAAAGGCCTTTGTGCCTAATGAAATGAAATATTTCCACATGTTTGAAATGTTTATATAAAATGGAATATTGGCTTAAATGATATATTTTGTTTTTTTTATAAGTTTTATTAAATGAAATGAATAGGATCCCAGACTCAATTTGGATCCACCAATTGGGTAGGGCCAGGAATGGTGTGCTATAGTAACTTCAAGCAAATATATTGATAGCCATTATTGTGTTTTGTTACATGAATATACTCATGCTTCATTAAATGTGTAAATTTATTTATGTGGTAGATATAAATGCATCACACATATTGAAGAAAATCTTTGGGTTGCCTCCTAAGTAGTACTATGTTTAATGTCCATAGCTAAATTATCAAACCTTTTTTTCCTCCATCTTAGATGTCTAATATCTATGATAGCTTCTTAGTATATGGTTTTACTTCCTTATTTATTTATTTATTTCTTCAATCTTGCTTTAGCTACATTGTTCCTCGAGCCTTTTCTTCATTGGGTGTTGTGAATTTAGTGAATTGTGTAGGCTATAGCTTATCTTTTGTGCTAGCTAGTCTATTTTCTTCATGGATCCCAAAAGTCATAGTACTAATACAGTCATGGCTTTGCCTTTTAAAATTTTGTTTCCCTTCTCTTCTTGAATCCCCAATGTCATAGCACTAAGTAAAATTATCACTTTATCTTGAAGCTTTTCTTTACCCTTTCCATTATATAACTCAAAAGTCATGGAACTATGCATAGCTATGACCTTGCCTTTAAGCTTATGATGTACTAATTTATTTTGTATTCCCAAAGTCATAATGCTAGGCATAACCATGGATTTGTCATCAAGCTTTCCTTGACCATTTTCATTATGTAGGCCCGAATTTATAGTGTTGTGCACATTCATGAATTTCTCTTCAAGCTTTTATTAATCATTTTCATTATGTAACACTTAAATCATAATCTTGTACATAGTCATGACTTTATCTTTGATTGACTACTCCATTATTTCTATCTCAGTCTTATCATTCTTCATTGTTCCCTAAACTTCCTTAGAGTTGTTAGCATAATATTCCTCTTAGGTCATGACTTTGAAGAATGGGAAAATCTCTTAGTAGTTATCTTTCTTAGTTTCCTCATATTTATATCTCCCAAATAATTCTTCTTCTTCATATTTCTCATCTTCATCACTATCACAACTCCGAAGTTATTCTTCTACTTCATCTCCTTTGTCTTCATTTGGTCAACTTTCTTTTATAGAGTCTTTCCATTTTAAATCTATCTTTTGTTGTATTATGATATATATAATATACTTTATAATCCAACATGCCATTTCATTATCAACTAGAGCCCACAAGCTATTATTAAGATGAAACTTTACTTGTTCCTTCCCGACATGAAGAGGGACTCCCCTTTCTTGATGTTGATAATGGCTTGTTCTATTGTCAAAAATAGTCATCTCAATATTAATAGTGCATAGTTATCTGCCTTCATATCTAATATAATAAAATCCATTGGAAAAATAAATATTCTCACCTTAATCAATATATCTTCAATAATCCTATCTAGGTATTTACAAATTAGTACATAATTTGGAGTGAGATATATATTAGAGTAATTATTCTAAGATTTAATCTTTATATAATTGATAGAGCCATAACATTGATATTGGATTCCAAAGTTGTACCATACTTTTTACAAGGTATGATCTCCAATTATACAACGTATAGTAAAACATCTAGGGTCCTTCAATTATCTTGGAAGTTTTCTTGGAAAGACTGTACTATATTTCTTGATCATATTCAAGTTCTTATATTTTCCAACCTCCTATTACTAATTATTATATTTTTTATAAATTGTATGTAGTTCAACATTTTGGGCCAGAGATTCGGTAAATAGTATGTTAACTTCTATCTTTCAAAATATATTGAATAATATTTCATAGTATTTATTTAATTTCTCATCTCCAAAACATCGTGTCAACCAAAGATTCATTAGAAAATTATCCTTAATTTTATTATGATTCTTCTCTTTATCTCAATAACTTATGGTAACCTCTATTTGCTCTTATGTTTCTTCATTTCTTTTTTTCCCATCATCGGGTGAAATATGGGCTTGCACTTCTTCTAAATTTGTAGCTTTGTTAGTTACTACACTTCTTCTAGATCTGGCCTCATGTAATTCATTCTTCTAGTTTTATTTATCAGGGGTGACAACTTCTTAGAAACTTTTAGCCAAAGTCATGACTTTTTGGGAAAGTTATGGTGCTATCACCCCCAAAGTTCTAAAGTCCTTTTGTTCAATATGTTTTTGTAGATATGGAATTATGATTTTTGGGAAAGTCGCAATGCTATCACCCCAAAATGTTCTAGAATCTTTTTATGCCATTATTGCTCATTCTCACTTCTTAACAATATTGAAAATTAATTTTTTGAAATTGCTTTTGTATCACTTGAAAGATCATTTACTTTTCTTCCCATCATTCATAATGCCAATTGTCTAAGTTGATTCTTTATATTCTTCATCACCAAATTTGTATGATCAGTTCTCACTTAAAGCATTCTTATCTAATTATCTTGGGTATCATTCTTCTTTTTCAATTTTCCTAAGATTGCTTACATGCCCTCTTCCAACTTAATTTTTATTCTATTTATGATAGTTGACAATTTAAACTTGGGCTTTATTGATTATTGTAGCTCAATGTATTATTCTTAATATTTCTGAAATATTGTACAATATTTTACAGCCCACTTTTATAGCCTCCATATAAAAAATTCTCATGATTTTTCAAGTTTGAATAGTAATGCAGTGGAACATCTTTGTAGGGCTGAAAAAGATACCTTTTGCTTTTGCATTTCGTTGACTTCTTCCATTTTATAAATGGGAACCAAGTTCACTAATTCATGCAGTTGCAAAAATTCACTTTAATTATGGTAAACCAATATAAATTTAATATTCCAGCCCACCTTCTCACAAAAGAGCAGTTTGTTGGAGGTTGCTAGTAATTTTCCACTAGCTCCTCCAACACATAACATGCTTTCTCTAAAATTTTATTCATAATTTATGCTCTAGTAGCCACATTAACCATGTACTCCATCATATAATTCATCTAATTATAGATGGCTTGGGCTTGTAACCACAACTCTAATCCACACCAAGGCCATCTCCTCAACAACTCCTTAAATTAGTCTAAAACTTCTTATAAAGTCTCATGCTCATTTTTCTTGAATTAGCTTATCTCACTTTGTAATTGAGAAGTAATTTGAAGTGGAAAGAATTTAGTGAGAATAACTCTCACTAATTCATTCTAACTCTCAATGGAGCCCCAAGGTAAATAATAGAACCACAATTTTATCACTAAATGAAAATGAAAATAAATATAATCTTATTTTGTTGGAGATAACTCCATTCATTTTCATCATGATGCATAACTCCAAAAATATTATGACATGTCCATTAGGATCCTCTGATACCCTTTCATTTTTTTGATTCTAATGAACCATATTTATAAGACTTGGATTCAACTCAAAGTATTTGACTTCCACCAGTTGCAATTTTTATCCTAAATAATTTTTCATCATCATAGGCCTTCAATAGTCTCCCAAGGTATGGTGGTAGATAGGCTATTGGATAGTTTTACCAGTATTGCTTTATGACTCTCTTTTACTATTACTTCCCACTATATGCTATTTATTAGCTTTTTTTCTAGTAATTCATTTTCTAGCTCTTTCAATTTTTGGATCCAGATAGGTTAGCTCAATCCAAGAACTTCAACTCATAAAAAGAGTGCTAGAAATGAAAAAAAAATGAAAATAATACAAACAAAAACTAATATATAACTATCTACTTACCAAACAATTAAACAAAACTTAGCATTTAGATTCGAAAAAAATTGTCAAATTCAATACTACCAAAATTACTAAAAATGAATTATCCTTGTACAATAATAATTATATCAACTCGCATTAACTAACCTAACTACATAACCCCTGACAATGATGCCAAAAACTTATTTTAACTTTGTTATGCTACCTAATTTAATTTGTTAGATAATATCTCAAAAATTCATTAAAGAGAATATCTCATAAATAGAAATTAGCAAGTGCATAGGTCATACACGTAGTAAAGAGGACTTTCATCCAGATATCAATCACTTAGAAATTATATCAGTAATTTGGTTATTTAATAATAAAATAATTCATTTCTAGTAAAATGAATTTTTGAATTATGAACAATCTTAAATCTTTGGGTTTATTTATTTAATTTAACAAAAATATGTTCAAATTAACTCAACTTATATCATGTTAAGACATAGAACAAAAGTTGAGGTGTTATTCAATGACTCCTTTCCCTCATAGCAGACAAGGTGGTTGTCACCATTAAACTCGTATTAATTGTGGTCCCCTCATAGTTGTCCCCTCATTACATTTTCACTAAGATAACAAATCATCTTTCATAATCAAATATCTTTTGGAGAACTTCATCAACTTTTCATGATGGTTGTTTTGCATGTATACTCTAATTATCTAGTCTTAAGTATCATAAAGACTAAGGATTTATATGGTTTGTAAGTATTTATACTTTTGTCTTTATAAGTAACATACTTAACTATTAACATACACTTCTCTCAAGATTCAATAGTAGGAATCATATGAAGAAAATCAACTTAAAAAAATATTACCACCTTATAAGTCACAACATAATCATGCATATCTTAAGAATTGTCTATCATCATTCTACTCGATGATGATGTGACTCTTACACTAAAAGTGACCATTAGAAAGATATTCTATATAAAATTCATCCTAATTGAAAACTAATTTTTAAAGAAATTTATAATAAATTAATGTGTACAAGTATTTGTACTTTCAACTTCATAAATGTCTTACTCGCAATGATTAACATACCCAAATTTTAAATTTTAATATTTATGTTTATCTCATATATTGCAATTGAAAGGGTAGTCACTTCCTTCCTACCATATATGTGAGTGAAAATTATGGTTTAACTATTACTTTCCATTTTGATAATCGCACACAAACCACCAATAGTTAAAATCTTAGTTCAAGTTATATTTAATAACATATATATCAATATCCATAATGCAATATAAATCAAACATATTTATTAATAATAAAAAATCTTTGTCACATCACATACTTTTTTTTAACATAATATAATTCAATTTACACAAACTATGAACCACATGCTATTTTAGTAAAAAATTATAAATCTACCTTATAAAGTTGGGAGAAGTAGTGGGGTAGCCTACATCATAAGTTACACAAAATATGAACCACACCATATTGATGTCAAGAGGTCTAGGTAGCCTAGGCACATCATAAGTCATGGCTTGAAATAGTCATGCAAGCCTAGCCTAAAATAATCAAAAATCATGCTTAGATCATGGTCATGCTAGCCCATGACATGACTCATTCCATGTTGGGCCAAGGTTAACTATGCCTTATGTCAAGATAGGCATGGCACATGTGCATGGTCATTGGCATTGTCCAATAATGCATGAGGCACAAGACATGAGTCATTGTTTTTAAAAAAAACTATTTTTGCCCCTTCCTCCCTTTGTATGTTATGAGTAGGCAAGAATTTCCTACTCCAATAATAACTATGACATGCACAAACCTATTATTGTCGTTGTCCATAAAAAAAATAAAAAAATTGTTTTTGTATCCTTTTTTTGTAGCCATTAGATTTACTTCATATGGATACTAAGTAGAAATCTGATGGCTAATATATTTATACCCATTATATATAATAAAAAATTATAAAATATTTTATAGTAAGAAATTTTATATGAATATTAAATAAAATTTTTTTGATAATATTTCATTTTTGTTTCCTCTCATCTCTTCTCTACTCTGTCATTTTTGATTTTCCTCTCCATCTTTTCTACTCCACTATTTTCTCTAGCACTAGATTAGAAAGAGAGGTTGAGTGCTACATACATAAAAGTTATGTTATTATTATGGTACACATTTAGTTTTTGTTTATTAGTATTTATAAAAATTAAAAATTATAAATATTTTTAAAGATAGTATAATAAATAAAATAAAACAAAAGATAAATTGTGATTTTAATGATAGTAATTTTGGCCTATATCTAAATAATAATTACAATTCAATTTAAATGCTTATGGACAAAACAAGATTTTCTCTAATAGTATCAACTCATTTAAACATATAATAGTACTTTTGACACTAGTTATCTTAAAAGATATGTCAATTAATATATCAGAAATTATGATGCATTAGATACTAAGCAAACCCAACTGAGTGGTGGGTCATTTAAATTTGGATTAACTTTAGCTTCATTAATCCCCTTCATTTACCATAATGACTTTGGGAGAGTGTGCATGGCCAAATTGATTATTGTTATGAGTCTTTCAATTAGAATTGTGGAGCATATTTATAGTAAGTATCAAAATGGTTCTCTTGATGTCAATTATGTAATGTTTGTCACCATGAATTTTGAACTTCAAAAAAAATGATATATACAGGGGCATTCAATATAATAAGTCATCTCAATGAAATATTTCAAAAAAGATCATATTAAAAGATTTTCCACCATTGAGACAATACTTTCCTACAAGATGGCTACATGCATCTCAGTTGAACCACTTTTTTTTTTTTGAAAATGAAAGGCTATGAAGATCATTTGGAGAAATTGGGTGTGGTGATTAAGCAGAAGTTGCATATTGATATTATTTTCTAAAGACTTTCAGATGTATATGATCATTTTCTTATGAATTATAATATGTATAATATAAAAAAAAGTATTATTATGCTACATGAGATACTTAAAACTATTGGGCAAAATATTAAAAGTAATAGTAATTTACAAATAATTCAAAAGGGTAAGGGCATGTAAAGCAAAGAAAAAGTAAGGGTAAAAATGAGGTTTGCAAGAAACCCACATCAAATCTCAAGGTATAAGAATAATTTTGCTGCTATGAGCTAGGTCACTAGAAAAGAAATTATAAACTCTACTTCGAATATCCAAAAAAAAAAAGGAAGAATAGTGAGGCTACATTTCATGTATTTATGTTATAGTACTCATTTTATTTATTTTTATTTCTTGGGTATTAGATACAAGTTAAAGATCTTATATTTATGCTGATATGAATGGTTTAAAATATAGTAAATCATTATCTAAAGATGACCTAGTCATACATTTTGGCAATTTACTCTTGTTGTAGGAACTTACTTTTTATCTCTAATTTTTAGATTTATTTTGAATTAAAAAAATTATTATTATGTCCTGCTAAGATGAGGAAAATAATTTTTAATTTCATATTTAGGCAGATGGATTTGTGTTTATTATTATTATTAATATTTTCTAAATTTATTTTGGTAGTATTTTTATGGGAATTCTTACATGTTAAATAGTATTAACGATTTACGTCAAGATAACCAAAATATAAAGTTAGTCTATAACATTACCAACAAAAAGCACAACCTATATTTCATATTATCATTTAAGTCATATAAACAAGAAACATATTTCAAAACTCCTTTAAGATTGACTAATTGGATTAATGACTAATTGGATTTTCAATCTTAAATGATAATTGGACCACATACATATGGTGATGTTTGTTGACCAATAAGTTAGATTTCAAGATGAGCTTATCATTATTTTATTACCTTTATAGATGATTCAAGTAGATATGAATATATCTATCTAATGAAACATAAAGTTTATTCATTATAAGTTCAAAACATTCAAGAATTTAGACAAAGAAACAATTTGAAAAAAATTTAAAATAATTTGATCAAATCGAGATAGTTAAGACTTATTCCATGAATTTATTGACTATTTTAGACATAGAGTAATTGTTTGACAATTAACTTCATCGTTAACACTTTAATGGAATTGTGTTTTCAATAGAAAAAAATACACTTTTATTAGAAATGCTTCCAATATTTTTTTAGGGATATGCTTTAGAGACTATCATGTTCATTATTTACTATGTTCCATCTAAAATAGTTAAGACACCAAATGAGATGAGATATGAAAAATCTCTTAATTTGTCATTTTTCAAGATTTAGGATTGTGAAGCTTATGTAAGTGTTAAATTTTTTACAAATTAACACCTAAATTAGATAAATATTATTTCATATGATACCCCAAAGAAATCAAAGGATTCTACTTCTACAAAATTTTGGAGAATAAAGTGTTTGTTACTCGAAATGGTGTCTTTTAAAAATATGAGTGTATATGTAAAAACTCTAGTGGGAATAAAATTTAATTGGAAGAAGTTCATGCATCACCAAATAATATTAAACTAAATATGAAAACTCAATAGCTCTCACAAGTTCTTATCAACCTATACAAGTAACGTGTGATTATATAAAGTCTATTAATATATATCAGAATCTAATGGCATGTTAATTCTTGTGACTTATAATCATGATGAGCCCGCATCCTAGCAAGAGTCTATATTGAGTCCTTAATCTAAGGAATGGCTAGAAATCATGAAAACAAAGATGCAATTCATGTATGATTATTAAGTTTGAATCTTAAATGGTCCACTTGAATGTTAAATAAATATAAAATGAAAGTAGATTTTCAAAAAAAAATTGACATGGATGGTAATGTGTAAACCTTTGAGTATGATTGATCATTAACAATTTCACGTAAACTTATAGTATTGACTATATTAAAAGTTTTTTTATCATCTGATATGCTTAAATCAACAAGAATTCTTCTTATCACAACTACAAATTGTAATTATGGTAAATAGATATCAAAAAATCATTTCTTTTTAAAAATTTTAGGATGTGTATGTGACACAATAAAAGGTTTTTGAGGATCTTTAAAATTCTAGAAAGGTATGAAAACTTCAGAGATCCATTTGTGGATTGAAGTAAGAATCATTGAGTTAGAATCTTTTATATCATAAAGTATTTAAAGTATTTGACTTTAAAAATAAATATGAAACTTGTTTTGCAAGAAGGTTAGTTGGGGTTTAATAATTTTTTTTATGCTTTATATCAATGATATCTTATCCATAGAAAGTAATATCCCTATCTTGTTGAATGTCAAATCTTGGCTTAAAATTCTTTCTCAATAAATGACTTAGATGAGATTAACTATGTGTTAGGTGTAAAATCTGTAAAGATAGATTTTAAAAGCTTATTTGTTTAAATCAAAGTACATATATAGACAAGGTACTAAAAAGGTTTAGTATAAAAAAATTCCAAGTTAATATTTTTGCCAAAGTTTCTTTATATAAGGTTAAACAAGAATCAGTGACACATAATACTAAATGAGCAACACAAAATCAATAACATTATATATGTTAATGCAATTAGATCTATCATGTAATGTCATATTATATACTTGACCTGATGTCTCATATACTTTGAGCATAACAAGAAAATACCAATCTAATCCAACTAAAAGTCATTGGAGTATAGCACAAAATGTTTTTCAATATTAAAGAAAAACCAAGGTTGTATTATTACTATATGGGTGATAAGAAGTGAGCTAGTTGCAAATAGTTATATGGATGTTATCTTTTAATATAACAAAAATGACTATATATTACAATTAGATTTTATATTTTATTTGGATGGAAGTACTATAAGATTGAAACGTTCAATGTAAATGAATGTTGATGACTCTACTATAGAGGCTAAGTTAATAGCTTCTTTAGAAGTAGCTAAAAATGATGTTTAGATTGAAGTTCTTTTTTGGTATGAGAATGGTTCCTATAATTACAAATTTAGTAGGCTTGTATTGTGATAGTAATGAGGCCATAGCACAAGATAAGCAACCAAGATCACAACAAATATCCAAAATATTCTTAAACACTTTCATCAAAGACTTGTACTATGATAGTATCTACATATGATAATATTTTTGATGCACTGACTAAGCAAATTTTGCAAGTAAAATTTGAGAGTTATACTAGGAAAATAAGTATGAGATACAGATTTGATTGGTCCTGGTGAAAGTTTAGAATATTAGTGATGTATGATTCTAAAGGTTCCTAGTTGCATATTATGGTAGAACAATAATGAACTAAGACAAGAACTGATTCTATCTAATGACTATGTTTTATTAATCATAAATATTTGATATTGAATCAACTCAAAAGTAGATGTTGGAGAATAATGTATTAGACTAACCTCTTATGAGAATAATACATGGATTAAAATCTTATCAGTAATTATCTTTATTATGATGATTATAGTCCTCATCCTTGAATTGATAATGAATCCCTACATGAAGAACTTTGTTTTTTGACATAGCCTTCTATCATCCATAATAGGGTGATAATATAAAATATAGTTGGATAGAGAATAGCTCATTTAGAGGTATATGTGTGAATGAGAAAAAAAAATCCATCTTTTTTGAGTAAAATATATGGATTCTTCGATAAGTGAGATTGAAAAAACATGATCATACTCGAATGAATTCATAAGAAGTATTAATGTCATTTGTTTTATCAATCTATTTTAGATCGAGAAATATGATTGAATTATATAAGTATAACTTAATTCATATCTTGTGTTTAATCAAGAAATCATGTGATTAAAAATTATAATATTGACTATGAATTAAATTATGTCGGATATTCACATAACTTAAGTCATCATAATCTCTTGTTAGAGACCATTTATGATTTATGACCTCAAAAAGAGTATTACGCCCATTTTCAATGTTATATAAACCTACATGGTCACATACTTAGCCCATATTAGAAACATTAAAAAAGTAAGAGGGTTTATTTTAATAAGATATGATTTTATTAAATGATAAAAAAGATTTTATTAGAGTTTATTTTTAGAGTTATATTACAAAGCACACATGATATATATTTTGAGAGAACATGTAGTATATGATACATGTTTCTATGAAACACATAATTCAAGTTAATACACACAAGCACAAATTAACAAACACACACACACACACACACACACACACATAATTATATATAGTAGAAACACGCCACGATGTGCTTTGAGTAAAAAATATATAGGAGATATATGTGTGTGTAATAAAAATATATGTTTACATAATATCTTTTGATATGTGATATCAAAAGATATAAAAGATGAGTGATAAAGAAAATAAAAAAAATATTTTAAAAGATATGTTAGTTAACATAATAAGTTATGTTGATGAATATTGCATGATGTTTTTACAAGTGTGTAAAAATATAGAAATTTTGTGTCCTTTTTCAAAATTGAGGATTTTATGAGACAAAACCAGAGTGTTAGCACATAACCTTTTAATTTACTCAAAGTTGGTGAACATGTCTATTCATTTTGATTTCTTGTAGAGGGAATCAATGGATCAACTATACTTAAGCATGATTTTCTATAAAAGTAAGGTAATTTTGTTTCACATAATCGATTAATTAAATATATGGGTCCTTCATTAGGCTTAAAATTTTACTATGTTAATAGTCTAACCTACCAAAACCTCAGTCCTAATGCAATTAGGATAGGTAGACTTCTTTTTTTTTAGGCTATATATGTTGATAGATGTATTTTTAAAATTTAGCAAACCCTACATTATTATCTACGATTCTTGGGTTAAATTCTTGAAGTAAAATAATATACCATAGCATTTGTGACTTGGAATTTTACTTAATAAGGAGATATTTTTTAAGGACACAATATTTTTGATTATAAATATGAAAGATCTCAGCAAGTATATTCTAAATTATCAAAGGCATCATTTATGGCAAGAAATTTCTTTTCCATGGTGGCATAGTTTTTTTGACCTTGATTAACTGACTTGCTTGCACAATAAATAACATAGGGTCTACTTTCCTATCATTGGCTGAGAAAAACCCTAATGCAAGGTCACTTGCATCACATATTACTTTAAATTGGAGGTATTGATTATGTACTCTTGCAAAGATAGCACTAATCAAAAAGTTTTAGCTCTTCAAAATTTGTTTGGCATAAATCATATCATGAAAATTTTATATCTTTGACAAACGATTAATAAGTGTCTTGATAGATTTGAAAAGTCTTTCAAGAACCTACTATAGAATTTATCATTTCCAAAAAAATTTCTTACTCTCTTTACATTGGTTAGCAGTGTAAGAATAGTAATATTGTCCACTTCAACTTTCACAACTTCTTATATGTGTAGGTTGAACATTTTTCTATACGAACATCAATGCATCTTCTTGGTGAGATTAGATTGTAAATGATATCGCCACTTTAAATATTTTATTCTTCTCCAAATAGGCATACTGAATTTTTTTTGGTAATGGCTTGAGTGTTGGATAAAAAAAATACTTTTTCTCTTTTTCCATTGTAGCTACTTTTTTGATAGATTACTCAGTTCATGAGATACTAATAACTACCATTAGGATTACAAAATTAGCTATGTTAATAATCTGAACTGCCAAACCCTTAGTTCTAATGCAATTAGGATTGGTAGGTAGCTTTTTTGTTGGGCTAAATTTTTTGCAAAATGTATTTTTAAAATTCAGTAAACCCAAAAATTTTATCTACAATTTGCAAGTAGAATTTATGAATAAGAAGAATCTACCTTAGAATGTTTGACTTGGAATTTTACTTAATAAGGAGATATAACAAGGACCTTTTTTGGTGGTGTGTCCTTTTGACCTTGATTAAGTGACTTGCTTGCACAATAAATAACATAGGGCTTACTTTCCTCTCTTTCTCTAACAACATCTTTAATGTAATTTGGCACTCTTACAATGGTAGCACTAGTCAAAAAGGTATAACTCTTCAAAACTTAGTTGGCATCAATCATTTCACGAAATATTATATATCTTTGACAAGCAATTGACAAGTTTCTTGAGAGCTTTGAAAAGTTTTTAATGAACCTGCTATAAAATATATCATTACCAAAAAATGATCTTAAATGCTATATATTGGTTAGGAGTAATAAACTTAGTAATATTGACCACTTTAATCCCATTTTAGGAGATAACTTCACTAAGAATTATATCTTGTTTTACCATCAAATGGTACTTCTCACAATTCAACATGACATTAATTTCAATATATCTATTAATAACTTGCTCAAAATTTGACCAACAATTTCATTATCTATTTCCTTATATGATTAGATAATTCATACAAAATTGCAAAAATCTTTTTTTTGTGTTGCTAACGACATTACACATACTCCTTTGGAAAGTGATATGTGTATTATATAAACTAAAAGGTCTCCAGCCAAAAGCATAGGTAATGAATTGTAATGTAGGGGTAGTTTTTTTCTTGATCTTCAAGAATTATCTCAATTTTGAATTAATCCTAATACTCATATATAAATTTTATTATGTGAATTACCTAAAATATTTTCAAGAACTTTGCCAAATTAATGGCAAAAAGAATAATCTTCCCTCATTACAAATTTTAGTTTTTGATAGCCAATACATACTTTATACCTCATAGTCAACTTCATTGAATTGATTTCACCTTTTCCATTGGGACCACCACAATTTTAGATTCTTGGAATCACTTGTGTGGGACTCACCCAAGGGATGTACGTGATCAAATAAATTATTTCTACTTGCAATAATTGTATTACTTATCTTTCACAACTTCTTATATGTGTGGGTTGAGAATATTTTATGCTTAATATATTGGTTTTTCTCCTTCCTCCATGTAAATATTATTGGAACTATAATTATATTGAAAGGTATTTTTGATTATTTTCTTTTGATTGGTTGGTTGGATTTATTTTTTTGTTTTATGAATTTATAATGAGCTAGTTTTGTAAAGATATGTTTGTATCCTTTATGCTACATAGTAGATGGGTTGGTGTGCAGAGTTTGGCTTATCCACAAAAGATCAAATCATCAGTTCTCATAGAATATAAGTCTACTATTTATAATTTATATGAAGTTGGATACTCAAATTAATAAGATTATAGCATATGATTTGAGTAAGTCTATTTTTACTATGAAGATTGGTGAAATTGTAACTTATTGTGCTAGTATACTTAAATGTATTAAATGGGAGCACCATGATGTAATTATTTTATACTAACATATAAAATAAAAATATACCATTAATATTGTGAATGCTATTACTCTTAATATTAAAATAATTAATAAATGTGTACTTGTTAATATTATTTTGATTTATATTAATTGAGATTTATAAATAGATTTATAAATAGATTTATAAACTTAGTGAGTTAGATAAATTTATCAACTATATGTGAATATTAATTATTGATATAATTTATATCCTATTAAATGGATTGATAATGCTCTCTTGAGGATATTAAAAAGTTTTGATATTATTAAATCTTGTAGGTGGATTTTAATATGGTATATCAAATAAGTTAATTAAAAGCTCTCAATGAAATTATATAAGATTGATTGAATTAATTTGCCACTAATTTAATTTAATTGATGAGTATGTATACTTTTAATATGAGGAGTTTAATAGGTACTAATTAATAACATACTCGAATTGTTTTGAATAAGTGAGTGAATATAATAATAATTCTATACTAGAATAAATTATAATTAATATAAATGGTTCAATATAATTTATAATGTTTGCCCATAATCTTATTTTAGCCAATGTCTCTTCCATAGCCTAATCTAATGCCACTAGAAATATTTAAATTATAATTAAAGATTTCATTTATTTTTTATAGTATATATATATATATGCAAAAAAAATCAGGATGCTTAATTTGATTAAAATTATATTAATTAATTTTATTAATTGATATAGATTGAAATCAAGTTAATTATTTGATTTTATATATATATATAATTTAAAGATAATCTTTAAAATAATAATTTAAATATAAAATAAAAGAGAAAACATCATGTCACTTCTGAAAAGTGATGTGATGCACTATTTTGATTTTATTTTTCTTTTTTTGCATTCCACTTTATAATTGTAGAGGAAGAGAATAGCCCACGCTATTCTTCTTATTCCTCATGAGAACGAAGCAAGATACATGAGAAAAGAGTTTGGGTACATAGAGAGCAAATGAAAATGGGGTATGTAGTCAACTATTTTATATTAATCTTCATCACAAAATGAGAAAACACAAAATGATTTAACACCTCACGTAGTATCTTGATTAAGGATTTTAATCTCTAAAAGTGGTTTCAAAGCCTCAATTACGATACTGCATTTGGATAAATTAGGTTTTTACTTGAAGTATGGAATGGATTACTGACTAGAACAAAACAGAGGTGTTCTAACCTCTCTTAGGCAAATGACAAGCTAACTATTGTGACTGAATGGTGATATGTATGGATATGTTTTTATGTTAATTAATTTTGAGGTTGTTATTTTTCATATGCCTCGTGTATTGTTTATGATCACATGGGTTCATAATTTTTTTAAGTTTTATTATGGCAATTGAGATGTAAATGAAGGAAATGGACTCTACACTTGTAATAATTGGTTATGGTAGAGCTCGTGCTAGTGAAAGAAAACCATAGTGGAGTGCGTGATGGTGAATTGGAGCTAATATGGAACTCATGGTGGCCAATGGTGACCACAATGGAACTATGGTAGAGCTCATGGTGGTGGAAGGCAATCATGCTGGAGCTCCTGGTGGTGAAAGAAGAATGTAGTGTGGCTCATGGTGGTGAACCCTGCCTATACTAGAGCTTGCCATGAATAAATGCATTTGTAGTAGAAACAAATGCATTTGTTGTAGAGATTATGATAATATTAATATATGACATTTTGAAAGTGATGGTGAAATGCCATCACTTTAGGGAACAAAAAACCCCATTGGGGCATTGCCCCAAACCCTAACTTCTAGAAGAGAAGTTGGTGAAGTTGAATGGGCACGATTGTTGGGTCGTTGTATATACATGGATGTGTTAGCATGTTATATGAATACATGTGATGGCATGTATAGTAAATAAATGTTAGCATGTTTCATGAATGCATGTGATGACATGTATAGTGTGTGAATGTAAAGGCATGTATCGTGGATGATTATGATGGCATGTATCATGGATGGATATGATTGTATGTATCATAAATGAATAATGAATGTGTGTAACATGTGTGATAGTTGTATACAAACAAAATTATATCATGCTCGTATTAATATAGCTTCAAATAAAAGGTTACATTTGTAATATTAAAATGAAAAATAAATGAAACAAAATCCCATTTTAAGATATATCTTTTTTAGAGAGAATTAACAATTTCAATTTTCCTATTTATTATGTTAAAACTTTCGAATCTTACCAAATGACTAGGTAGGTGAGGCAGATCATCGTAGAGGTGTCAAATGGGTCGGGCAAGCCAGACCCAGCAAGAAGCACGACACGGTTCGGCCGTTCTTGGCCCGACATGGCACGAAAATGGCCCATGCCCGTGCCTGTGCCAGGCCTGCCCTTGGCACTGGTCGTGTCCTGTTGGGCTGAGAGATTTCGGCCCATGTGCCTTGCTAGACACGGCATGAATGCCTGACATATGGGCACAACACATGTGACCGCGCAATGAGTATGATCATGACGAGCCAACACTGACGGGCGAGGCTCACCTAGCCCCTAAAGGATGATGACGGCATGCAGCACAGTGGTGCACGACATGGCGGGGCAATTCTGAAACCTTAATTTTTTAAAAAATAAGGGTTACTGCCCTATCCGAACCAGGCCGAACTGGGACGAACCCAGCAGATTTTGGACCACAAGCCCATGTCAGGCTCGAACTCCACCGAACCATGTCGGGCCAGGCATGGTAGCCCAGTTGGTCGACCTATAACCAAGTCGGGCTGGGTTGGTCTTGGCCATTTGACACCTCTAGATCATCGTGAATGAATCTTGTGATCTGCATCATTAGTTTGTATGTGCTGCAAGTCAATTAGCATGTTGGTCTAGGTACATTCTCTCTATCAGAATAATTGACTTATAGGTGCACTAAGTATAATTTCATAAATTATTAAAATGAATAAATTTACCATCTGAAAGATTTATTTAAGAATAATTAGTTTATAAATTTTATGATGATATACACTTAGCTGAAAATAATTGTATCATTTTTATCTCTTTTTGCTATTATTTTTAGGACCAAAGCTATATTATCTATTTTATTTTATATGATATGAACTGTTAGTAGACAACAAGGATAAAAGGAATTATCCTATTTGGACAAATGACAAATAGCAAATATCCTCCCATCAAGGCATGTTATTCATAGTATTTCAAACTAATGATGGATTTGATTTAAGAATTGGTTGAGGGAACCAATACTTGAAATGGAATTCAAAATAATTAGCTCATTATAATTTTTCAAGTTTTAAAAATTGACTTTTAGTCTACTCATTACTATTCTAAAAGAAAATTAACTCAATGGACAAATTACATAGATTGAAAAAAAAATCTAATATTATTCTAAAAGATGAGAATTATAAGTTTGTACTCATAGATTTTTGCCCAAATAAATTTCATAAATGGTTGGCCGAACATGAAGCCAAACCTTATGAGAGGTGGGTAAAAATTGATAAGATATCTAGGTTTATATTTTGGCTTCAATGTCAAATACACTTCAACATCAATCATCAATTCATACCTATTACCTATGATATGATGTCTAATCTCAAAAAAAATATCTGGGAATCAGACTCATTCTACCAGGTAGAAGACTATAAAAGATCTAATGAATACTACTTAAACAATGGCTAAAAACACCTTAGTAGGGTATCATGTTCTAAAAAGGGTCAACATCATTAAAGAATTAAAGATCCTAGGGGAATAATATTGATGAGGATTCTTAGATCGATATTATTTTTTAGTCATTGCCATAGTCAGGCAAGCAATCTTGCCTAAACTACAATATGAATAACCTTGAGTGAACATTGGCATAGCTTCTTAAACAATTGGTGTCAAGTGAAGGTTTTATAGAGAAGTTGTCACTATTGTTACTAAAATGGCTTCTTCTAAGCTAGAAGGTATGAAGAAGAGCTTCAGAAATGTGTTCATACTTTCCAAGTAGCTTCTAGATCATAAGTGGGAGTGAAAAAAAACTGAATGATAAATATTTTCAAAAGAAGCAATCAGAATATTAAAAGAAGTAGTATCTAGTTTATTTCAACAATGTGAATTATCAAGGTAAATCTCATTCTCAAATAATTGAGATATGTTTAACAGTAGTATCCTTGGTGTGTAGATATGAAAACCAATAATCATGTTTGTAATTATTTGTAGTAGTTCTAGGAAACCAAACAAATAAGTAATTGATAGAATAATCTTTTCATGGAAAATATTATGAAGGTGGTAGCTATTTTAATGGAAAATTATAATCTAAATTTTGAGAGAAATAGAATTTTAATTTTAAAATATTGTCTTTATGTACCTTCCATAAGAAGGAATTTGATTTATGTTTCTAATTTGCTTAAGAATGGATATTCATTTTTATTCCTTAATTCTATGATAGTCTATATGAATTAAATGTTTAACTATTCTAGTTCAATGAAATATGATATTTATATTATTAATCGTTTCTTTCTTACACTACAATGATATGAAATGAAAAATACTAAAATCTTACCATTTAAGAGAAAACAATTTTCCCATGTGAACTAGAAGTATCTCTGGCACTTATGTCTGTCATATAAATCTAAAATAGATCTAAAGACTAGTTAAGGATAAGCCTTTGGGTTCATTGAAAGTGGAATCACTTCAAGCCTCCAAGTCCTACTTTGATAGAAAAATGACCAAATGGACCTTTGTGAAAAAAGGCTATAAAGCTAAAGAATAACTAGAACTAATTCATTCTAATTTGTGTGGACTAATGATTATCTAAGTGATAGGTGTCTTTGAGTATTTCACCACATTTATTAATAATTACTTAATTTATGGATATATTAATTTGATATGTTATAAGTTTGATGCCTTTGAGAAATTCAATAAGAATATGATTGAAATAGAGAAGTATCTTAATAAATGTCTCAAGACACTATGATCTAATCATGGTGGCAATTACCTCTTTGGAGAGTTTCTAATTTACTTATTAGAATATAGGACTATTTCTCAGTTATCACTACCTAGTGTTCTACAATAGAATAGTATGGAAGAAAGAAGAAATAGAAATCTTAAGCATATGGTAAGATCAATAATGAACTATTTAGAAATGTTTGGTTCCTTCTAGGGAAATGTAATAAAAATACTAGTTTATATTTTGAACTTGGTGTTATTTAAGTCAGTACATGCATCTCCAACTAGATTGTGCACTAGGCATAGGCCTAGTCTAAAACACATTCACATTTGGGGTTGCCTAGTATATGTGCTAAAAAGGAAATAAGATAAATTGGAACTAAGAACTAAAGTTTATTTCTTTTTGGGATATCCTAGAGGAACCAAATGTGGTTTGTTCAATAGTCCATAGGATCATAAGATTATTATTAATACCAATTCTCAGTTACTAGAATAAAACTATAAAACAAATTACAAGTCTAGGAGTAAGGTTATATTAGAAAAATTAAGAGGAGATAAATCAATTCAAACTCTTTCAATACTAGTAATACAAGAAGAAATACCATAAGGTTCTATTCCAAACATCTCATTACCTTATTGTAGTGAGAGGATTTTTGAGGAATGTCTTAATGTTTAACCTTGATTAAATATCACTGACATGTTGGTTACACAACTAGAGGGTCATGATCATGATGGTTTGCAACAATCAACATCTGTACAACACACCACTAAAGGTATATAGTTGAGGTGAGTATCTCATCATAGTAGGAGGTTTATTTTGAAACCTTCATAGTATATACTCTTGAGAGATTCTTATGAAAGAAGTCTTGATGAAGTAGATATTAATCGTTAAAAATATGATGAAGTACTTAAAGATAAAGATGCAGATCTTTGGCAAAATGTTATGTAATCAAAAATGTAATTCATGTACTCTAATCAAGTATGAAATTTTATGGAACCACATGAAAGAGTAAAACCCATCAAGTGTAGGTTGATCTATTAGAAAAAGAGATGAATAGATAGTAAAATTGAAACTAGACTTCCTTTGAAAGGGTTTACTCAAAAAAAAAAAAAGAATTGACTACGAAAAGACATTTTCTCTTATAACTATGTCAAAGTCTATCTAGATTCTCTTATCCATCGCAACTACTTATGAAGTTTAAAAAAATGATATAAAAGCTATATTTTTGAATGGGAATCTTGAGAAATACATCAAATTAATGCAACTAGATGTTTTGATATTAAAAGGCCAATAGAACATTTTATGCAACTTAAGAAACCAATCTATGGACTTAAGAATGCATCTAGATTTTTAAATACTCATTTTGATCTGACCATTAAATCTTATGGATTAACCAATACCTAGATAAATCTTGTGTATACAAAAATTATAGTGGTAGCATGGTGGTATTCTTGCTATTGTATGTAGATGATATCTTACTTATTGGAAATGATGTGAGTGTCATCTTTAGTAAATGTTTAGTTATCTGGTTAGTTTGGTATGAAAGACTTGGAAGAGGCTAGTCACATTTTTGGGATACTACTTGAATGACATCACAAGCAAAGAATGTTGAGCATATCTTAGGTTGCATATATCGATCAAATCTTATCTCATTTTAGAATGCAAAATTCTAAGAGAGATTTTCTTTCCTTCCAGACATAGAATCACTCTATCAAAGAATTAGTATCTCAAAACACTTAATGAGATAAAAATATAAAAATAATTCTTTATATATTTATAGTAGGAAGCCTAATGTATGAAAATTTTATACTAGACCAGATATTTGTTAAGGCATGGCCAATAGATATAATTCTGACCTATGACAAAAATATTAGATAGTAGTAAAACACATAAGCAATTACCTAAAAAGGACTAGAGATTATATGTTAGTATACTAGGTAGATAGTCTTGTACTAATAGGTATAAAGATTTAGATTTTCAAATTGATAAGAATTTAAAAAAGTCCACATTGGGTTATGTGTTTTACCTTAGGGAGTGAAACTATTAATAGAAGGAGCATTAAACAATCTTATATTGTTGATTCCACCATGGAGACTATTGCAACTTTTTTACTATACTTAATTTAATTAGTAAGGTGATGTCTCAGAGGGCTCATTAATGAGGTTGTTCCATCAAATAAGATCCATAGGTGTATAGGTCATAAAAGTAATATAATATACTTAAGTCTAAATATCAATCTCATAGAGATTATTTTGTTAATTCGGTTGTCCAACAAGAGACAATCCATTTTTAGTCAAAGACTTACTAAGATTGTAATCAATCTTAGGTCTAGGGTCTAATTACCTAATTTAAGTAATGTCATTAAATTGTTTGATATATCTTATGTTGGGCATATATTGAAGGTTGGGGTGTTATGTAAATGACAACTTATCTGTCAGCATATATGGTATGGTAGTTATCACTATTGAGATTTTCTCAATGATTATCCTTCTGTATTTATCCTTATGATATGTTACCACTAAGCTAAAAACTTCATCTCTATGCAAGGGTCATTCACAATCTCATATATTTTAGGAAACTTAATGAATTGCCCTTATTGTTATCTTGTATGGACACTCTTATTCACCAGCTCTATTATCTTAAAGACTAATTAATAGTATGATTTGTGAGTATTTATACTTTCAGCTTCATAAGTATAATACTTACATTATTAATATGTATCTCATTCAAGTTTTGTCGATGGAAACCATATTTGTTAAAGGAACTCAAAAGGACTAACATCACCTTATGAGTCACCACACAATTACGTATGTCCCAAGGATTGCTTGTCATCATCCTCCTCAATGACAATGTGACTCTCAGACTAAAAGTAAACCCCTTGAAAGATCCCTCTATATAACATACATCCCAATCAAGAACCAATCCCTCTAAGACATGTATAATGAATTAACATATAAAAATACTCGCACTTTTGAATAATAAGTATCATACTCAAAATGATTAACATACATAAACTTTGGGATTTGATGTATGGTTTCATCACATGCATCACAATTAGAAAGATCGTCACCATCTTTATATTATGTGCAAGAGTAAGTATCATGGCCTACCATCACTATCCACCACAAAAACCTCATACAAATTCACAATTAGTTGAAACCCTAATTTGAGTTTTATTTAATCATCTTCCAACAATATTCATAAACATAAAATATAAGTAAACCAATATTATATCAATCATCCAAACTATTAAACCATATAATCCAAATATCACAACCTTAAACCACTTGAATTTAATACAAATTCTTAGATTTATCCCAAGAAAAGGAGGAAGGATTCATCTCTTAAACCATTATAATTAATATAGTTGTGTAATATAATTTATATTGGGAATCTAAAATCTTATTTTAGCTAGGATCCCTTTAGCAGCCTAATCCAGTATCATTAGGGACATTTAAATTATAATTAAAGTATTCATTTATTTGTTTAAAGTGTATATATGTATAAAATCAAGATGATTAATTTGATTAAAATTATATTAACTAATTTTATTAATTGATATGAATTAAAAGCAAATTAATTATTTGATTATACACACACACACACACACACACATATCTATATAATAAAGATGATCTTTAAAGTAATAATTTAAATAAAAAATAAAAAATACATCACACCACTTTTGAAAAGTGATGTAGCACACTCTTGATTTCTTTTATATTTTAGTTTATAATGGTATAAAATGGGAACATCCAACACTATTCTTCTTCTTCCTCTTGGAATTGGAGCAAGATATACAAGAGAAGAGTCTGGGTACATAGAGAGTGCATGAAAATAAGGTATGTAGCCAACCATTTTACATTAATCTTTGTCCCAAAACAAAAAAAATTGCAAAACTATATAACAACACACGCAATATCTCAATTAAGGGTTTTTATCTCTAACAGATATAATTTAGGACAAACCAAAAAATTAATTCCTTCCAAATCTATACCTATCCACCTAATTACTCCTTTATATTTTTCAATAAAAACATCAATGCATCTTCTTGGTGAGATGAGAATGTAGATGATATCACCACTTGAAATATTTTATTCTTCTCCAAATTGGCATACTTCAATTTTTCACCAATGGCTTGAGAGTTGGTTTAAAAATATTTTTTTTGTGTTTTCGTCCATGAAAACTTCTTTGATAGATAACCCAGTTCATGAGGTACTATGAACTTCTTACTCCAAGATTCTTCTTATTTAAATGATTCAGTATGGAAAGTATGATGAATTGGTTGTTGTGGTAGAGTCTCAAATGGAGTCTCGTCAATAAGGTGATGCAAACATGATTCTACATCTCTTCTAAGACAATTTGAAGGTGCTACAAATTGATTTTGGTGACTCAATATTCACTTCAAATTCTAAATCACATAATTCTCCGTGAGATTTTCATGTATTTCATAACAAAATGTTCAACAATAATAGACTATTGAGTAAGATAATTTAACATTATATTCCTCTTGCTGACAATACTTTTTCCATAAATAGAAAATGAAATGTTCAAACATCATATTATCGAAGGTTAGCTATATAATTCCTTTTTTGTATTTGATAAAACAATTTGCTACTAGTAGGAATGGTGTTCAAAAAATTATTAGTATAATGGTCAACCCCCACACAACAAGCTATAAGTATGGGATCACAGTCCACAAGGTAATAAAATGTTCCTACTTGTACCAGCACATCTTCAATAATATCTCATGGTATTTGCAATAAATGTCAACTAAAAAATTTTGACAGATGTAGGTTTGTGTTCCCTCATCATGAATTGCTTCTATATGAAGTAATTAAAAAGATTTATGTTTTATCCTAAATATAATAGAGTTTTTTTAATAAACATATCTCCAGGATTTATAGAAATGGTAGGAAAGAAAATATTTGTGTATTTTATTGAAGTTATGGGCTTGAAAATCACATTCACATGCTCTGTCAAGAATTTATACATTTCTTCACCTTGCATACATCTTTGAAAATTTTTACACATAATGTCAATTGCTTAAATATATATAACAAAGATATATTAAAATTTTCTTGCTTGGGTACTTCAATGGAATTCAGCACAATATTGGCTCATTGTCTTATTTAAAGAGTTGATGGGAACTATAACTTTGCAAGCTTCTTTGCCTTTCATCTCGCTTCTTCAAAAACTAACCCTTCTAAAATTATGCATGGTTATACAAAAGTTCCAACTTTTTCCATTTTTTTATCTACTCTCTCGACCTCTTCAGTTTCAATTTCTATCAAAGGCATCGGTTACTTCAAGTGATTCGCAAGTTTCTCATTCTTTCATCTATCTTCATTAAGTTATATTTTTTATTATTCAAGGTGATATGAAAGTTTATGACATGCCCTTTTTGACTTGATTTTCAATTGATCCCCATTTAAAGGTATAGGTTACCTCATTAACTTTTTTTCACTTTCAAATTAATAGCTAAGGAACTTGATGCTCCAATTTCTTTCTACTCCTCAATGTAATGATAACTTTTTTTTTGTAACTAACTACACCCCCTTCTTATTTCTGAGAATCAAACTCATTTCACCAAAAATAGAACATCCATCCTCTTCTATCAATATGACTAAAAAATTTTCTATTTTCTAGCAATGAATGCTTCACATGCTACCAAATGAAGATTAAAAATATCTACCATTTTTATGTTTGAGTGTTGATGACTTTCTACTCTCCTAATAAATCTTTAACCAATATCACCAAATTTATAATAGATTGCTCTAATAGTAAGAATTGTGGATGAGTTTTAATACTTGAAAGAAATTAGGTTTGATTTAACTTCCATAAAACTTTTTGGTGATTCCTTCAATTTGAGTTATGGGTGTTACCATATGAAATATTGAGGGGATGTTTGAAATATCCAAAAAATTTTGATTTTATCCAAAAAATTAACACTCATCATGGGAGTTGGTGGGCACTCCTAAATCACATATCAATTATGTTGACAAGTTAACATTATTGGTAAAGCTGACTCATAATTTTGATATTCCTTAGCCCCCTAGACCATAATTCATCTAATCATCTATCTAGGGCAGCCACTTTAATTAGCTCCAAGATCCAACACCTTATTCAAGGCATGCATGCCTCCTTATTCAAGGCATGCATGCCTCCTTATTCAAGCTCACTATCATTTGAGTCATCCTATCATCTTGACACCTTTGCCACATAATTGAAGAAAAAATAGAATCTTTATTCAAATTTTTATTCACAAATTTATCATTACACATCATTTCTAACAATTTCTTCATATATGGTATCATCATTCCATAAAAAAGATCCACTAACATACAATTGTCAAGTTCATCATGATAAAAAAGTTCATCATGACCAAACAACGATGTTTGGTCTCTCTGAATCATAAAATGACATTGTTTTGAACCATTAAATTCCAAAATGACATCATTTTGTCATGTTGGGGCCTATGATTTAAAAAAAAATGATTCAGCCTTCTAAGACGATGCTGTTTTGAATCAACTTATGATTTAAAAAAAGTTGATTCAGGCTTCTGAATCAACTTCCAAGTCCCTTTTTATGCTTAGTTTCAAGCCGAACAAAATACCTAAAGCAATTTTATGTTGGAGGATATAGAAATGCTATAAGATATTAGACAAGACTCACCTTTTTTTTCTCATATACACAAAACTCATATACACCTTTGAAGCAAAAAAAAAACCTTCAAAGTACATGATGCCTCGCCTTGTATTTGCTCATACACACAAAACTAAATTTGTATATTTCAATTTTTATTTAATATTGTGTTGTAGTTGATTTGTGTAGGAAGAAGGAAGAATGAATTCTAATGGAAATGAAAATGTGACTAAAGTTGGATCTACATCAACTTATGGAAATAAAAGAAAATACTCGAGATGGTAATATGTCTAGTTACCTAATGAAATACCCAATTCATTTTAGACAAGAGTGGAAGATTATATGAATGGGAAAAAGAATCAAAATGAATAATTAAAAATAAGAATTGAAGATTTGTATGAAGATTTTGAAGACATTGATGAAGAAGTTGAAAGTAGCAGAGTTTTTTCTAATATTACATGTGGAGGAAGCAATACAAGTAGAGGTAGTGTGAAAAGATCAAGAGAGAAAGAGTTGATGAGACATTTTTTTCACCCCTAATGTGGAATTGGTAGTTCAAAATAAAGGTGGGAAAATGACTCAAACTACTATCAATGATGCCTACAAGAAGAAACCAGGGAAAGAGCTTGCTCTCTTATTTCAAGATGGATGTATGATGCTTCCATTCCATTTAATGCGATTATATATCCAAGTTTCCAACCTATGATTGAAGCTTTTATTTAATATGGTGTGGGGATGAAGGGGCCAAGTATTTATGAGGTAAGGGTTACTCACCTTAAGAAAGAGTTAGAGCTTATAAAAGATTCCATGAAGGATCATTAAATAGAATTGAAAAGGAATGGATGCTCCATTATGTTGGATGGATGGACATATAGGAAAGGAATACTTTGGTGAACTTTTTAGTGAATTATTTTTAAGAGAAGCATGTTCATGGAATCCATTAATGCTTCTTCAATAATTAAGATGGGAGAGAGGATTTTTGAACTACTAGACAAGTCGGTGGACCAAGTTGGTGAAAAAAATATAGTTCAAGTTATCACAGATTATCACTCAAGCTATAAGATGATAGGTAATAAATACTACTCTTAGGACTTGAATAAGTAAAATTTTATTGATTATATTATTTGAATGATGTATTTTAATTTATTGTATAACATAATGTAAAAAAGATTTTACAAAAAAATATCTTAATTTGTATTGGATGCCATGTGTCATACTTTGCATTGACTTGATATTTAAAGATATTGGAAATTTACCAAACATAAAGAGGATTTTGGAGAGAGTCATATCACTAAGTGGCTACATTAATAACCATTTAATGTTGCTCAACATGATGATGAATTTTATTTTACAAAGGAAACTGCTTTGACTAGCTAAGACATGATTTTCCACTGCTTTCATCACATTGTCTCGCTTACACGAGCAAAAAAATAATTTGAGGAAGATGTTCACAAGTGCAGATTGATTTGAAAGTAAATGGCAAAAGGAGCAAAAGGGGAAGGATGTAGCTAAGATGACCATAATACCTTCTTTTTGGAATACTATTATATTTTGTTTAAAGATTTCAAATTCTCTTATTCACGTGGTTTGCTTGGTTGATGGTGAAAAAAATACTTCTATAGGTTACATATATGAAGCCATGACTAGAGCTAAGAAAACTATTATGAAAAGTTTTCTTGATAATGAAGAGAAGTTCAAAGAGATATTGAAAATCATTGATAGAAGGTGAGAGATCCAGCTTCATTAGCCTTTGCATGTAGCTAGGTACTTTCTTGAACCCAGAAGTCTTCTATGATAAACTAGATTTGGAATATGTTGAAGCCATTAAGAGACAATCATATATATGTATTGAAAGAATGATAAAGGATATTGATATACGAGAGAAAATTAAGGATGAATTGAGTATATATATATAAAGACCAAATGAGTATATGGAATGGACTAAGCTATTAGGAAAAAGAATACCAAGCACCGGGTTAGTTACTTAATATGTTTTGAATATCATCACTAAATCATTTTATATTTATTATCTATATTATAGTTAAATGGTAGACTTTATTTGGAGCTTCAACTTCAAATATGAAAAATTTTGTTGTTAATATCCTTAACCTAAAATGTAGTGCATCAGGTAGTGAAAAAAATTAGAGTATCTTTGAAAACATTGCTAATATTATGTGCTTTAAAAATATTAATTTAAATTTAAAAAATATCATTTTTGAATAATAAATATTTACTTGCTTATAAATTTTGTAGATCCATACCAAAAGGTGATATAGATTAGAATACCAACATTTGAATGATTTGTGTACATCAAATATAATCGAGCCTTAAATAAAAGATATGATATGCCTGATGTCATTGACCCAATAATCTTGAAATAAATTGATGAGAGCAATGAGTGATTGATAGGAAGAATGGATAATGCAGATTCTCATGATCATGTAGATGCACAAGATGATTTGGTATTTGATGATGATGACTTGACATGGGATGATGTTGCTAGAGGAAGTGAAGCTAAGGAGCCTAGATTTGATGCTAGAGCTAGAGCAAGCTCAAGCATGTTACCATCATTGTCAAGAAGGAATGACACAGTTTCAAGCTCTATACTCATGTCTTCTCATTCATTAATAGCATGAAGATGATGAAATTAATTATTGGGGAAATGAGGAGGATGATGAAAGCAATAATAATGATGATGATCATTATATAGATGTGAAGGATGAATAAAGATCGGTTGCTCACTATTGTGGACAAATTAGTTATTATAATGTGTTTGTTTGGATAATTTATGAATTTGAACATGGAATATATGTTTGCATGTTGTGGTTGATATGTTCTATTAATAATTTTTATGGACTTTTAGAAACTTTGGAGATGAGATTTGTTAGATTTGTTGACATATTTTATGAATTTTTATGTTTAGAGGTATTACTTGTTTTTATTTGTTGGATTGATATTTTTTATGATATTTAATGGTAAATGATCATTATATTTGATTATATTTTTAAAAATATATATGTAAAATAGGGTGTGTCTTATATAAAAAAGCTCACGCCTTAAGGGTGTCTTGTGCCTTTGGGCTCTAGGAAGCTTTTGCGCCTTGGTGTGCCTTGCACTTTTCATAACTATGGTCCTAACACTAATATTTTTTTTTATTCTATAAGATAAGTTTTGATTTTTCTTTTTAGCCCATTTGTTTAATGTGCTCCAAAGAATTTTGGGAATTTTTTTTGCACTGTTGAACTTATCTGAATTTTTCTTGGAATTAATGAATTTAACCATGTATTATTTTTGCCCTTCAAAGTAATTAGAAAATATTATGGCCACATCAAGTATATTTAAGTTCTTCTTTCATGGAAAGTTTGACAAACTACTTCAGAATCTTTTAAATGTGGATGTGAATTGTATCTCCCACGCCATGAAATATCATAAGATATTTTCACAAACTTGAGACTTTGTATCAATTTCTACCATGTAAACAATAAAAAAAAATATTAAATATTTGGAAAAAGTCAAACTTTTAAGTAGAATCCATGCGAAACAAATACTGAGCTGAACTTGGGAAGAAAATTTGCCTTTAGTTTGAAAACTAATTTGAATTTGAACTAGGTGAACTCTTTCAAGTTCCACCTCCATGGAAATCTACAATATCAAATGATATGCTACTATAATCATCTTATGAATGTAGTCATAATTACAATTGACATTAATGTTACTAGCTAACCAAAAGTGATTATTAGAGATTTTCAAGTAACGAACAAGGTAAATGAAGGAGAGATGCATAGAAATTAAAATTAAGATTTATATATATAAATATAAAAATATTAATATTAGCTAGTAACATAAAAATTGCATCTATAGTAATAAGAATTGCATTTATTTTATTGTGTATGGGTGCGAACCAATAGCTTCATACAATATTAATATTATTATAAATACCTTTTCATTTTACAAGTAATGAGTGATCACTAGTAATAAATCATTGATACCAAAGTTATAAAAATATCATAGTTAAATATCACCAAGTTTGTGATAATATTACTATATAGTTGAAATCTTTTTGTCTTCAATATAAGAATTGGACACAAGTTATGAAACATATCACACTCATAGAATCCAAATTTTAATTTTTTACAATTGGAATGACTATCAAATCAAATTAGCTCAATATGACAATATCACATAATTATTTATTTGAGCATAGACATGCATCTCTAGTCTCACACTGTCACTCTATTATGGGACCCAAAATATCTTCTTATCTTTTAGGAGGGACCAATAATATTTTATTCACTTATATTCCTTTGCATGGTTTATGGCATGCCCAATTAGAATATTTATATTATATCATATTATAGAATACTATTGACTCTGTTAAAAAAATAACTCACCATATAGAAAACCATAGTGATCTCAAGTACAATGATCTTTTATACATTTATCTCTATGAAAATTTTCTATGATGGTCACCCAGTAATCCATGTGGCATTCTCAGAGTGGGTCAAACAATGACAATCTTGTGCTTTGCCTAATTACATACTCATTTTGAATATTTATTATTATTCCTATCTAAAATAGTACTTAATTAGATACGATTTAAATATAATATAAAAACTAAATTATTATCCAGAGATTTTATTATGGTTATCAAATTATATATATATGCAAATAATTATAATAATATACTTGTATTTAAGAAAGATGATAAATATGCATTGTACAATAATCGCTTTATTAGTCATATGAGCATAGTTCAACAATCTCTCATGTGAATTGAGACCAATCACTCGCATATTGAATAATAAGTGATTTAGAATGATGACTGCGTTTCTATTGTGAAAGAGGTTTTCTCAAAAGTTAGAAGAAATAATCATCAATTGATATCTTTCACATATCAAATGAAATAGAATTTTCCAAGTCATTGGTTAGATATAAGTTTTTTTAGCTCATGAAATTGCTCCATTCTTGTCACAACATAGTTGTACGATATTAGAGGTGTCAACAGGGATAGTTGACTTGGGTATGACATGGTTCAGTCATGCATAGCACATCACAACATGGTTCAAAACAATTTTTATAAGTACTATGAGTCAGCATGTAGCACTACTCAGGCTATGTCGGGCCAATCTTTTTGGAATGTGATGCTTTGCATAGCATGACCCAACATGATAGCCCATGTAGACTAGTTTTGGTCTGGCTAGCTAGTCAAACCATCTAGTCTACCTAATCTAGGAAAGCTTGGCCTAACCAAAGCTAGCCTAGCATGATCCAGGATAGCCTAGTCAGGCATGACCTGGATTGGCAAGACCTGGCATACTTTGCCCAAAAGTCATGCCAATGGACCAAGCCATGCTACCATTTTCTGAATCGTGCATGCATGGCATATCCTATAATAAACATCATCTTGTGTTGGGCATGGCATGGTACCCCAAATGGCCCATACAAAAATAGGTCTTACTGACATTACATGACTTGTTTGACACCTCTACGAGATACATATTCCTAAGAACCACCCCATGTTTGGATATGAACTTCTTGATCCAAATTATTTCTTAAAATGATATCAAGCATCATATATAATTCCATGCTTATCTTGTCAAGATTAGATTATCTCACTTCATAATTAAGATGTAATTTGAAGTGGAAAAAATTTGATAAGAAAGACTATTGCAATTTGATCTCAATTATCAATGGAGCCCCGAGACAAATAATAGAATCAACTATGAATTTATCACATAATGAGATTAACATAAAAATAACTTTATTACGTCGTGGCTAACTTTATTCATTTTCATCATGTCACATATCTCCAAAAACATTGTGATATGTCTATTACGAACCTTTAATGCCCTTTTGATGTATTGATACTGCTGATTCATAGCTATAAGACTTGAATTCAACTCAAATTAGTTGGTTTTCATCAGTTTCAATTGAATATCTAAATAATTATCCATAATCAATTGCTTCTAATAGTCTTTCAACATATGATAGTAGATGGGTCATTTGACAGCTTGCCCATTATCACCTTTTGTCTATTACTTCTAGTATCCTCCATAAGCTCTTTATTAGCTCTTTACCTAATAATTGCTTTTGTAGTTTTTTTTTTTTTGATTTCTAGGTCCAAAATTGTTAGCTTAGTCTTAGAGATCGGACTCAAAAAAAATACAAAAAAATAAGAAAAAATGAAAAGTTACCATTAAAACCCAAAATACAACTATTCACTTTCAAAGCAAGTTAACAAGACTTAGCATTTATATTTAGAAAAATTTATCAAAAACAACACTATCTAAATTACTAAAAAAGAAATATTTTTTAAGGATAATTATATCAACTCACATTAACTAATCAAACTAAATAATCCTCGACAATGGCACCAAAAACTTATTATGATTCTATTATGCCACATAATTTCATTGGTTATGAAATATCAAAAATATATATTAATAAGAATATCTCATCAACAAATATCCACAAGTATAAAGGTCATACAAGAAGTAAAGAAAATTTTTGTCCAGATATTGATCCCATTGAAATTTTATAGGCAATTCAGTTATTCAGTTGTAAGATAATTCATTTTTTAGTAAAATTGATATTCATATTATAAGCAATCTTAGATCCATAGGTTTATTCATTTAATCTATGTGATGTATATTTAAATTAGTTTGATTTATATTATGTTTGTACGTAGAATAAAGATTGGGGTATATATTGTATAATAACTCCATACTCTAATAGCATATAAGGTGATTATCACTATTGAACTTGTTCCATTGGTGGTCCTATTATACTTATCCCCTCGATACATCACCATCGAGATAACAAATCAAATCTGTGCAAAAGTCATTCACATATCAATACCTTTTAGTTAACTTTATCAATTATTCTTCATGATTACTTCATATGCATACCTTTATTATCCAGCCTTAAGTATCATATAAACTAAGGATTTGTATGATTTTGTAAGCATTTGTACTTTCAGTTTTATAAGAATCATAGTTGCACAAATAACTTATGATTCTTTCAAGTTTTACCAATTGGAACCATATGAGGAAAAACAACTCATAAGGGCTATCACAATATTGCTAGATTTAGCATACTCATCCATATCCTGAAGACTATCTATCATCATCCTTCTCGGTGATAATTCAGCCTTCACACTAAAGGTAAAGGTGTCAAACAGGTGGAGCTTATTCATGGCACGAGTTATGTCGTGTCGGGCCAAGGCCAATTGGGCCACATGCCAGGCCAGGCATAGCTTGGTACCGAGGCCTGTGGGCATGGTTTCTCATCACGAGCTGAGAAATGCCCCGACCCACCCAACACAATGCCCCCGACCCGAATCGACAACCCGAAGCTTAATGGATCTGAAAGTTCCATCGGGCTTGAACCCAAGCCATGGCCTTTTTCGACCCAAGTCCATGGCTCGGTTCCTCTCACTCCAGAAGCCGAAGCTTCTGGAGTGGGACTATTCGGGTTAGTTTGATGCTCGAATTGACCTATATGGTGAAAAAAAATTGAATCTAAGTCATTAGATTTTGCCTCCATAAGCTATGGGGCAGAATCTGATGGCTCGATGCCCTAAATATTCTGCATGTTTTTTAATGATTAAAAATTAAAATAAATCAATAAAAATTACTTTTTAAAAAAATTATTTTGATAATCTATAACCCCCCCCTTGTACTCTAAGATTTATGTTTTTTAAAAACATAAATCTTGGCTCTTGCTCTTCTCTCTCTCTTTCTCTAATTTTTTCTCTCAAGGTTTTGGGATTTCAGCTCGGCCTTTGGGATTCACAACTCACTTTGATCTTTGGATTTGTGGTGTGCATGCGGTATGGATATAAAAAAGCTAAAGTTAACATGTTTCGATTTATGGGTATTTCATATTTATTAATTAGTTAACCAGTCTCTCTCTCTCTCTCTCTACTCTCAACTCTCTCTACTCTCAACTCTCTCTTTCTCTCTATCTCTCTTTCTATGCTCTCAACTCTCTAGTCTAAATAAATAAAAAAATTAAAAAATGACAAATATAATTTAAATAATGAAAATGAAATTAATTTTAATTTAGAAAATGAAAATCCTATGAAAATGTTCGAGGCTACCGAAACATTGGTTTCTCTGGTCGTCTCGACCCAAACATATAAAAAAACAAAAAAAAACTAGGACTACAATAGTTTGGTCTCACTTTAATATAATAAAACAAAAAAAAATTATAGGTGCAGATGAAGAATCAGCATAGTTCAAATATTTTAAGAGTTCGTGTATGACTAGGCACCTTAAAAGGGATACCAAACTATGTACCAAAAAATATGGTGCATTAGATCTTAGGAAAACCCTACCTATTGTGGGGTTTTGAGGCTGGATCCAGTTCAATCTTAAAGTTTACCCCCTCCATATACTGCAACGAGTTGGGGAGGGAATGCATGACCAAACTAATCACCATAATGGGTCTTTCGATTAGATTTTTGGAGGATCCAAGGATAGTCAATATCATGCAAACATATTTTCAGCCTGCATATCATATGATTCCTAGGTCCACATCTAGGAATGACATACTAAAATATTAAAAATTAGAAAAACGAATAATAATTATTGAATTTATGGAATATAATAGAGTGGTGTTCGTGATGTCCAATATATGTACTAGTCATGATGATGCATCTTATGCATGTCTCATCGCCCACTATGCAGATTCAAAATGGGCTCAAAATAAAAAAATTTTAGGATTTTCTGAGATTCTCCATCCTCATGATGGCTCGACTATTTTTGAGTGCATGATAAAAATCTTTAGAGAATATAAAATTTAAAATAAATTTTTAGTATCACATTTGATAATAAATCTAATAATAGAATAGCGATTAATATGTTTGTTATGAATATTAGAGATGAACCATTAGAAAAGATTTTTCACCTTAGATGCATGTGTCACATGATTAACCTGATTGTACAAGCAGGGATGAAAGTGTGTGCCCTGCTTTGAAAAATATATGTAACTCACTAAAATATATTTGCATGCCTCGCAAATAACAAAAGTTTGATAGTCTCTGTTTGTCAGCGAATCTTAAGAAGAAAAAATTTCAATCAAATGTGAGACACCATTGGAATTACACTTACCTAATGTTGGAGTCAAATGTTGGATATGAACATGTGATATTCGACTACGTCAATAGTAAGAATGACAAACTTATTATTGATGACACTGACTGGGCTATAGAAATTTTATTTATAATATTCCTAGATATTTGTTTTGACATGATTCATCAGTTTATACTTCCACCACTTTCATTGCACTCAGGTACATATGCAACATTAGTAGCATATTTAGGAAGTATAAAGATGATCCAACACTTAGAGATATGGTTGTAGAGATGAAAACCAAGTATTTAAAGTACTGGTCCACCATTCCATCTTGTTATTATCTAGCTGCCTACGTGGACCCTAGGGTTAAGGTGGAAGGGGTAGAGAATATTTTGACTTATATTTTCTCGTGCATAAACTTGGAAGACCCACCTAAAGGATTTATTCACGAGAAGTTGACTAGGCTGTTTACATACTACGATACTAGGTATGGTGGTGATTGTAGTGAGGCTCCAAGTATGGACATTGATACTATATCGGAGACGATGACTTTTCCATTCAATTAGCGAGGGGAAAATGATGGGGTGTACCGTCAAATATGAGCAAGTTATCTCAGTACTTAGATACCAATTACTACTCAATCCTATCAAATTCTGATACTAAGAATCATGATATATTATAATGATAAAAATCATACGAGTCCACCATTCTTGTGTTATCTAAGATGACATGGGATCTATTGACTTTTCTAGTGTCGAGCATAGCATCATAGTCTGCTTTTCCTATTATAGTAAATGTGATTTTGGATTGGAGATCAAAATTACGTCCAGATATTCTCGAGGCTTTTAGCATGCATGAAGGATTAGGAGAATTCAAGATTTGGTATCCATAATCATGCAGAGACTGTAGCAAAAGTGGATGAGTTGATTACTGATGATGATACATGTGATATTTATATTGAGGATGATATGACAATTGATGACGTTGATGGTTGATAATTATCGAATTGTGAAACTTATATATGATTCTATTTTTTGATTTCAATTTACTCATATACATTGTATTTGTGTTTGTTTAATTTTTGATTGTGATATTACTTTGAGATTTGAGCTTGTGATTGCGATTTGTGCCTTTGTGGATTGATGCATTTGATGCTTGAAATTTGAAACTTGAATATTTTTTATTTTTGAATTTTTATTGTGCATTGATTTTTAATTTTTATTCATATTTAAGTTTTAATATTTTATTAATTCATATTTCATACACTTATAGTCTTACACTGATAGTCTAATACACATTAATATATTTAAATTATAAAGTATTAAAAACAATTAATATTAACTAATTATTAAAAAATTACCAATAAAAAAATTTACTTTTTAAAGTATTATAAACATTAAACTTAAACATATAAAGTATAAACTTAAACATAATCAAAAAAAAATTAAAATTTTAAAACTGGCCCATACGGGCCCGACCCAGCATGATTTCTCGACCTATCGGGCCTATAGGTCATGTCGAGCTTAGCCAAAAAAATATCGTGCCAGGCAAGGCATAGCCTGGTGGCTTGATTAAGCCACCTAAAATAGGGATGGGTCGGGTTGTGCCAGCCCGTTTGACACATCTAACTAACTGTGAAACTCTTAACATAATATTCATATATAATATCCATTATAATTTAGAACTAGTTATATTAAACATGCACAAAGAATTAGCTTGTAAAAATATTCATAATTTTAGCTTCATAAGCATTATACTCGTAATGATTAACATACTCAAATTTGAAACTTTACCATATAGGTTTATCTCTCACATCATAATTAAAAAGGTTATCATTTTTATCATACTATATGTATAAATGAGCCTCATAGTTTACCTATCTCTATTCACTATAATAATCTTTCATAAACCCACTAATACTCAAAATCTTAGTTCAAGTTATATTTAATCATCCATCTATCAATATCCATAACATAATATAAATCAAACATATTAATTAAAAAATAAAACTATTTTCATATCATAAAAATCAATCTATAAAAATCATTTATCACAAGCTATTTTGATAAAAATTCTCAGATTTATGCTAGAGAGGGGTTATTTCACTCCTAGGGCTTGTTGTGTATAGAGAGAGGAAGAAGAAGGAGAGATATATTCAAACTTTTATATATTTCACTTTTATACTCAAACAATTCTCCATTACTCTAAGTTAGAAGTCATGGCTTCCATAAGAAAATTATTATTTTAGCTATCATCTCTTGAGCTAGAGGTCATGACTCTAGAAAATAGCTATGACTCTAAAATGCACCTCAATCTTTTGTAAACACAAAGTTATAGTATTGGGCAATGATCATAACTTGGGCCTAATGTCTTTGTAATGCAAATTCATGATTTTATGAAGTACATATGACTTCATGCACCTGTCTTTTTATTCTTCATAAAGGGCCATAGTGCTAGGAACAATCATAGCATATTAAAGGGCATCTCAAATTATTAGGTTGAAGTACATATGGCTTTGGCATTATTATTTCTTGATCATTATATAATATTGGCATTGAAAATTAATTATGGTACAAAGAATATCTCTCTTATATATCAATATCATGATGTCATGATGCTAGAAAATGAATATTATTAAATATTTTTATTACTAAATATACTTGTATAGTTTAGTGATTTATAATGATATGTAGATATAAAAATAAAGATAATATGGGTTAATTTTATGACTTTGGTATTTTTGAGAGTTTTGATGAATAGTCTTGAAATTAATAGATTTTTGAAAGTATTTATCAGATATGATAGATCATTAAGTCTTGTATAGTTTTATCATCCATTATTGACCAAAATGTTATTTAATTATGCGGAGAAATTCTTGTATGTCATGACCCAGCCAACTTATTAGTATAATCTTTTCATTATGCAATACCATTCATAGTGGTTATGATTTTATCATAAAGTCATAATCATACTTAGCTCAAAAACTGTAAATGGCTATAATAGTAATTCTTCATTATAGCAAACAAATACCCCACTAGTACTAAATGTTATGGACGAGTCCAAATGTTGTGACTTTATCCTTAATATAACTCAGTAATCTTAAGTCAAAGTTATGACCTTTTTAAAAAATTATAGCATTTGAGCTATAGAAAATTATAGAGCCACAACAACTCATACCAAAGTGATGGTAATTATTCAATGTTATGAATTTTAGGATAATAAATATTCTAGAGGACATTACTCAAGAACTACCATTTTTAAGGTCACAACTCGTATCCTCAATGGAAGGCATAGTCACAACTTGTACAATCAAGCTAATTGTCAATGCCATGGAAGTGTCACGGCAACATGATATATGAAATAAATAAATCTTAGTGTCATGGCCACCCACAACATTGTGAACACTTCAAATATATGAAGGGAAACTTTTGCATCGAGGTCATTTTCTAGTGTCACGGCCATGTCAAACACATGAAAGATATTCTGAGTGTCTCAACTATTTCTCAATATTATGGCCATATAAAACTCAAGAAAGATTGTTTTCTAATATTGTGGCTTCTACATTTTACCATAGTTATATAATAAAATGAGAAGTTATCTCAACTCTATGGCCACTTCCAAGAAAATGGCTCTTTATGGACTACAAACGGACAAGGGCATGAAGGCGTAGACATTTCATTCTGTCACAACCTTGTATTATAGAGATATTAGGCTCAATTCATTGTTATTGCCAATGTCATGACTGTATATTATAGAAAGATTAAAATGTAGACTAGAGTCAACCATTTTCTAGATTCACAACCTCAAGCAAAAGAGATAAACGCTAAAGTTGTGATATTCTTATGAAAGTTAAGATTTTTTACTTAGAGTAATACAAGATTTCCCAAGTATATAAGTAGAATATGAAGAAATTTTGAAAAATCTTTCATTTTCTCCTTCTTTTCATTCATGCAAAATGCAAAGCAATGATAACTACCAAACTCTAGATGACAATTTCATATTTTCTAGGAATTCCACAAACAAGCAAGAGATGCATGATTAATACTAATTTTTATAGTTGGGGGACATAGCTTTCAAACCCCTCTCCTCTAAAGATTGATTTGGGAATTTGTTCCAAACTAGCATGGATCTAGGGTTTGTGTAAATTGAGATATGTGAAGTAAATTAGTTTTATTTATAAATGAATAAATGTGCTTAATTTATTTAATATATGGATATTGATAGATAATGATTAAATAAGACTTGAACTAGGGTTTTGATTTTTAGGTTTATGTGAGATTATTATGGTGGAAGTGACAAGTAAACTATGAGGCTCACTCATGCATATGGTAGGAATAAAAAGACAACCATTCTAACTATGATGCATGAGATAAACTTTTATTTTGAAATTCAAAATTTTATATGTATTAATCATCACAAGTATGATGCTTATGATGTTGAAAGTGCAAATACTTGTATATATCAATCTATTATACATATATTAAAAAACTAATTTTCCAGGATGTTCATCTTTAGTGTGGGAGCTGCATTATAATTAAGGAGGCTAATGATAGGCAATCCTTGGGATATGTAGTATTATATTATGACTCAAAAGGTGGTTATAATACTTATGAGTTACTTTTAGGTATATGGTTCCAAATAGTGAAATTTAAGGGAAGCATATGTTAATAGTGCGAGTATAGTTCTTATAAAATCAAAAATACAAATACTTACAAACCATATTAATATATGATTTTATGATATTTGAAGCTAGAGAATATGAAAGTACATACGAATCAACTATCAAAGATACTTAATAAAGTTTTCTAAAAAGTATGAGAATATGAATGACTCTTGAGTAGAGATTAATTATCATTTCTATAAAAATATTCTGAGGGGACAACTATGAAGGGACCACCATTGAAAGTTAGATGACGTATCCATATAAATTATTATCTTGTCACTTTACATTCATATGAATCAATAATCTCAGATTTCATTTATCAAATGGAAAAGGTCAATCAAATATATAGAAAATGATGTATGTTTTGAGCCAACAATAATGTCCATACATATTACTCTCCAAATATAAAAATCATGAGAATTTTTCATATGGAAGCTATATAAGTTAACAATAGGAAATAAGGCAATCCTCTAAAAATATTAGGAATAATGCAATGAACTATACTAATTAAGAAGACTCAAGTTTTTATTTGCCAACTATTACGAAAAAAAAGAGAAGCTAAATTTAGATAAAGGGGTGTAAGCTATCCTGGTAGAATTGGAGAAATAATGATGTCCAAGACGATGAGATGAAAGTGCTTGAAGAAAGGATGAATAAAATGAGTTTGATAATGAAAAACATTGAACATCACCTTGGTCAATTAGCATTTATCAAAAAAGTAAAAAGAAATAAATAAACTACCAAGTGATATGAAAGTAAATACAAGGAATTTCTCCTCAATATTATTTAGAAGTAAGAAGGAGCCATCAAGACATTCTAAAAAATTATTCTTGAACTTTTTGGGAAGATAGTACAATGATTCTTCCAAAGTCACAACTCTGAAGCTACAAAAGTATTATTGAACTACAAAATTTTTGGTGTAATAAGGTTGTGACTTCTTCAAAGGTTGAGGCTCAACTTGAAATTCTCCAACTAAAAAGAATTAGAATGATGATAGATGATGTCATGACTCCTAACAAACCATGACTCTAGAATATATACAAACTCAAGTTTCACTCGAAGATGAGAAAAAAGAAATAGAGGGTAGATGAGAAATTGGAGCTTACTCAAAACCAGGAGAAGAAGAAATCAATCAGAATGAAGCTGAGGACAATATTCTGATGAGCTTTCTATTTCATTGATAATTTAGAATTGCAAAATTAGATGAACACTTTCTAAAATTTCTCAATATATTTTGAAAGTTATAAGTGAAGAAATCAATTGTTGAATCTCTATCCCAAATGTCAAACTATATTAAATTTATAAAAGACATAATGAGTAGTGAAAAAAAGTTAAAAATAAATAGGAATATAAATATGCCTAAGAAGTATAGTATGATTATTGAAAAAAAAATCTTCCTAGAAATTGAAAGATCTTGGAAGCTTTACTATACCTTGTACTATTGGAGATAGAAATGACAATTGGGTTGGGCAGCCTATGCTTAGCCCAAGGCATGACCATACTGAGTTGTGTTTGGCACGACATAGCATGATCTAGAACGGTGCCCAAATCCTGCTTGTGTCGATCCAAGGCAAGGATCATGTTGTGTTATGCTTGGAGGGTCGGGCCTCATGCCTAGTCATGCACAATCCATGTCCATGGAACTGTGTATCAGGTGAAGTCTGATTGGACCAAGCCCACCATGCAGATCTTTTAAAAAAATATTAAATTATTTACAAAAACTCATCCCACCTAGTACACATGGTAAGTTTTTTTAATTAAATCACCATGTGGTTGGCTGAGCTTGTCCGCGTTACATGATCCAGGTGCACGTGGACTTGGATGATAGAAAATTTAGGTATGGGCTACACCTTTCTCTTTCTCTCTCTCTTTCTCTCTCTCTCTCTTTCTCTCTCTCTCTCTCTCTCTCTCCTCTCCATTAACCACGTATTATTTTTTATTTAGTTTTTTTTTTATTATTTAATTGTTAAGTTAGAACCTAATTCATAATTTATTAGCTAAAAAAATTTAGAATGACTAATAGTGAATATTATGATAATGAAATTAATACAAATATACATGTATATAATATTAATAATGATAACCCTACGAAAAAGTCCAAGGCAAAAATCATGTTTTCTTCCATGGCCTCAACCCAAATTTAAATGCCTAAAAAATAAAAAACTAAAAGAATATCTATAGCTTGGACTCACTTTAACATAATACAAAATAAAAATGATAGGAGTGTCAATGAAGATTCATCATATTATAAAAATATATATATACATATAGGAGTGCATGTGAGACTAGGCACCTAAAGAGGCACATTGATTATTGCACCAAAAAATATGATCTTTGAAGCTAAATCTAGTTTAACTTCTTTGTTGACCCCTTCATATACCACAATTAGTTAGGGAGGGAAGATATGTCTAAACTAATCACCATGATAGATCTTTTGATTAGATTTTTAAAGGATCTTAGGATAGTTAGTATCATGCAGACCTATTTTTAGTCTGCATATCATAGAATTCCTTAGTCCACATATATGAATGACATACTAAAATATTATAAGTTAAAAAAAATAAATAATAACTAATAAATTTATGCAATATAGTGGCATGGTCTTTGTGATATTCGATATCTAGAATAGTCATGATGATGCATTTTTTCATGCCTCGCCATCTACTAAGTAGATTCTAAATAGATATTTAATAAAAAAATTTAGGGCCCTCCGAGATTCTTTATTCTCATGATGATCCTACCATATATGAGTTCATGATGAGAATCTTTAGAGATTATCTTATTCAAAATAAAATATTTTATATCACATTAGATAATACATATAATAATGAAGTAGTCATTACTATGTTTATTAGGATCTTTAGAGATGAGCTATTATGAAGTATTTTTCATATTAAATGTATGTGTCACATCATTAAGATGATAGTAAAAGTGGGGATGAAGATTATTTTATCTGCTTTAGAAAAAATAGTTAACTCACTAAAATACCTTTAGATGCCTAGTAGAAATAAGAGGTTGATAGCTCTATTTGTCTACGGGTCTAAAGAAAAAGAAATTCCAAATTGATGTAAGAGTGATTAACTTATTCAACTATGTCCATCATTCTATGTCAATACATATGATATCCAACTATGTCAATAGTAAGAGTGATTAACTTATTATTAATGATAAAAACTAAGATATAATAATTTTATTTATGAGATTCCTAAAGATTTTTTTGACATGATGAATATGTGTTTGTTTGTTTACACTCTCACCACTTTCATTACATTCAAGTGCATATGTGGTATTAGTGGCATAATTAGGAAGTTTAGAGATGGTCCTACATTTAGTGACATGATTATTAAAATAAAAAATAAGTATTCAATATATTGGTCCATTATTATATCTCTTTATTATTTGGCTACCTTCATGGATTCTCAAGTTAAGGTGAAAGGAATATAAAATATTTTGACACACATATTCACGTGTGTGAACTAGGAATACCAACCTGAAAGGTTTATTCATGAAAAGTTGTCTGAATTATTTACATACTATGACACTAGGTATGGTAGTAGTTATAGTCAGGCTCTGAATATGAACATGAACATCATATTCAAAGATGATGTCTTCTTCATTCAGTTAGACAAGAGAAAACTATATGGTAGACCATCAAATATGAGTGAGCTGTCTCAATAATTAATATTGATTACTATTCAATCATATCATATAATAATAACAATAACCTTGATATTTCATAATGGTAAAAATCATATGAGGCCACCTATCCCATGCTATCTAAGATGAAGTGGGATTTAGTGATTCTTTTAGTATCGAGCATAGTATCAAAGTCTACTTTTTCTATTATAATCAATATCATTTCAGACAGGAGATCGAGACTATGGCCAAATATTATTGAGGCACTAGCATGTATGAATGATTTGAAGAATTCAAGATTGGACATGCAAAATTATCATAGAACAAGAGTGGAGGAGTTGCTGGTAGATAATGACTCGTGAGACTTTGAGGAAGTTGAGCTCATCGCTAGTGATACCATCATATGCTTATGCAATGATGATAATTGCATACTACACTGATTGAGCTTGCATGATTATGATTGATAATATTTATGTCGTGACATTATGTTATATTTTTTGGATTAGAAGATGAATGTGTTTTTTAAATAATTTTGATTATTAAAATTTGTCATTTATATTCATGATCTTATTTTTTGTGATTTATGTGAAATAATGTAATATCATAACACATAATGGATAACTTAAAATTTTAAACTTATAAAAAAAATTAAATTATAAACCACAACCTATGACCGATAGACCAGGCTAGTGGCCTTTAAGCATGACCCAACAAGACCCAGCACTACCCAACTTGACTTTGGACAGACTCAAGCCGGCTGGGCCATGGCAGATTGGTAATATTGTAATTGTGTCATGATGGGCCGTGCTCCTCTATTTGGAGATCACACTTTTCGAAAGATATTATGATACTTGGAATCAAGAGTCAACTTTATGCTCATATCCATTGCTCTAAGATTGAATCTCATCAAAATTATTCTAACATCTCTCTTACTCCAAATAATAGATTGGACTATTAAGTGCCTAGATGGAATCATCAAAATTGTATTGGTTAAGGTATGTATCATTATTTTTCTAGCATATTTTATTGTATTAGATACGGAGGAAGATCACTATGTGCCATTAAAATTGGGGTAGTTATTTTTGGCCAAGGGATTGTCCTTATCGATATCTAGAAAAGGGAGTTAACTTTCCTTGTTGATGAAGAATACGTAATGTTTAATCTTTATAATGGCTTGTGGTTCTAGATGTTAATGAAATTAAGTGTTTGAAATGAACAATTTCTTTTAAATTGTAATGCAACAAAAAGTGAATATTGTGGAAAGATTTTGTAGAAGACTATTGATTGGATGAAGATGAAAAGTATGAAATAGAAGAATAATTTTAGAGTTGTACCGGCAATGAAGATGATGAATATGAAGAAATATATTAGATCTACAAAAATAAAGAAATAGATAAATATGATTATTATGAGTTCATGACATTCGTTGTTTAGCACTCAGTGCCAGCAAGACCTTGCTGTTGGTTGGGTGTTCTCATTCCAAGGGTCTACTCGTTCATAATATACTATTTTATCTAACACAAAAAAAGAACATTATTATGAGATCATGACATTTCAAGATTCTTATGTCGATAACTCTAAGGAAGTAGAGGCATCATTAGAGAAAGATATGGGTGAGATAGAAATCATGAAATGACAAATCAAAGGCAAAGTCATAGTTGTGCTCAACACCATGATTTTGGGGATAAAGAATGAATTAATCCATCAGAAACTTAAGGACGAGTCCATAGTTATGTACAGTGTCATGACTTTGAAAATACAAGAAGAAAAGGACAAAAAAAAGTTCAAGACAAACAAGCAACTTCAATTATAGACAAGAATTTGGAATTATGAGAAGAAAAGGAAAGGAAACACATAAAGGCAAAGCTGTAGCTATACTCAGAACCATGACTTTGAGGATCTAGAAAGAAAAGAAACAATGGAGCAAATAAGAAAGAACCATGATATTCACAAAAGTCACAGTGGTAGCATCAAAAGAGGAAATAGCCTAAGAAATAAGTGTAACTGAAGCAAGACTAAAGGAAGAGACCAATAAGAAAAAAATAAAATAGTATATTGTGAAGATAGCATAAACATTAGAGATCTCTGATAAAGTAAAAGTAGTTTTCATGGTCTAGCTACAAAAATAATTGTAGTACTACTTTAGAGGCAACCCATGGATTATTTTGAATGTGTGATGTAATAAATACATATATCCATCACATAGACAAATGTACACATCTAATGACCCATAAGTATAATTATAGAACTCAAACCCCACCATGACTATCACCATTTCCACTTGAAGTTGTTCAACTATCTATATACCCTATAACACTCAAACTTAGTCATAAAAATTCATGGTGATGATTACTTTTTTTGGAGAAAAAATTTATTGCTCAAGGATTATGATTTAATTAAGTGTGAGAGTTTGTTCTTTGTTCAAATTTCCAAATATTCTTGTATATTTTGATAGTTTATAAAGATGTATAGATATGGAAATTAAGATAATATGGATTGATTTCATAACTTTGTAGTGTTAGATAGTTTTGTTGAATAACCATGAAATCAATAGGTTTTTGAATGTATTTAACAAAGGGGGAATCATTAAGTCTCACATAGTTTCAATCTCTATTCTTGGCCAAAATTCTAGTTCATTGGTTGGGATAATTTTTATTCATCATGACCGTACCAACTTGTTAGTATAATCTTTCTTTTGTGTAACATATTCTTAGCGGCTATGATGTTATCATAGAATAATAGTTAAAATTAGCTCATAAAATTTAAATAATTATGATATTAATTCTTTATTTTAGTAGCCAAGTACATCACGAGTACTCAAGGTTGTGGCCAAAACCAAGGGCCATAATATTATATTTAATATGATTTGGTAGTTTTAAGTTAGAAATGGTTTTTTACAAAGTCATTAATTTTGAGCTATATAAAATTATAAAATCACAACTACCCATGCCAAAGTCATGATAGTTACTCAAAGCTATTACTTTTTAAACACTAAATATTATAAAGTATATTACTCGAGTATGATCATTTCTAAGGTTTTGACTGTTGTCCTTGGAAGAAGACATATTCATGACTTACACACTCAAGCTAAGTGTCAAAGTTATGACATTCTAATAGCATTGTAGTAATATGATATATGAGGAAAGAGAATGCTAGAGATGTGACCACTCATAGTGCTACAGACACTTAAGAGATATAAAAAGAAACTTTTGGATCATGGCTAGTTCTCAATGTCATGGCTATTTGCAAATGTCATAACCACATCTAAACACAAAAGTCATGTCCATCACTATGCTATTTCTCATATAAAAACTAAAATAAAGAATATTTATCAATATTGTAGTCACTACACATCACCACGACTATATAAAAAAATAAGAAGTCATCTCAACTTTGCAACTACTTCCCAGCACCATTGCCATTTATGAGCTAGAAATAGATAAATACATAAAATCATGATCATTTCATAGTATTACAATTTCTTGTTATAGATATATTAGGCTCAAATCATAGTCATTACCAAATATTGAGACTATGTTATAGAAAGATCAAGATGCATGCAGGAATTGTGGCTATTTTATATAATCATGCCCTCAAGCCAATGAGATGAAGGTTGAAGTTATAACATTTTTCTAAAAACTATAACTTCATTTTTAAAGTAATACAAGATCACCTCCTGAGTATAGAAGTGGAAAATAAAGAACTTTCCAAAATTATCACATTTTCCTATTTTTCTCCTTCACACAACAAGCAAAACTATGGAAACTATCAAATCCTAAAGAAACTTTTCATATTCTCTAAGAGTTTCACAAGTAAGCAAAGAATGTAAGAGATTAATGATAATCTCTAGAGTTCAAGGCTATGGCTCTCAAACCTCTCTCTTCTAAGGATGGATTGAAGAATTTGTACCAAAGTTGTGTGGTCTAGGATTTGTATAAATTAGGATAAGTAATGTGAATTGGTTTTGTTTATGAATGAATGTATTTGATTTATTTTATATATGGATATTGATAGATAGTGATAAAATAAAACATAAACTATAATTTCAACTATTTGTAGGTTTGTGCGAGTTTGTTATGGTGGACAATGATAGGTAACCTTAAGGCTCACTCAATTAATATGAATCATCACTAATATAGTATTTATGAAGTTAAAAGTGTGAATGCTTTTACATGATGATCCATTATATAAATCTTAACAGAAGTAGTTCTCGATTAGAATTAATATTATATAGAACATTCTCCCAAGAGGTTCACCTTTATAATGAGAGTCACGCCAATATTGAGGAGGAGGATAATAAGAAATCTTTATGACATGAGTGAGTATAATATGACTCGTAGGGTAATGATAGTCCTTGTAAATTTTTGCTTGCATGATTCTTACCAATGAAACATGAGATAAGTATCATTAATTATGTAAGTAGGATTTTAATGAAGTTGGAAATATAAATGTTTACAAACCATGTTAATGTGTGGCCTTTATGAAGTTTGAATCTGGAGAATAAGAATGTGCATATGATATAGGTATCAAGAATAGTTGATGAATTTGTATTAAAACTATGTGATTATGAATGATTCTCGAGTAAAAATAAATTATTTTTTCAGTGATGATGTACCGAAGAAATAATAATAATAGAACTATCATTGGGATGAGATCAATTAGATGTGTCAAATAGGCAGAGCTTCCCAAGCATGACCCATGGCATGACATGGTTTAAACATCCTTAGCACAGCATGGCATTGTTCAGAATTATGCTTGGAAGAGCCATGGATTGGCCTGAGGCATGGCTCAGGCTATGATGGGCCTTTTGGCATGGCTCAAGCTATGATGGGCTTTTTGGCATGGAAAGCTCAACATGGCACAACTCAACATGACAGTGCATGTGGGCGAATTTTTCCCTGGCTGGCCAAATCAGCTAGCCTAGTCTTGATCTGACCCAAGCTATTATGGCTTAAAACCTTGGCTAGCCTAGCCTGAACCCATGCTAGCTTAGATTGAAGCCAAGTAAAAGTCATGCCAATTATCCATGCTAACTATCCCTTTTTTGAATTGTACTGACATGGCATGGCCTATGATAACTGCCATGTCATGCCAGACTAGCATGGTGGCCTAGATGGAAAAAAGTAAAATGTGTTGTGCCTGCATGGATGGCCCATTTAATACCTCTAGGCTCAATAGTGAAAATTAACTTGAATTTCATTTGGACAAAGAGTAATTAGACAATATCCAAACCATAATTATTTTTCCAACAAAATATACGTTGAGTGACTTAAATAATATCGCATAGTTTAAATGAATAAACTATGGATCAAAGATTATCTAATAATCTGAGTATTCATTTTACTAAAAATAAATTGTCTTATTGTTGAATAACCTAATTGTCGATATAATTTCTATTAGATTAATATTGGATGTCTTATTCATTACTTGTACGACTCATATACTTATTGATCTCAATAAATAAAACACTCTCAATAATAAGATTTTAGGGATATCACCTAACCAAAAAAATTCTTTAGTATAACAAAGTTATAATAGCCATGGCACAGAATTTTCATTTCGTATGCCTCAAGGTTCATGGTATTGTGAGTGGCTAAAGCACTTGTATTGTCTTCTCTTAAATATTATGTCATCATAGCATTGTCAGGATGCTGTGGAAATAGCAATTAGTCTATATGTAAAAGTTACAGCTTTGTTTTCTTTTGAGGATAAGAGTCATGGCAATGAGAAATTGTCATAGTTAAGTAAATCTTTTATAATATGTAGTATTTCAAAATTTGTGGTGCTAAATAATTATCTTGACTTAGTCTTAAGTAGTTTTGGCTTTATAACTTTTTGTAGCTAGAAAATTATGGCTTTGTAAAAAGAGCAAGAATCTGAGTTAAGACTACTATGTCTTATTAAAGATAAAGTTGTAGCACATAGACTTGGATATAACATTTAGTATTGGTGGATAATTAGTTGCTATGAAATAGAATTAATATCGCAACCATTAAGTATGACCATGACTACATGATAATATTGTAGCTATAAAGAATATATTACACAGTGAAATGATTATACTAATGAATTGGTAAGATCATGATATATAAAGATTATCATGATCAATTGATAGATTTTTGGCCAAGAATAGATACTAAATCTATGCAAGACTTTATATTCTATCCCTTTAACTAAATACCTTGAAATATTTATTAATTTTATAATTATTCATCAAAACTCTCCAACTTATTCTATCTTATCAACTAAATACCTTGAAAAACTTATTAATTTCATTATTATTCATCAAAACTCGATAAAACTCCGGCATCATAAAATCAATACATAATTTATTTATATTCATACTTATACATCATCATAAACTACTAAAATATATAATAATATTTAGTAGTTTGAACACCAAATAATTATATGACAGGAATGACATGCCTAATAAGAACTTTGTCATTCATACCTATGTGCCATATTTCATAGTAAGAAAATTTTGCTAATTCTGAATAACGTTATAGGCAGAAATATTTGGTCATAATCAACACTATCAATCTATCAGCATTTCTTCATTACTAATCACCCATTGTGAGTTTGTGTTTCCTATTCATATTATTTTTATACTTGAAAGCCTACTACTTACACATAATTGGTTTTATTACTTTGTGTAATTCAACCAAGATAACTACCTAGCTAGCATACATGGACTTCTTCTCAGATCTCATGGCTCCAAGAATTTAGATTTTAGACTTCCACTACATCTTTATGGGTTGTAGGCTTGTTGTGATTCATGTGTAGAATAGAATGGCACCATGTTGTGTAATGAAAAAAATCATATCTTTTAAAAGCATGATGATCTCTATGAGAAATATGCAATGATTGTGTCTCTTCTAAAGTTTGATGTTTCATAATAATATGTAAATTGGGCTTAGGTTCCATCTAGAGTTCAATTTTTTTTTGTGGTTCTTCAACTTCATTAAGTTCATCTTTTTTTCCATCATTCTTTCTAGAGATAAATTCTTTTTCCAAGAATAGCTCATTATGAGCAACAAATAATATATTCTTATTGAGATTAAAGAAATAATATATCTTAGTTTCTTTTAGATGTAATACAAAAAAATATTTCTTATATTGATGGTTTACCTTATTAGAGATTTTTCATCTAATATACACCTCATAACCCTAGATTTTCATGAAAGACAAATTGAGAAATTTCTAGTTCACATCTCATATGATATCTTTTAAACTAACCTAGTTGAAACATGATTTAGTGTTAAAGTAGTTGTTAGTGAAGCATGTCCGCAAATTAATATAGAAAGATCTGAATGACTCATTATCATCAAACCATATCTAATAAAATTTGATTCTTCCCTCAGAAATATCTTTCCTTTGTGTTGTAATGGAGGTGTAAGTTGTGAGACTATTCTATAACCTTTAAAAAATAATCACACTCTTGGCTCCAATAATCACCACTTTAATAATATTTGGGTGTTTTGCTATTTTTTCATGTTAGGTTTTTACTTCATTCATGAATTCCTTGAACTTTTTCTAAGGCATTAAATTTGGGATTCATAGGATATACATATCCGTATCTTTTAAATTAATCAGTAAGTATAATGCAAGAAGGTGCATTCACTTTATCATTCTAAAAGATATCACTTTATCATTTAGGATGACATAAATGAGAACCAAAACTAGTATTATATTAAAAAAATAGCTTTGACAATTTGCAACAATCAACATCAACACTTCCATTTTGATCATTTGGATAGTTTCCATAAAAATAATTTGCAAACCTAAATTCTTCGCACGAGAGAATTTATACATAATCAAGGATAGCGGAACATCAATCCTATATAGCACAATGATTTAGCATCATCAATTGTGATAGATTCTTTCTATGTAGGAACTAATAAAAGTATGATGTGGTGAAATTAATTTGAATCAAAAGTACATGATAGTTTCATAATACCTTCCAAAACTCTATAGATTCTAGGAATAAATAAGAAGAAGAAAAAAAGCGAAAGAATACAAATATATGAGGAGGAAGAAGAGAAAGAATAAGATAAGGACAAAGAGGAAGAAAAAGATGATGATTAAAAAGAAGAGAGACAAAGAGGAAGAATAAGAAAAAAAAAACAAGGGAAAAAAAAGAAAAAGAAGTTGATGAAGAAATAGATTAATAATAATAATGATATCAAGAATAAGAAGAGAAAAAAGAAGAAAAAAAAAGAATATGAAGAATAATAAGAATAAAAAGAGTAAGGAGAAGACAAGAAGAATAAGAAGAAAAATAATAATAATAATAATAATAGGAAGAACAAGATCAAGAAAAATAGTAGGAAGAATATGATAATGATGATGATAAGGAAGAAGAGAAAGAAAAAGAATATTATAAAGAAGAGGAATAAAAAGAATAAGAAGAATAAGATGATGATGATGTGAAAGAAGAAAAAAGATTATAATTATGATGTGTAAGAAGAAGAAAAATAAGAAAAAGAAAAAAATGAAGAAAAAGAAATAGAATTATAATAATAAATAGAAGAGTAAAAAAAGAAGTAGAAGATGAAGTGAAAGAAAAAAAAGAGAAGAATGAAGAATTAAAGATGAGAAAAAGAGGAAGATGAAGAAGAAGAAAAAGAACAAGATGAAGAAGAAGAATAATAATAATAAGTAGAAAAGAAAGATGAAGAGAAAGAAAAAGAAGAAAAATAAAGAGTGATAAAAAGGAAGAATAATAGGAAAATGAAGTAATAGAATAATAATAATATTTATTATTATTATTATTATTATAAATAGATGAAGATTAAAAATAATAAAATGAAGAATTAGAAGCATAAAAAGAAAGAGAAGAAGAAAAGACAATAAAGTAAGTTGTTGTTGTTGTTGTTGAAGAAGAAGAAGAAGAAGAAGAATGGAGGAGGAGGAGGAGGAAGAAAAAGATGGGAAAAAAGAAGAATATGAATAAGAAGATGAAGAATAATAAGATGAAGATTAAGATGAAGAATTTTAAAAAAAATAAAAATAAGAAGATAATGTTGATGGTGACAATGTAGAAGAAGAATAATAATAAGGGGGGAAGAAAAAGAAAATAGAAGAAGAGAAAGAAGATGAATAAGAGAAAGAAGATGAATAAGAGAAAGAAGAAAAATATAATGAAATATAAGAAGCAAAATAAGAAGAAAGAGAAGGTGAAGAGGAAGAAACAGAATAATAATAATAATAAATGAGAATAAGAAGAAGAAAAATAATAAAAATAATAAAAATACAAATAAGAAAAAAATGAAGAAAAGGAGGAGGAGGAAGAATAAAATAAATAAGAAGAAAAGGAAGAAGAGTTAGAAGAAGAGGAAGAAGTAGAGTAACATGAAGAAGAGGAGAATAAGAAGAAGAGGAAGAAGAAGAAGAAGAGTAAAATGAAGAAGAGAAAGAAGAAAAAGAAAAAGAAAAAAAATTGATGAAGAGGAGGAGGAAGAAGAAATAATAAGGATAAGAAGAAGAAAGAAGATGGTGATGATGATGAATATTAATAATAATAATAAAATGAGGAGGAGGAGAATAATAATAAGAACAAAAATAAGATGATTAAACAAGCATGAACCCCACTTGACCCCAATCCCCAGGTGACCTCGTGAGTGTTAAGTGGCTGCCTGACCTTCTCAGGACATATTGATATTGTCAACTTTGCTCCTAATAGCACATGCTTTTACATATGACATGCATGTCGCATTCTCTAAGATTAAACTTGTGACCTCTCATCTATAGTTCAAACTCCTTTCATCTGAGTACTAGTTGAGCTAGGTATGTTATTTGATGCTCAGGTGCTAGTTGTTAAAGTATATATTGGAGGTCAAGAGTTCACATTCAAGGGAATAGAATATTGGAGGCATGAGAATAAGTCTTGACCCATATATAAAACCATGTGTTTTGATGGGAAAATAGACAATATTGATATGCCCGAATGGGACTCGGCAACTAGTTAACACTTGCAAGGCTGCTCAGGGACTGAAGTCAAGTGGGGATCATATTTGTTACACATAAGCATTTGTATGTAACAAACATGGGCTCCACTCAACTTCATTCCTTCACAATGAAAGTATTAACAAGTTTTTTGATCCCCTTTGAGCTTATTGATGTTATCTTCTTTACTTGGTGGTACTCTGGTGCTAAGATTTAGAACTATAAACTAGAGATCATATATTCAAATCCTAGGGGATGTAACATGGGAAGTATGAGAATAAGTCCCAAACCATGTGCAAACCATATGCAAAACCATGAACCCTAAAGGGAAAAGCAGACACTATTGATATGCCTAGTGGAGAAGGTGGGCAACTAGTTAATACTCAAGGACCACCTATGAACTAGGATTGAGTGGGGCCCACTATTTTGTATAAATAAAATGAAAGAAGAAGAAAGAGGAAGCTAAAGAAGAAAAGGAATGGAAATAAGAAAAATAATAATAATAATAATAATAATAATAATAATTATAATAAAGTAAGAAGAATATAATGAAAAGGAAAAAGGATGAGGAGGAGAGGTACAACAACAAGAAGATGTCAACAAAGGAGAAGTTTCATATATTAATTGATCTCATAATTTATTTTTTTGGTGTATATTATAGAAATAATTGCTATAGTGATGGATCTATAGATAAGCATTTATATTATCTAAATAGAATATGAAATAATATTTATGTAAGATAAATTTAGAAAAAGATCCAAAGATTCCAAGAGTAACTTTGGAAATTTTCACACCTTTAAATAGAAATTCATGATATTAATTACCATAGATCTTATAACCAACTAATTTTGTCTTCATGGAAGATGCAATATCTAGCCACACATTTCTTGAATCTATATTTTTTAAGAGTGTTTGGTTGGGGTTCAAGCGAGAGGCATGGTGAAGAGATCGACAATAAAAGATAAAGAAAAACAATTCTTGATTATGCATTTTTTTGCAAAATATAAAAAAAATCTAAATAATTGATTTCACTCTCATTTTATTATACAAATATAATTCAAACATATTTAAAGCTCATTTTCTAAAAAAAAATTAAAGGTATCAAAAAATGAATGAAATTTTCATTTTAATTTGTCTTAAACATTTTGCAAGTCATTGCAAACTACAATAGCTTTAGATTTTAGCATCTACACATTACAAACGTAGTACCCCCAGTTTTTGCATGGTATTGAATTATTCTTATTCAAATTTGATTTTTTATAATTCATTTATGTTGTATGGAGTTATCACAAGGTGTTGGGAATACTCATTTGCATAGATTCTTTACTTCTTCTTATACCCATGTTAATTGTATCTTATGAACTTTTTTACAAGTAATTGTGAACTTTTTTTACATTATGATTTCTATTCTTTTGTAGTTTTTTTTACTATAGTTATATTGCACATGTTTCTTTTAGTAAATACCATAGCCTAAACACTCTGAAAATACTAAAAACTCACACAAAATTCAAAATATTGTGATTTGGGAGAAGGACTCATAACATAGCAGTTGTATTAAAAATGAATTAATACTACTAAAAATTTACTAAGTGAGATGAAAAAAAAAGATCATGGGTGTGTACAAATAGAATAATTTTTACCTTTCATGTATATAATTAATTATTGAGTGAGATTTTGATGATATAATCTTCGCATTTACAAAAGTTTTTTCCTTTCTATAAATGGTGTTTTATGCTTGGAGTTAATCTTTGATATATTGTCTCTCTTACTAGCTTGAATGAGCCTTCTTGACTATGAACATGAGACTTTGAACTTTTTACATCATGGTTTTCATAATTATTATATAGATATCGATATTTTTGTCCCTTTTTAAGAGATTGAATGATTAGAATTCAACGACCTCAACCCTAATATTTGCTAGATTAATAGGAGAATTTGCACATAAGTTATGCTTAGAGGAGTAGCTAATCAATGGTGCTCTCTATTAATGACATACTTGTTCTTTCACTCAATTTGTTATATAACTTGCCTGAATATTCTAGTAATGTTACATATCAATTTGTCTTCTTAGATTCTAAGATTTTGGAGAGTTGGTGTTCAATTTCTTTGGAGGATTTGAAAAATGACATACTTCTATTACTCAATTTGTTACATAACTTGTCTGCAACCTTTAATATTGTTTCATATCAATTGTTCTTCTTACATTCTAGCATTTTGGAGAGAGTTGATGTTCAATTTTTACTATACTAACATATGTATTTCATAATGAATATATCTCATTTTTTGGTGAAATAATTAAGTGGTACTCATGGAAGCAATGAAAGCATACTAATGATGGGATGCATATGCTAGCTAGAAAAAATTTGCTTCATAAAATATCATTCTTTGTATTCCATATCATATCCTAATTAAAATGCAACATGTAATTGCAAGGATTGGTGGTTTCATCAAGCAAAATGCACGTCGTGAGAAAAGATCGGGGGAAAATCATTGTCTAGTATTTGACTAGAGAGAAAATATGAGAAGATGTCTTCTAACTCTTTTGATAAGGCTTTGTGAGACAACTACCATAAATATTGAGATATGCATTGGTCTGAGGGTATTGCCTTTTAATTAAATACTCCATTTATATCTCATGTTATCATAATTCAGTTGTTGACACTAAGATCTTGTGTGGTAGCGTGATAAGAAATTAATTATTTATCCTTGCTTGAAAATAGGATGGTGAGGCTCCACTTTGAAATTTTTATTTGTTATTGTTGTTTTTTTGAAAAATAAAGCTATCCCACATCGATTGGATGTGTGATTTGCTCCATCCCTCACTCCTATAAAAGGGGGACTTCATCTATCATTCAACATTATTTTTTTAGGTGATAGTTTAGGTTTTTTATGTCACAAGCACAATTGGTACTTTAAATTCAAAGTTCATATCTAGGACATAAGAGGAATTTTTATTCAAAATTCCTTTAAAAGATTACAGTTACTGTAAGTTTACAATAGCACCACGTGCAACATACTTTCTACAACAATACCTCCCACATAGAACAATATTGGCAGTAAAACCTCACACATAGTACATAGTGCTTCACACAGCACTTTCTACTACATCACACACCTGATATACAAAGGAAGAAACAAAGTAGCACATCACATAGAATAGATTCTATTTATGTTATATGTTATTGTCTAGAAGATAAACATGTGAGGAAGAGGGAACTGTTCCTCTTCCAAAAAATAGTATCTTACAATACAGCCAATGAAAAGAATATACTTGTGAGTTGTGAATTGAAAATGCATAAAATAGCACATGCCAAAGAAGACAAGCCCCATTTGCAGACCCAAAAAGCTGAAAAATAAGAAGAGCTACCTATTCTTTTTTTTTTTGTTATAAATATGGATTCGATAGAAATTATCCCATGTTCTTGGTCCATTATGTTCCATCCCTACCAAAAAAATAAAAATAAAAAATTAAAAATGAAAGTAACTAAAAAAAATTAAGCAAGCTTAATATAATAATCATATATTATTAGTCTAAAATAAAAATAATCAAACATATATACTGATTAAATAAACTCAATCTACCTAATTTTAACAGATCCAACAATTAAAATCTTAAAACATGAAAAAATTGTATTATACATGAAATTAAACATAATATATGTTATAAAATGTCTTACAATAGAAAATAATAATTCCAATTTTTTTAATCTTAAAATGACAACTACAAAATATTTTTGACATTGATTAATTGACATAAATATTTTATCATTAGAAGAATATTTTAATGTTTGTGATGATGAATTATTAACTCTTATCTCATAATAGAGAAAAAAAATTAAAATACAAGACTAAAGTTCATGTACTATATTATTTTTCATTTATCTAACTATAAAAATAAAAATAGAATATTTTTATTAGTTAGTTTGCTCAAAGGTTTAGTTGATATTGAACATTATGATCAATTTTTTCATGTTGAAGCAAACTATTTGATTTGTTATTGATTTACAAAAAAAAAATTGAAAATATTAATTATAATAAACAATAGTGTGTGGTTGAAAAAAATTAAAAAAAAACATTTGTGATTTCATGACTATACAAGTTTTTGGAATTAACTTTAGTTTTAAATATGATAATTATTTAGTGTGTTAAATATCGAATATTACTAATTATTTTAGTGATTATTATTAATGTGTTTGCAAACAAATTAATTTAAATAGAATAATTTTATGAAATTATAGGTGTGATGGATTATGATGAATAATAATAAAATCGGGTAGTTTTGTATGAAATGTAAGCCATGGTAGAACTATTAAGTAGGAGGAAAGCAAATAGTCATGTAAAATCATAATAATTCTCATGTTATGACTTAGTTATACCATTAAGATCATATAGAATAGTTTTGATATTTATTCTTAGCCGAAACTGAACACAATTAGTCATATTAATCTTTGTATATCATCATTCTACCATCTCATTGGCATAATCAATTCATTGTGAAATATATCCTTTTTAGCTATGAAACTTTCTTAGAGTCATAATCATACTAGATTGGTAATACTTTTATCATTGTGATATTAATTTTACATCATAGTAGTCAAGTATCCTACTAGTGCTAAAAGTTATGATATGCTCTATTAACTTGACTATCTTTTTTTATAGTCACAAATACTAAGGCGAAAGCTATGATGAATTTTCAATACTGTGACTTTGGCTACCAAAAGTTATAGAGAGCATTTACTCAAGTCATCACCATTTCTATAGCTATGACTTTTTTCTCTCGAAAAAAAGGTCAATGTCATGATCATTCTAAGCATTGTGACTTTAGGCTACAAAGGAAAAAAAATGCAAAAGACAAAGTCATTCCCAGCACCATGACTTCATGTTATAAAAGATAAATGTATAAACCATAGTCATTCCCATAATCATAAAAATGTAATAAAAGAAGAGACCAAAGTCATGGCCATCTATAGTGACATGACCTTGTGTTCTAGAGAAATGAGGCTAAAACCACAACTATTCTTTAATGTTGTGACTTCACACTTGACAACACACCTAGACACATGAGTATAAAAGCAAGACTTAGACCTAATACTTGAGACATGTAAAATTGGTCATGGAAATGAGAAAAATAGTGAGATTAAGTAGTGTAGTTGAGAAATTAGAGAGATCCACAAGCAAGCAGTCGACATAAGGCACGACCATAAATCTTAAGGTGGAGGTATGAAATTTGACTTCCACATAGGGACAAATTGTTGCGACTATGTTATATACCAAATTTTTATGGTTAGGTGTGTACCAAAAGCTAGTTGGGTGAGGGTGTCTCATTAAACTTCATTTTGCAACTATATGAAACATACAAGTAATAAAGTGGACTTTTAGTATAGATATCAATCCCACAATGATTACACATGCATGTTAGATCAATCAATGACAATTGATACCCAGTATAATAGGCATAATAAATAGGATTCAATTTTAAAATCTAGATTCTATAGATAATTTATATATTTATTTGTAGTAGAATTTATAAATAGTCTTGTTGTGATTATACTCAATCATATAATGAAGGATGAATAATTGTTGAATGACCTCTTGCCCTAACAATATACAAGGTGATTATCAACTATTGAGCTCATCCAAATGATGATCCCCTCATAGTAACATCCTTCATACTTTATTACCGAGACAATATATCATCCCTACTCATAGGTCATTCGCAAGTCCTTATCTTTTATGCAAATTATTAATTTTTATTAATAGTTACTATAAATATATATTCTTATTTTATGACCTCTAGTATCTTTCTCATTGAGAATTGTTATTGTAATAAAAGCATTGTACTTTTTGTTTTGTTAGTGTCATATTTATATAATTAACATATATATTCCTTTTTGTTTCACCAGTGGTAGCTATACAACCAAATCTAATTAAATGGACTATCACCATTATCCGAATCACATATTTATGTGCTTAACATGTGGCTTACCTATCATCATCCCCTACTATGATAGGCAACTTCTATACTTAGGGGAAAATATTTAGGATACCATTCTATTTTTTCCCAATAGTAATGGAGGGTCAATTCCTATAAGACTTACATAATGAAGTGACCTATAAAACCTTTTGTGTTTTTAGTTTAATAAGTATCATACTCAGACTTATTAAATATATCTTAATTTTGGGTTTTTGCATATGAGTTTACCTCACACATTATAATCGAAAAGGCTATCACTCCTTCCCATTATATGCATGAGTGTGTTTATAGCTTATCTATCACCATCAATCACTTCAATTATGCACAACCCCATTAATAGCTAAAACTCTAGTCTCATTTCAATATAATTACTAAACTATCCATAACCAAATAATGTCACAATAAAATATCATATTAAACTATTAAATATAGTATCCATCATAATAAACACATTATATCATTCCTAAATTTTTTTAGACTGAAAGTAAGAAGATTGACATAAATGACAAGTAGAAATTCATTTCATATGAATTTTGGTGCCTAATTTTAGCACAAGAAAATATCAATTTAAAAATATAAAGCACTTAAAACTTACTCAATTTTACTTTGATTTTTTTAGGAGGCAGTTGAAATGCATGCCCTCCTCCTTGGGTTCATGCTTATGCCTTGTATCATCCTTATTGCTATTAGATCACCAAAAAAAATAGAGTTGTGGAACCTTTTGAGCCATCTTTCTTGTATTTCACATGGATATTTCTTATCTTCTTAGTAGTTTCCTTATATAACCGAGCATCTAGTAGAGGCTTTAGTCTTAGTGTTGAATAAAAGTCATGACTTTGGTCTATCAATTTTGTAACACAAAGTGATGGAATTGGGTACTAATCATGGCTTTTGTCTTTTTATCTTATTAATAAACATGATGCTAGAAAAAGCCACAATAGCTCATTTTGAATTTATAAGACAAAGTCATAGTATTAGAATATCTCTATAGCTTGTGAATTTAGTCTTTGTAACCCATTGGCATAGTGGTGAGTATGATTGCAGCTTGTGTATTTTACTTTTATAACACAAAGTCAAGATATTGAAAAATGACCATTGGCATGATTTTAGTTTCTCTCTTGAGCCAAGAGTCATGGTGTTTGTGTTAGTCATAGCTTGAGTTTAGCTCTTTGTATTATTCTATAGTCAAAATACATGACATAAGATTAATATTGTGGGTTTGGCTTGAGTATTTTATAGTTTGGTAAAGGAAAAGGCATGACATGTTGAGGCTACCATAGCTTTTAGCACCTGTGAGATACTAGGTTGCTATGATGTGAAATTAATATCACAACCATGAAATTATTTTGAGCTAGTTCAATTGTGAATCCAAAAAATTATCACAGCCAAAAGAATATGTTGAATAGTAAAAGGAGTGTGTCAATAAGTTGGTAGAGTTATGATGTACCAAAATTTCTATGACTATATGTGTAGAGTTTCAACCAATAATAGATGATAAAACTAATCTATAAGTGTTCAGAGGCATAATGAAGTCATAGCATATCATATCGGGTGATAAGACTTTTATGTCCTTTTGGTCTCCTTCTAGTCACCAACTCCACTAAACTATATATTTTATCCTAAAAACTCTCTATTTTATAACTATTTATTAAAATCCACTCAACCAAAGTTTTTGTGAAATTATTACAAATTAATCTCTTTCAAGAAAAATACATCATGAAAATCATACAAATGGTTAGTCTTATTTTAGTATTTAGCATACCGAATAAAGTTACATGCTCAAAGTATTACTCATCCTCAAGTAAAACATCCCCCACTTACAGATAAAATTTATGGAGTTTTCTCCTTTTAAGTATTTGTTGTGACTGAGTTAGAGTGTCATAGTGTACCTAGAAGGTGTGCAACTCCTTGTTGTGGTTAATTAAAGAGCCATTGTGGGGTTTGAGCTTCATGATTAATTTTTAGGATTAATAAATAGTATGTCATATTTTATGTGACTATCTACATATCATTATCATTTCATTTAGTGCAAACGAGTCTTTACTTTCCTCCCAAGCAATACTATGTTTAATATTCATAGCTATATCATCGATGGGTTCAAGCCTTCATCAGTAATATCAGCTATCCAAGATAGCTTTTCAGTCTATTTCTTTACTTCCTATTTTCATTGCAATTTTTCTTTTGATATTGGATCTTCCTAGTAGCTTCCTTCATTAGTAATATTAGCCCAACATAGTGCCACGGCACTATGTTGGGCTATAGCTTGAGTATTTAATTTTTGAATTACAATTGTCATGGTACTGTGTGGAACCATAGCTACTACCTTTAGCTTCTAGAACTCCAAGGTTGTTGCATTATTGGAAGCCACAACTTTCATCATTACTTCATTATTTGTCTTTGCATCCTTATGAATCTTTAGATCTTTTGTTTCCACAATATCTTCAAATTTTATCAACTAATAGTTGAAAATTTTCCTCCACCTTCACTTCTTATGTAATCTCCAATTTCTCTTCTTTATTTTCTCCTTAGTTGTGTTGTGCGTCGAGAAATTGGGGGTCTTACTTTCTTTATGATCATCTTTGGAGTAGCCTTCTTTACGATTATATAAAATCATGGCTTTAAAGAATGCAACAGCTTCATAATAGTCATCTTCATCACTTTCTAATCCATCACATTCATATCTATAGATTTTTTTTATATCATCTCTCTCATATTCATCGGGCTTGAAATCTTCTACAAAGTCTTTCCAATGAAAATTAACATGTTGCATTGACGTGCAAAGGAGATTATTTATCCTCTAACAGCCTTTCTCGTCATTATCTAGACTATTCATCCCCTTATAAAATAGTGAATTTAACATGTGCTTTGCTCACTTGAATTATAAATTCTATGTTTTTTATATCAATCAAAGCCTATCTGGTGGCTAAAAAAGATCATCCCAAGATCAATAGAGCATATTGATCCTCTTTTATATATAACACAAAAAAAAATCAATAATACTCATTGGATGCTTAGTTGATTGATTTTCCATTTGGAGTGAGAAATAAATTAGAATGATTTCATCAAACTTCAATCTTCATACTATTGATAAAGACATCAGATTGATATTTGATCCTAATTTACTAAGTATTTTTTGAATCCTAGATTCTCTTGAGTGTTATCATTGGAAACCCAAAATTGCCAAGATATATTTCAAATTATCTTTTATGAATTCTTTCCCAATGTTAGACTAAATTAAGGTCTAAGATTACTATATTTTCTTAAATATGATGGATATATAAGTGATAAACTTAATTTATATTTGGTCGTTGTGGTTTAGTTATTGATTGATATTGTGTTTATTTAGATTAGAAATTTAGGTCTAACTATTGATATGTTTATGCAAGTTATCATGATGAATAGTGATAAATAAGTCATGTGACACGAGCATGAAAAATAATAAGAAAAAAATATCCCTTTCATTTGTAATGACATAGGATAAACTTATGCATTAAAACTTGAAATTGGGATAAAATTATTCATTGTGAGTATGATGTTTACAAAGTTGAAAGCATAAATACTTTTATAAGGTAATTCATTGTGTATATCTTAGATGAAATAATCTTCAATTGATGTGAAGATTTTATCGCATATTTTCCTAAGGATTTTATCTTTTGTGAGTTAGTCACATAACATCATGGATGATGATCATAGGTAAGTCACAAGAGTATAGGTGACTCAAAATGTGGTGACAATCCTACAAACTACTTTCTATCATATAAATACTTCTATTAAAATGTTAGGGAATAAGTATGTCAATCATCATGAATATGATGCATATATAGTTGAAAACACAATTACTTTTAATACAACATTAGGTTGTCTTTATAATACAAGACAATAGAGAATAAAAATACAAATACAAAATAGTTATTAATGAAAGTCAAGGAGTTGCCTAAAAGATATGGACTTGTGAATGAGCCTTAAGCATTAATAATTTATTATTTTAGTGGTAAATTACTAAGGGAATAGCTATGAATGGACCATTAATTAGTAGGGGTCTAATAGGTGATAATTATCTTGTATACTAGTAGGGCACTATTGCATTCTTACAATAATCTAGTATTCATTATATAATAAAGTACAATAACAATTAGGTAATTTAGATGTATGATTATGCATAACAAAATAGACCAATACTAGAATTTAAGAGTCATATCAAACCCTAATTTTATACTTATGACTAGAGTAGGAGTTAGATAACCATTGGTTTATCAAACTACATATACAATCTCTATAAGATTGATATCTGGACAAATATCTATTTTACTACTTGAAATGACTCCTGTATTTGTGGAATAATATTGAATAAGAGACCCTCACACAACTAGCTTTTGGAACATAGCTTGATCTTAAAAATTAGTCATCTTAACAAAGTTAAAAATAATTTTTTGGCACCATTTTTTATGATTATTTATTTTTTTTTTATTCAACTTTAGTGGATATAACTATCCTTGAAAAAAAATAGTTCTATTTTTAGTAATTTGGATAATGATATCTTATTTAATGTGCTTTAATTTTCATAGTTTGTCTTATATTTTTTTAACCACTACTTCAATTAAGTGAAACTCTAGGAATGAGCTAATAACTATTGACCTACAAACTAAGAAAATCTTAAAAAAAACTTTAGTAGTAGAAAATGACCATGCATAGCCCAAATTATTAAAATGTTGAAACCTATATTCTACCAAACAGTAATTTTTTATCTCATATTTGATGATGACCAAAATCAATTCTATTATTAAAATATTATAAGCTATGGAGATCTAAGGTATGGGAGGCATAAAGAAATTTTATTTGATAGTCTTTATTTAACCTTTAGCTCGTCATTTGAAGATATAATTTTTAAATTACATGTTGAGATGAGAAGGGTGAATGAAATGGAAGAAAAACATGTAAGAAAATTTGAAATGATATTTGAAGATGCTAACTTGAACATGGTTAAAGAAAATGCTACATCAGAATCTGTAATAGCAAAGATGAACATGCTTGATAATGAGAAGAAGGTCAAGAAAACTAAATGAGCCATGATATTTCTTAATGTCATAACCACAACAAAGGAGAAGATTGATCAATCAATATATTGGATCTATATAGAGAATAACATTAAAAAAATTTTCAGTATAGTATCACTAATCAACACTGAAAATACATAGAAAAAGTAAATAAAAGATTACTTGAAAAAACTAGAATGGATTATAGAGATTATAGATGGAGGTAATGATTTAGTAAAGAAAGTTATTTATGTTAAACGCAGTGCTGCTTGAAAGGCAATCCAAGAATTTTTTTCATTGTGTGATGAATTAAGTGTTTCTATTGTTTCATTGTATACACATCGTGCATTGATACTAATACATGATAAAAACTCTAACATTAATGGCTCATAGTTAAAAACCTAGCTATGATTCTGATCAAATTATACAAAAAATGCCATGGCCATCAATCAATGCCACAACTTTTGAAAAAAAAATGCTAAGTCACAACTTTTTTGTTATTTATTTTGTGTGGCTAAAGAAAAAAAATTATGTTTCACATCTTTTCTATTTTCTAATGCCACAAAACCAAACCCTAACTATGAGATTTGAGTTGTCATGAAAGAGAACTTGATTTTTAAGTTATGGGGAAGAGCAACACTTTAAAGATGAATAACGAGGTTAAAACCAAGTAATAGAGATTGAACATAGCTAGGGGTTTTTCAAAATCCATGCTGCCCATATAGACTTTTCTGATAGAGAATGATAGAAAATTGATGACATCCATTCTTGCCAAGAAGAGCTTATATGAGCATGGGAGTTCAATGAGTTTTTCTTTCCCTTTTAGCAAATTATAGAGAAGAAAGAGTTGACTCTATTTTATATTCACAAATAACGGGGGTATACTTCAATTGTGAGAGAAATTTATGTTCATCTAGAAGATAGACTAGAAAAGAAATGCTACATGTGAGGATGTTGAGTATATTTTGATAAAAAAATTATCAATGAGCTACTCAAATTGTAAGCAACTAGGGATATCAATGCTTTCAAATCCATACAAATGCAACCTAACTACAAAATAATCATGAAGATATTGATAGATAGAAAAGAAGAAAAGAGAGTGATTTTGAAAAGAACATATAGATATTTGGTGCATGGAGAATTCATGGAGCGGAGTAAAATATGGTTATATTTTATATTCTTTTTTTGCAACCAACACTCCATGTCTTAACCATTACACAAGATAGAATAATATTATTTTATATCATTTTCATTCATTGTAGATTTAATGCTAGAAAAATACTTGAGAAGTTTATTCTCAATTTTCAAAAGAGTTAATTTTTTGGCTAAATAATCCACCCTTCCTTGATTACATTATTATGTCAAGCCAAGGATGTCTTGATGGATGAGAATAGTGATGAATGGTGTCTAGGAATGTCCCCTTGACATTGTTGAGCATTAAAAGGGGCTTGAAGGAAATAGAAAAGAGAAGTTGATTGTCAAAAGAAAATAAATGACATATATTGGGCAAGAAGTATCATCCTTTCCTGAAGCTGATATAAAAGCTATAAAAAAAAAGTGGGGGAAGATAAGAAAAAGAAGAAACCCATATGAAGGATGATATTTTTCATATCTTGGAAAACATGCAAATGGCCTATGGATATGGGGAGGAATACTTTAGAAGGGAAGTATAATCTCTCCATATAGCAATAGTAGAAGAAGCAGAAAAATAAGATATAATTTGAGAAATGTATCTCCAAAAAGAAAGGGTTATTATTTGTTGCAACCTAAAAGAAATTTGAAAATAAGGTTTATAAAATCTTGAAAAATGGGATAAAATGAGTTGAGATAGGAGTGATGGGCAGTACTAAATTATTTGGGAGGCTTTTTGAGCCCATCATAATGGAATGGAAAAAGATAGTGGTGAACAAAGATAAAAAAGTTGGAGGTAACATGACCTATCAAGAGAATTGATGGATTAAGGAATTGAGAAAAAATAAAAAGAACTAGAAATAGTTATACTTTGCAATGGGATCTTTTGAAAGTTCATTGAACTCCATTGAGAAAAGACAAAAGATATTGCATATATTGTTACAAAAATATTATATTGGGTAGCAATAGTAGGGGAGATTCGAATAGACCATCTACATCTATTCCACCATTCAAGCACATAAGAATAGATTTCCCATTTAATTAGTTTGATCATAAGATCAAATTATACCACCAACCTTAAACACCATGGTGATATGTATTTTTGTTTTTTATATATTGTTTTACTTGAATCCTATTGTATTAATATTGTTTATGATGATGTGGAAAGTTTAGTTTTGTTTTTTTAGAGTGATTAATTGCTCAATAATAAGTAATAGTTTTAGTATGAGAGTTTGTGTAGTATGCAAAATATTAAATATTACTACTTATTTTAATGAATATTCTTAATGTGTTTGCATAAAAGAAGTTTTGAATAGAATGACTTCATAAAATTATAGTTTTGATGAATTATGATAAATAGTAGTAAAATAGTATAGTTTTTGTGTCAAATATAAGACTTGGTAGAATTATTGAGTTAGACGAGAGAAAAGAATAATATAAAGTCATAGTAGTTATCATGTTATGACTTAGTTACACCATAAAGGGCATATAGAGTAGTTTCATCATATATTATTGGTGGAAACTCTATACAATTAGTCATTGTAATATTTGTATGTCAACACTCTATCACCTCATTAACATAATTATTTTACTGTGTAATATATCCTTTTTAAATGCAAATCTTTCTTGGAGTTACAATCACATTTTCATGATAACACTTTAATAGCTACAATATTAATTTTACATTATAATAGACAAATACCCCATTAGTGCAAAGCTATAGTATTCTCTAGTGCTATGACTTTCTTTTTTCATGATGACAAATACTAAGGCAAAAGCCATGATAATTTTTTAATATCTTAACTTTTGGTTACATAGAGTTACAAAAGTATTTACTTGAATCATGATCAGTTTAAAAGTCAAGACTTTTTTGCTCTAGAAAAAAAAAGTCAGGGCTATGATCATTCCTAGTTCTGCGACTTTAGGTTGTAGAGTAGAAATGCATAAGTAGTGGTTATTCACAGTACTATGACTTAATATTATAGAGGAGAAATGAATGAGCTATGGATATCTATAGTGTCATAACTATGTGTTATATAGAAAAAATATATAAGCTATAGATATCTATAGTGCCATAACTATGTGTTATAGAGGAAAAATACATGAGGTACAACCATTCCTAGTGTCACATCTTCATGCTAAAGCGAATAAATGAATGTGTTGTGACCATTCTTAGTGTCATGACTTCGTGTTATAGAAGATAAATGCATGAGCCATGATTATTTTCAATGCTATAGTAATTTAATAGAAAGAAAAGGTTAAAGCTGAAGTTGTTCCCTAATGTTGCTACTTACACTTCAAAATGTATCTAGACATGCTACTATAAAAGAGGGACTTAGACATAATACCTAAGATGTAGAGAATATGTCATGAAAATGTAAAAAAAAAATAGCAAGATAAAGTCGTGAACAAAGAAAATGAAGCATCTATGAGCAAGGAGTCAATGCAAGGTACAAGCTTTGACCCTAAGGTGGGGGCATGAATTTGACCCCTACTTAGGAGCAGGTGTAAGGCTCACTAAATGAAAATTATGAGTTTATGATTTTGAATCATAGATTCTTTTGAAGGCAATCATTGGGAACCCAAAATTCCTCGAGATATATTTCTAATTATCTTTTGTAAATTCTTCTCCAATGTCATGCTAAATTGAGGTATAAAGTTGGTGTATTTTATTATGTGTGATGGATATATTATTTATGAATTTTATATTTGGTTTTTATTATGATTTGGTTATTAATAGATATAGTATTTAATTAGAACTAACATTAGTGTTTTACTATTTATTGATTCTATATATATTATCATGGTGGAAGTTAAGTCATGAAGCATATTCACACATAATAATAGGAAGAAAGTGACAACTCTTCTGATTGTGACATGTGAAATAAATATATATGTCAAAATCTAAAATTAAGTTTAATCTTTATGAGTATAGTACTTATGGAGTTGAAAGTACTAATACTTTTATTTGGCCAATCCATTAGGCATATCTTAGATAACTAAATCTCAATTAATGTGCACATTTTATAGAATATCTTCATAAGGATTTCACATTTAGGGTGGAAGGCACGTGTCATCATGGTGGATAGTGATAATAGGCAATAATCACCTTATAAGCTACTTTCTGATGTATGACTATTACCAGTGATATTTGAAAGAATACATATATTAAGTTTCATATGTATGACACTTATAAAGTTGAAAGAATATATCCTTTAATACCACACCTGTTTACTTTTTTATGATACATGAGGTGAAAAAATAATAATACACATGAAATAATCATTAAGAAAAGTTGAAAAGCATGAACTTATGAATAACTCTCGAGCATGAATAATTTATTATTTTGGGGATAAAATATAAAGGGAACATCTACGAGGGGACAATTATTGGGGGTGATACCCATCATGTATGCCAATAAGACAATAAGACATTATTATAATAATTCAATCTTTATTTTGTAACCAAACACACTAATAACTAGATAATTTAGATATGTTATTATGTATAATGAAATAGACCACGACGCTATAATCTACGAAGCATACCAAAAACTTAGTTTAATCCTTCCAACTAGAGTAGTGATTGATTAACTATTAATTAGTTGATCAAACTACCTATATAATATATGTGGGATCGATATTTGGATGAATGTCGATTTTACTATTTTTATAACCCAATTAATTGTAGAACTATGTTGGACGAGAGTTCATCGCCCAACAAGCATTTTAGATATACATACTTCTAAAAATTCATCATCATAATAAAATTTCAATAATAATGAAACAATTACTTATCGTTAATTTTTTTTTCTGATCTGAAATCTCTTTATAAAGAATTTCACATATTAGACTAATTATAACTTCATCGACATTGAGTGTTATCTTAACACACTACAACGAGACATATTAGTGCTTCTCTTTTGTCTGTTCCTTAATAAAATCTTGGGATAATTATGTTTCGGTGCAAATACAATCACCAAAAATTATTTACAAAAAAAAAACCCTAGACATTTAATATTTTAAAAAAAAAAGTATACCAAAATATTAAATATTTATATTTACTATACTAAAACTAGAATTCTAAAACCATTGTTTCGAATTCGAAACCAAATTATAAGTTCTATAACAACTATTTCAAATTTGAAACCATTTTTAAATTCAAAAATTGATTTTCATTTTAATTTATTTTTACAAATTAAAAACTTATATATATATATTGTATGTATTTATTTATGTATAGGATATATATATATATATATATATATATATATATATTGTATTTATTTATTTATGTATAGGATATATATATGTGTGTGTATTTACAGGTTTGTATGTGTGTGTATATGTATATGTGTGTGTGTGTGTGTGTCTATATATAGATATATATATATATATAAACCAATATATAGACTCACACACACACACACACACACATATATATATATATATATTGTATTTATTTATTTATTTATGTATAGGATATATGTGTGTGTGTGTGTGTGTGTGTCTATATATAGGTTTTTTATACACACACATACAACCTATAAATACACATACACATATTTTATATATATCCTATACATAAATAAATAAATAATAAAACAATAAATAAATACAATATATATATATATATATATATATTGAATTTATTTTTTTATGTATAAGATATGTGTGTGTGTGTGTGCGTGCGTGTGTGTGTGTGTGTTGTACATTTATTGGTTATATATATATTTATGTGTGTGTGTGTGTGTTTTTATAGGTTATATATAGATGGTTATATTAATAGGTTTATATGTGTATATACATATATAGTTTTATAGGTCATATATATATATATATATATATATATATATATATATATGTAAGTATAATTATAGGTTTAGATGTGTGTGTGCGTGCGTGTGTGTGTGTGTGTGTGTTGTACATTTATTGGTTATATATATTTATGTGTGTGTGTGTGTGTGTGTGTGTGTTTTTATAGGTTATATATAGATGGTTATATTAATAGGTTTATATATGTATATACATATATAGTTTTATAGGTCATATATATATATGTAAGTATAATTATAGGTTTAGATGTGTGTGTGTGTGTGTGTGTGTGTGTGAATTTATAGGTTTATATATACGTATACATACATAAATATAACTATTATTTATTTATATATTTATAAGATATATATGTATATTTATATGTGTAAATATAAATATTTATTTATAGATAGATATATATATGTGTGTATGTGTTTTATATGAAAATAAAATAAAATGCAAAGTGGTTAAATTTGAAAACCACACATTAATTTTATAATTTAAAAAAAAATGTTGGATGAGAGAAGATTCACATTGATAATTGATAGATTGTGATAATATAAACCTTATCCTAAATTTTTGATATGTAGAGTGTACAAAGCTAAACAACCTATTATGCAATACATGACAAAGAATTGAAACAACATTATTACTATGAAGATATGTATTTTGGCGCACGAAACATAAAATGTTTGATTTTTGGGCACCAAATGTTTCATAATTAAAAATAATTTTACCAGATTCTAAAATAATTAAGTTTTGTTGCACTAAAATTTATCAACTAGATTTTGCCCTCCAAAATTTGAAAAAAAAATAAATATAAATTTCATTAATTGGAAACCTAATCTCAGAAGGCCAGAAATTGTATAATTCAATAGAATGAACACCAATGTGATTCAAACACATGCCCTCTACATATAAAAACCACAATAGACCAATCAATCATATAATTTTTATAAAAATTGTACCAAATTAAAATATTTATATTCAAAAACAAAATAAATGATGCACATAAATATATGTAGATATATAAACATATATATAAATTGACAAACCTATATATACCTATATAAACACACGCGCACACACGCGCACACACGCGCACACACGCGCACACACGCACACACATGCTCACACCAGCACACACACACATATCTATATATATGTATACATAACTATATAAATATTTTTATCTATAATTATATGTATTATTCGATATATAAATATGTGTGTGTGTGTGTGTGCATATATGTATATATGTATATATTGAATAATTTATATACAATTATAGATAATTATATTTATATAATTATATATAATTATGTGTGTGTGTGTGTGTTTGTGTGTGTTTGTGTGTGTTTGTTTGTTTGTTTGTTTGTATGTATGTATATATGTGTGTGTGTTTATATACGTGTATGTGTGTGTGTGTGTGTATTTGTCTATATATATATATATATATATATATATATATATATATATATATATATATATATATATATATATATATGTTTATATATCTACACATATTTAAGTGTAACATGTATTTTGTTTTTGTATTTAAATATTTCAATTTGGTGCACTTCTAATATTTTTTGGGTGGCTGATTGATCTATTGTGGTTTTTATACGTAGAGGATGTGGGTTTGAATCCCACCAATGTTCATTATATTGATTTACGTAGTTTCGAACCTTCTAACATCTGTTTTTCAAATTAATGTTTTTTTTTTTTAATTTCTAAGAGTAAAATCAGGTTGATTAATTTTAGTACATCAAAAATTAATTATTTTCGAATCTAGTTTTTTTTTATAATTATGAAAAATTTGTTGCACCATAAATCCTCAATATTTTAATTTTGAACCCCGTTTACATAATTTCCCAATACTGTAAATGTGGTTTACCTAATGATTTTGTCAAAAAAGTTAAGAAGGGATGGTAAAATATTTTGGGAGAATTATGTTTTGGTGGATCAATCTAAAAAAATTGAAAAAAAAAAACCTAAGTTTTAATATATAAAAAATAGTACACATCTTAACTAATTGATTTTGGGTGTACTTAACTATCCTAATACCAAAATACTTTTAACTTAATACATTGTCACTTTAACTTAATCCTTAATCAATATTCATTCGCCCTTCTCCACTCTCCCCTCGCCCCTCTTCCCTCTCCCCACCACTTCCCCCCAGACCGTAACTCCATTAAGAACCACTGAGGAGCTCGAGGAGCTCCAGCCTCCTCGGTGGAGCTTGTTATGACTTATGAGTTTTTTTTAAAGTTAGTTAGTTTTTAAAATAATGGCACTTTTGTATTGATTAAATTAGTATATCAAAACGTAATTATTTAAAAGTTTGCAGTGCTTATTTTTTATATATTAAAACTTAGGTTCCTATTTTTCAAATTTTTTTGATTGGTGCACCAAATATAATTTTCCGAAACATTTATGTTTTGATTTCTTCTAATAAATTTTAACCAAATAGTTTCCAAGGTGAAACATATTTACATTTTAGGCTGATTTTTTTCATATTTCCAAATTTAGTTCCATCTAATTAAAAAAATGACAAAACATTAAATTGTATATATAAAACACTCTTGAAACTCTATTTCCGTTTCATGGACACTATTTTTAAAAATAGTTTTAATGAAAATTATTTATCTTGATCTATATAGTTATAGATGTAATTTAAAATTTATAGGTTAACATATGCATGTGTGTGTGTGTGGATGTGTTTACATATATATATATATATATATATTTATATTTATATGTATATTTATATTTATATTTATATATTTATATATTTATATATTTATATATTTATATATTTATATATTTATATATTTATATATTTATATATTTATATATTTATATATTTATATATTTATATATTTATATATTTATATATTTATTATATATTTATATATTTATATATTTATATATTTATATATTTATATATTTATATATTTATATATTTATATATTTATATATTTATATATTTATATATTTATATATTTATATATTTATATATTTATATATTTATATATTTATATATTTATATTTATATATTTATATATTTATATATTTATATATTTATATATTTATATATTATATATTTATATATTTATATATTATATATTATATATTTATATATTTATATATTTATATATTATATTTATATATTTATATATTTATATATTTATATATTTATATATTTATATATTATATATTTATATATTATATATTTATATATTTATATATTTATATATTTATATATTTATATATTTATATATTTATATATTTATATATTATATATTTATATATTTATATATTTATATATTTATATATTTATATATTTATATATTTATATATTTATATATTTATATATTTATATATTTATATATTTATATATTTATATATTATATATTTTATATTTATATATTTATATATTTATATATTTATATATTTATATATTTATATATTTATATATTTATATATTTATATATTATATATATATATTATATATATATTATTTATTTATATTTATATTTATATTTATATTTAAATATATATATTTATATATTTATATATTTATATATGTATATATTTATATACTTATATACTTATATATTTATATACTTATATACTTATATACTTATATATTTATATACTTATATACTTATATATTTATATATTTATATACTTATATATTTATATATTTATATACTTATATACTTATATATTTATATATTTATATACATATATACTTATATATTTATATACTTATATATTTATATATTTATATACTTATATACTTATATACTTATATATTTATATACTTATATACTTATATATTTATATACTTATATACTTATATACTTATATATTTATATATTTATATATTTATATATTTATATATTTATATATTTATATACTTATATACTTATATATTTATATTATATACTTATATACTTATATATTTATATTATATACTTATATACTTATATATTTATATACTTATATACTTATATACTTATATATTTATATACTTATATACATATATACATATATATTTATATACTTATATATTTATATACTTATATACTTATATATTTATATACTTATATACTTATATACTTATATACTTATATATTTATATACTTATATATTTATATACTTATATACTTATATATTTATATACTTATATATTTATATACTTATATACTTATATATTTATATACTTATATATTTATATACTTATATACTTATATATTTATATACTTATATACTTATATACTTATATACTTATATACTTATATACTTATATACTTTATATATTTATATACTTATACTTATATATTTATATATTATATACTTATACTTATATATTTATATAATTATATATTTAATATACTTATATACTTATATACATATATACTTATATACTTATATAATTATATATTTATATACTTATATACTTATATACTTAGATATTTATATACTTATATATTTATATGCTTATATACTTATATATTTATATATTTATATACTTATATACTTATATATTATATATCTATATACTTATATACTTATATATCTATATACTTATATACTTATATATCTATATATCTATATATCTATATATCTATATATCTATATATCTCTATATCTATATATCTCTATATCTATATATCTCTATATCTATATATCTCTATATCTATATAACTCTATATCTATATATCTCTATATCTATATATCTCTATATCTATATATCTCTATATCTATATAACTCTATATCTATATATCTCTATATCTATATATCTCTATATCTATATATCTCTATATCTATATATCTCTATATCTATATATCTCTATATCTATATATCTCTATATCTATATATCTCTATATCTATATATCTCTATATCTATATATCTCTATATCTATATATCTCTATATCTATATATCTCTATATCTATATATCTCTATATCTATATATCTCTATATCTATATATCTCTATATCTATATATCTCTATATCTATATATCTCTATATCTATATATCTCTATATCTATATATCTCTATATCTATATCTCTATATCTATATATCTCTATATCTATATATCTCTATATCTATATATCTCTATATCTATATATCTCTATATCTATATATCTCTATATCTATATATCTCTATATCTATATATCTCTATATCTATATATCTCTATATCTATATATCTCTATATCTATATATCTCTATATCTATATATCTCTATATCTATATCTCTATATCTATATATCTCTATATCTATATATCTCTATATCTATATATCTATATATCTATATATCTATATATCTATATATCTATATATCTATATATCTATATTACTATATATCTATACATTTATATATCTATATATCTATATATATATATATCTATACATTTATATATCTATATATCTATATATCTATACATTTATATATCTATATATCTATATATCTATACATTTAACTATCTATATATCTATATCTATACATTTAACTATCTATATATCTATACATTTAACTATCTATATATCTATATATCTATACATTATATATCTATATATCTATACATTTATATATCTATATATCTATATATCTATACATTTATATATCTATATATCTATATATCTATACATTTATATATCTATATATCTATATATCTATACATCTACATATCTATATATCTATACATTTATATATCTATATATCTATACATTTATATATCTATATATCTATATATCTATACATTTATATATCTTTATATCTATACATTTATATATCTATATATCTATACATTATATATCTATATATCTATACATTTATATATCTATATACTATATATCTATACATTTATATATCTATATATCTATATATCTATACATTTATATATCTATATATATATATCTATACATTTATATATCTATATATATATATATCTATACATTTATATATCTATATATTTATATATCTATATATTTATATATCTATACATTTATATATCTTATTATTTATATATCTATACATTTATATATCTATTAATTTATATATCTATACATTTATATATCTATACATTTATATATCTATACATTTATATATCTATACATTTATATATCTATACATTTATATATCTATACATTTATATATCTATACATTTATATATCTATATATTTATATATCTATACATTTTATATCTATACATTTATATATCTATACATTTATATATCTATACATTTATATATCTATATATTATATATCATATATTTATATATCTATATATTTATACATCTATATATTTATACATCTATATATTTATACATCTATATATTTATACATCTATATATTTATACATCTATATATTTATACATCTATATATTTATACATCTATATATTTATACATCTATATATTTATACATCTATATATTTAATATATCTATATATTATATATCTATATATTTATATACTCTATATATTTATATATCTATATATTTATATATCTATATATTTATATATCTATATATTTATATATCTAGATATTTATATATCTATATATTTATATATCTATATATTTATATATCTATATATTTATATATCTATATATTTATATATCTATATATTTATATAGCTATATATTTATATATCTATATATTTATATAATCTATATATTTATATATCTATATATTTATATATCTATATATTTATATATCTATATATTTATATATCTATATATTTATATATCTATATATTATATATCTATATATTTATATCTTATATATTTATATATCTATATATTTATATATCTATATATTTATATATCTATATATTTATATATCTATATATATCTATATATATATCTATATATTATATATCTATATATTTATATATCTATATATTTATATATCTATATATTTATATATCTATATATTTATATATCTATATATTTATATATCTATATATTTATATATCTATATATTTATACATCTATATATTTATATATCTATATATTTATACATCTATATATTTATATATCTATATATTATACATCTATATATTTATATATCTATATATTTATATATCTATATATTTATATATCTATATATTTATATATCTATATATTTATATATCTATATATTTATATATCTATATATTTATATATCTATATATTTATATATCTATATATTTATATATATGCACTCCTTAAATTATATGTATGTATACATATATATTGTTTAACATATATTATTTGAGTATCTATACGTGATAAAAGACTACCCTTATGCATGCATACATACACTTTTAATATACTATCAATTAATATGTCTTAAATTACAAGTGTCATCTGATATGTGTCATGTTATAAGTTATTATAAAATATGCCATTATAAGTTATCAATAAAGATTACCTTTATAAATATATTAAAATCCCAAACAAAAATGACACTCATAATAAGTGTCATCATTTTACTTAAAGAAACTCCAATAAGTAGCATTAAAGGATTTTGCCATTTTCTCATAATTTGCCTAGCTAAGACTAATTATTTTTCCTACATTACAAAAATCATGTATATTTTCAGCTATAATTTCTATTCTAGCTGAAAATAATTTTTTTATGAGAGAATAAGTTTTCTCTAAATCTCATATTATTCTGCTATTTTCATATCTTCCATAATATAACTAAAGGAATATAATTTTTTAACCACCCTTGCTCATCTTTTAATTTAGTGAGTGATGGTATTGATAGTAAAAGTAGTTGCTCTATCATTTTATCATCTATCTTTACATTTGAATAAAATTCATGACAAACTTATATTGTTTCCTTACACTTATAAAATAAGTGATGCTATGGAAATTAATGCATTTTAATTTTGAATGCAATAACAAAGCCTTATTGTTTTAGAATATCTTACTTGGATATATATTCTTTTAGTATTCTTCATCCAAAGAAAGATATTTTTTAAGAAATATTTTTGTATCACAAAATTTTGTAATTTTTTGATTTTATACCTTTATTAAGAGTGATCTCCCCTGTTGACTTAAAGATGAAACTTTCTTTTTTATTTGCTAGCCAAATCAGTTTGTCTCATATTTTTCTAGGTACGTTAATACTTTGTTCCATGTTTTTTTGGGGACAATATTTTACAATTTTTTATTATCTCATCCTCTCTTCCATAAAATTTGTTACCTTGGTTTTCTACTGCCTCACCTTTAACATGAGACCATATTTTTTCATCTCTCACCCATCTATCAAACAAAAAGGATATATCCCCTTGGCCTAAATTCCATCTTATATGTTCTTTCATTTTAAGGCTTTTGTTTTTAATCCTCCTCCTTAGAAGATAATTGAACTTTGTACATTTATTTTAAGGAAACCAAACCTATAATATCGACTTTGCAAGACATTTTTGATTAAGAATTTTTTAGTGTGAAATTCCCACCAAAGTTTGATTTTTGTAGCCTTTATAATATCAAATATACTACAAATTTGCATTCTTTCATCTTCTTTTGGTTTACACAATATTATCCATTTAGTCCATCTCATGGCTTTAAAATTTTTCTCATCTCCCCATAAAAACTTCGACATTAATCTATCAATCATTTTAATGATAGTTTAAGTATGGCCAACTACTTGTAGTAGGTACAAACGTATGACAGATAGTACATGTTTTAATAATGTTATCTTTCTTTCTTTTGACAATAATTTATCCGGCCATCTTTCAATTAAAATTTCATTTTATTAATGATATTTTTAAAATCTTTATTTTTATTTTTTTCTTTATACATAGGACATCCTACATATGTAATAAGAAGTTATATCTTTTTCATTCCAATAAATCCAACATTTTTCATTTTCTTTTGAAACTCATTTTTATTATACAGTAGAAACCACTCTTTTGGAGATTTATATGTTGTTGTAATACTTTCTCATATTGTAGAAAGAATTTTTGAAATTTTCTTGAGTAAATTACTCATCCCATTAGAAAATATGTTAGTGTCATCAATATAAGCTAGGTGACTTACTATTACTTTGTTCCAAGTCATATATCTTACCCTTGGAGTATCTTTGTAAAGCATATTTAAGCTTATTGAAAGATATCCAACCTTAAGTATTAAAAGTGCAAAGGATAATAGATCCTTTTGCCATAGTCCTCAACTAGAAAAAAAAAATGCTAGAAACTTCTTTATTTTATAGTAAAGAGAACTAGTTGTGTGACACACATTTCTCTATCATGATGTTGCAATATTTTTGAAACCCAAAATTGTATAGTTCTCTTAATTAAATATACCAATCCACCATATTGTAAATTTTTTCCATATCAAGCTTAGTTATTACATTTTCTTCTATATTATCTTTCGACTTTAGATTGGTAAGTTCTTAAGTTAGCAAAATATTATTAGAAATACTTTCGTTGAAACAAAACTCATTTAATTTTATGAGATATTTTTGGTAGGACTTGTCTAACCTCTAACCATTGCGATGGATTGCCCTTTTTAGGAATAAGCACAATCAATGTTCTTGTGAAGGATTTGGGTAAGTATTATCCCTAAAAGGTCATAGCATACTTCCCAAATATCTTTCTTTACTATATTTTAACATAACTAATAGAATAAGATTGAAAATCCATCTATTCCTGGTGCACTATCTGAATCTATGTTGAAAATTTTCACCTTAACCTCCTCTTGCATGCAAAGTTTGTATCAAATTTTTCCATTGCTCTCTAATATTTTATGAGATATACTTCAAATCATTATCTATTATTTTAGACTTTGTAAGCAATGCATGAAAATATCTTATACCTAAATTCTTAATTTCCTCCTCATTCTATATTCATCCCTATTTATCCATATTGATGTGTTGGATGTGAGTATTGTAATTTTTTGAGAGTGCCAAAATTATTGTATTTGACACAATCTCAAAACCTCATTGGATGAAGATCCTACATCCAATATAGTTCCACAAGTTTATAGGTCATATTAGAAATAAAGTGAATATAATTTTAGATATTGATTCCATTGGGATTATGTAGATGGTTTGATCGACCAATAGTGAACTAAAAGCTACTCGGGTTTAATATATATACTTAATCTTTGGAAAATAAACTCAAACTATCGGGTTGGCTCACATCCTTATATGTGATGATGTTTTTTACATATTTAGTCAATGCAATGTCTAGTTATTGAAAGAATCATAGATTAATATGAAAATACTCATGTGCCCCCTTAGCATATAAGATGACAGTCATTCTTGGACAATTACTACATAGGATGATTGTCTCATGGCTAATAGTTATCTCCTTGATATTTCAATATCAAAGTAATATATCATTTCATGTAAGGTTCATTTTCATATATATATATATATATATATCTTTTAGGAAATATATCAATTATTATTGATAATTACCTCAAATAAATATTTTTATTCTTCACCCTTTAATTATTTTAAATATGCAAAATAACATGATACTAAATATATTTATATGTTTGACTTCGTAAATATCATACTTATAATAATTAACATACATTTTCTCATAAATCTCAATTAATGAAGTCATTGTAATAGGGATAAATATGTTGTACTATAATCACCATACTAGTCTCTCCTACTTGTGTGTTTCATGTGACATACATATCATCATCTACCATAGTTGATGCATGACACACACACACACTATGATGAAGCCTGTGTGTTTTATGTTCTATTTAACCCTCACTATACTTGAAGGTTAGTTCTTCTAGAAAGTAGATATTGAATTAGTTTTAAATATATTTGTGTTTTTGGTTTCATAAGCAATATACTCATAATGATTAAACATACCTAAACTTTGGGTCATCACCCATTTATTTGTCTCACATGTTATGACTATAATAACTATCAATTATTTCTTACTATATCACATAAGTATGTCCCATGACTTATTTATTATCATCCATAATTTCCAATATGCATAAACCTACATATTCATAAAAACTCTAAATTTTGGTTCTAATTTTCATTCATATTCAATTACATCCAAACACAAACATAAACATACATATAAACTCATAAATTCATTAATTCATCATATTACAAGAGTATTCACCAAACCTAGATCTAAAATGTTATATACATAAAGGAGAAACTCATATGAGATATATTTAGAGATATCTCATAGATTTGAGGGTTCTCAATGAACATCAATGTGAAAATATAAGTAAAAAATTCTAGTTCCAATTGAATATTATTTGCATTCACCTTGGATTTTCTCTAATTGGTATCACAATTGTGTCACAAGGGGTTCTTGGTATGTGTAATTTATGGTTTCCCTCATTTCCATTCTTTCCTTCTTAATTCTTTTAAGTATTACTTTTATACTTCATGGATCCACATGATAATTTAAATTGGAAGTCATAGCATAGACTTGAGGTTATGGCTTTATCTAATCTTCAGATCATCGCTAGAGTATTAATGTCATCGCACTAGAAATGGGCATGATGAATATCTTTGATTTCTATAACACAAAGTCATGACTTGAGAATTGGCCATAAGTTTAGTATTAGCTTTTTAAGTAAAGTATCATGGCATTGGGATTTTCATGAATAAATAATTGTTTACTATAACACAATATCATGTTATGAAAATTGGTCATGGCTTTGATATTGGATTTCTAAGCAAAGAGCCATGGCACTTGAATCATCATGACTAAGAGATTGCTCTATGTAACACAAAGTCATGATACTAGAATTGATTGTGGCTTTGGTAATTTCTTCTACGGAGCATAAAATTGTAGTGCTAGAAAAGCCATGACCAGGGTAGTGTTCTTTAGAACAAAAAGTTACATTAAATAAAATAATAGTGTTACTCAAAATATTTGGTATTTTGGATATGTATCAAATAAGTTAGAGCTCTAGAAATTACCATGAATATTTTTATAAGTGGTGTACTTGGCTCTCACGATGAGAAATTAATTTCATAGTCATGAAGTATTTTAGATATAGAGTTGTTGTCACTCCAAAAAAATATTATAACCATGAGTTTTGTGTTGTATAATAAAATTATTGTCTACTTGATAGTAGAGTCGTAGCATGCAAAAAAATATCATAATTTTATTTTGTAGAGTTATAACCAAGAAAAGATGTTATGAATTCTCAAAAAAAAATATTGTGGAAGATGTACCTAAGTATTGAAAAAGAAATTATCATTATTTTTTATTATTTTTCTTCCCTCCAAGCCTTTGCTCTATCGAGTCTTCTGATTCCACCCAAAGTCACTATAATTTCAATAATATTTGGCAAATTCATTCCAAATAAGGATTTAGTAAAATCTCTTTAATAAATACTAGAATAAGTACACATCTAACAAGTTAAACACACTAAATAACTTAAAAACATTAGTATATAGAGTATCGAGCAACTCTCACAATAAAACTATTGCTTATCCTCAAGGAATAACTCTCTATCTAAACAATCATCACAAAAGAAGAAATACATATCTAGGATAATCATGACTAGGTTTGAGATTATAAAAGACTTTTATTTTTGAAAAAGAGCCTAGAATTTTGGGATTTAATATTTAATGTATGGGTTGTAGTGTAATGTGTTTAATAATTAGAAAGTAAAAAAAAATTTGAGTTCCCTCTCAAGCAGTGCTAAGTTTAATGTTCATAGCAAGATATTCACTAAATCTCTAACTTGGCTTTTAACTTCAGTTGTCCAATCCAGCTTCTTAGTATAATCTCTCTTTTTGGCTTGCATTCCTAATTTTTTTTAGCATTATATTATTCAGCAGCATATCTCTTTCAGAGGATTCTACCATGGATATTATAGCTTTGAGAAATATCATGGCATCATTGCCTTTTACTTCTTTGGAAAATGCCATGATTCTTTATTCAGTCAACTTTTGGAATTGGACTTTAGATCATATTAGTCATGATTTTGTCTCTGGTCATGACTTTCAACATTATTTTAGGGAGGTAAAATCATGGTGTCAATGGAAGATGTGACTTTTTTTATTATAACTACATTTGCCTTCGATTGTTCAACATTATTACATATCTTCCCTGCCTTTCTCTTTCAGCATGTCAATGATCAATTGGGCATTTTCTTTACTTATATCTCTATCACAATCTCAAAAATCTCATCAATAATTTTTACATATTATTGAATCAAAATTTTCATTATTTCCTTCTTTATTTGCATCTTTAAAGTGATATGATTCTTTAGAAGTCATGAGTTCAAACAATGTCGAGACGCCATAGTATTCTTCTTTATATTATTTTCATTATTATTTGATCTTGGAAAGTCTATCTTCTTTCTCATTGTGTTGCATAAAAAAATATCTACTCTCTAGTAATCTTCTTTATCATAATTTGGATTTTGCATGCATTTGTAGAGGCTGAACTTCACTTGATCTTCTCCTATATGACGTGTAAATTCTACTTTCTTGACATTGATCAATCACTAAAATGGTTTTTCCAAGATCAAATGAGCATGCTAATCTTCTACATATCAAGCACAACAAGATTCAGTAAAAAAAAAGTATAAACCTTCACCAATACATATTTATTAATGTATTTTAGAAATTTGATTGAATGATTGGTCATTTAAAATGAGAGGGTGGTCAAAGTTATGTCGCCAAGATTTAACCTCTACAAATTCACACTTAAATCCAAAGGGTATATATATCATAATGCCTATAAAAAGTGTACTCTCTAATAATGCACAAATTTATAAAGCTTCTTAGATCTTTTAGCTTTATCAGGAGCTTATGTTGGAAGATAACACTATATTTCTCGATCATATTCACCATTTCATAAGTTTGTCACTTTTTCTTTCTACTTGTTATGTCTTTCATGAACTTCACATGGTTTGGTATTTGTAATAATTTTTCACCAAATGGAATATTCACTTTTAACTTCTAGAACATATTTAAGTACTTCTCAAATTATGCATCTATCTTTCCCTTTCTAAAATATTATGGAAAAGAATGATTTAAAGAAAAATATTTATCATTGGCATAATATTTTTGTTACACATTTTTCTAATCATTTTTTTTGGATAATCTATATCTCCTTATCCTTTTATATTTCTTCATTTATCTTAGCTAGAGGCAAAAGTTAGCTAATAAATTTTTTGGATTTCATGACTTTGGAGAATGCTATGGTATATTATGCTATAGCTTTGGAAAATGGTACGACATCTTTTGTTGTAGCTTAGGAAGATGTCATGGCATCTTATACTACATCGTTGGGTTGTACCATTAATGTAGAGAAACTCGCAACTTCTTCATCTTAGCTCCCTCTTTTGTGACAACTTCCATTTTGGCCTTTAGTTCAACTTAATTCCCTTCTAACTATGTTCTAATTTCCTGTGTGATGGATAGACACTTATTTGGATTTGCCTCACTATTTCTTGGTAGTTCATTCATACTCTTCTTTTTCAGTGAGATTTTTAGTTGTCTAAGTTGATTCTTAATAATATGCATTATTGTGTTTGTATTTTCTAGCCTCATTTCAATCTATTCCATCTAGTATTCTTGAAAATTATTTTTTTTTCTTGATTTTAATGTTCCTTGCATTTGATACCCTATCGAGTTATTCTTAGTATTTTTCTAAAATTGATGCAAGTTTAGCTACACTTTCCAATGGCTTCGATATGATGGTCTTTCATGATTTCTCATGCTCTGTTGATAGTATGTAAGTGAATTATTGTTAGGTCAGAAAAAATATTTCTTTATTTGCAAAATATTGACTTCCTTCACTTGATACACATGGTCAAAAGCTGATATTTCATGTTGTTGCAAAAAAGTAACTTCTCTCACACTTATTCACTTATTTTGAGATTCAAACTTGTTCAAAAATGCATCCATCTTCATATCCATTTGCATCAATCTATCTACCTTAAATAATATGGCTTTCTCCATTCAACATACTCGATCATTAGTGTTTATTAGTTATTATTTACTAGGTCTTCAAATTAAAAATATATTTCATCAGGTGACTTATTCATAATGGAACCAATCGAGGTCACATTAATTATACACTAAGTCATGTAGTTCAATTCATTATAAAACATTTGTGATTGAAACAACTCAAATTCATGATGAGAGCACCTCTTTAGAATCTCTTTAAATTAGTCCCAAGTATCATATAGCATCTCTTGCTCATCTTAAAAAAATTAACTTATCTCCCCCCTTAGTTGAGAGGTGATCAAAGGTGGGTTTTGCACAAATTCATTCCAATTATTAATCAAACCTCAAGATAAGTACTAAAATCAAAGTTGGGCTTTGTTTCTCAAAAAAAAAAAAAATGAAAGAGTCATAATATTATAGCATTCGATCTAATATTATGCATCTTCAACGTATTGCATAGCCCTAAAAATGTCATGTGGATATTTAGATCATGTGAAATTGTATCATTCTTGATGTTGTTGCACCATAGCTATCGACTAGGCTTTAACTCAAAGTGTTTCACTTGGATGAGTTACATCTGAATCTCACAATAGTTATCCATCATTGTAGACTACCAATAATCTCTTAAGGTATGGTGAGAAATTATTGGACTGATTGTCCTTCAGCACATTGGTAGTCTCCATTGCTTACATTTCCTTTCATAGTTTGTCTCATAATTCTTTATCTCAAAAGAATTCTCATTGTTCTTTTAATTTCTGTGTCTAGATAGTTTAACTCGGTCTTAGAAGATCTTATCATTTGTGTAGTGGTGGCTATAAAATAGATAAAAAAAGTACAAAATAAAATACAAATGCAATATAAACATTATGCAACAATCTCATACACAAAACTAGAAATTGAACTATTCTTTTATAATATTAGTTACATCAATTCAAGTTGACTAATCAAATTATAAAAAATAATTTTCAGTAATAGTGTTAAAAACTTATTGCGACTTTATGAGCATGTCAAACTATCATAGTTGAGTGTTGACATGATCATAAAATCTCATTGGGTGAGATTCCTTCATCTAAAATAGCTTTAAAAGTATATGGGTCAAGTAATAGAGTGGATGTAAGTCTAGATATTGATCTTATGTGAATTATGTAGATACATAGATAGAGTAATAGTGAAGTAATAGTTACTCAAGTTGAATAGATGTACTTGATCATCAAAAATATACTCATACTCTAGGATTGGCTTATGTTCTTGTGCATGTTGATGTTTCTCTAGTATTTGATCGATGTCATGACTCATGTCTAGTTATTTAATGAATATTTGATTGGTATGAAAATACTATGCACTCTTAGATATAAGATGACTTATGTCCTTGGACTATCACTACTATGGATGATCTCCTCATAATTTTCCTCTTAGTATTTCAATTCTAAAGCAACACATCATTCCACATAAGGGTCATTCTCAAATCTAGACCTTTTAGGTAATATATAAATTACACTTAATGATTATTTCTAATAAGCACTTCTATTATTCAATTTCTAATTGTTTAAAAAATATGAAATAATATAGTAATAAATACATTTATGCTTTCAACTTCATTAATATTATATTCATAAAAATTAATATATACTTTTCATGAATTTTTCTTATGGAAGTCATACAAGAAAGAAATACTTGTAGGGTTATCATCACCAGACTAGTCTCCCCAACTTGCATGTATCTTGTGGCATATCTATCATCGTTCACCATGGCCAACACATGACTCTCACATTATGATCAAACTTATAGGTTAGATATTCTACTTAACCTGCATTTTACTCAAAGGTTACTTCTTCTTGAAAGTACATAATAGTTACTTTTAAATATAATCATGCTTCCAACTTCATAAGAACCATACTCATAATGATTAAGCTTACCTAGACTTGTAAATTTTACATATTTATTTATCTCATGTGTTAAGATTAGAAAGATTGTCACTTCCTTCTTTCTATACCACATGAGCATATTCGAAGACATACCTATCACTATCTGTCATGGCCGACATGCATAAACTAATATGTTCATGAAAATCCTAAATTATGGTTCTAATTTCTATTTATATCTATAAACATTTAAACTCAAACATAAACACAAATAAAAACTTATAAATTCATTAATTCATTACAACATAAGAGCATTCACCAATTGTAAATCTCATTTAGTTAGACATTGAAGAAGAAATTGCACAAGATAAGTTGAGTGTATTTCATGGATCTGAGGGTCCCAATGATTGTCTTAGCAAAAATATAAGTAAAAAATCTTAATACCAATTGAATATTACTTGCATTCATCTTGGCATAGGGTGCTTAGCATGTATAACATGTTAAGAACCCTCATTTCTTCTCTCTCCATTTTTTTTCTCTTCTCAATTCTTCTAAGTATCAAATATATACTTCAGGGATTCATATGATAATTTAAGTTAAAAGTCACATCATAAACTTGAGGTCTTAACTTTATCATCTCTTGAAATCCTTTCTAGAGAAATGATATTGTGGTGTTGAGAATGATCATAATGGATGCCTTTGATTTCTATAACATAAAGTCATAAAACTAAAATTAGTTATGGCTTTAGTCTTGACTTTATGAGCAAAGTGTCACATCACTAGAATTTTTGTGAGAGAGAAATTGTTTTCTATAACACAAAGTTGCAACAATGGAAGTAGACATGGCTTTAGTCTTAGATTTTTGAGCAAAGTACTATGGCATCGGAATTAACATGACTAAGAAATTACTCTTCATAATACAGAGTCACGACTCTAGAATTAGCTATGACTTTGATGTTTTTTTATGGAGCACAAAATTTTAGTGATGGAAAAACTAATACTAGAGTAGTGCTCTCTAGAAAAAAAATTTATGGAAAAATAATATCACAACTCAAATTAATTAGTGTTTTGGCTCTTTATTGAATAAGTAGCGATTCTTGAAATTGTGGTGACTATTTATATGAATGGGATACTTAGATACCATAATGAGAAGATAATATCATGGTCATGAATTATTTTAGAAATAGTCCAGCCATGACTCTAGAAGAATACTATGGCCATAAAAATTTTGTTGCACATTGATATTATTAGATCAACTCAAAGATAGAGGCATGACATACAAAGATTATTATAATTATTCTTTTTAGAGTTATAACCAAGAAAAGATACCACAATTATACAATAAATGTTGTGGGAGGTGTATGCAAGTCATGACAAGAGAATTGTCATGAATCTCTATCAATTCTCTCCTCTCTAAGCCTTTGCTCCATTGAGTCTAGTAATTTTATCCAAAATTATTATGATTTTATTAACATTTATTAATTTCTCTCCAAATAAGGATTTAGTGAAATATATCTAATAAATACTAGAATAAGTGCACCAAAAAGATAAACTTACCAAATTGCCCAAAAAATTGAAACATAGAGTGCCAAATAGTGAGCCTTAGTTCTTATGTTTCTACCCATTTTATTAAAAAACTTTGTATGTTTATCTGCATCGTTAAGCCATTTTATTGTCGAAGTTTGTTTCCAATAGATTTTCTCTTTTAATAATGCATCATCTAATGATTTATTAGCTTCTTTATGTTTTTATGATGTTTTATTACCTTTGTATATTTTGGAAAACTTCTCTAAACATTATTTTATTCTAGGATCAAAAACCTTTGTTTAAGACAAGATAATTTTTATTCTCATTTCTTAAGTCTGTTGGGTAATTGTAGTTTATGTTCATAAAATTATGAAAATCCTTTATGCTCTGTCAATATATTTTTGTCCACATATTTTTACACAATGGAGAAAAGACCTAAAAAATAAAAAATGCCATTATGTTTTGCATTTTTTGCATCACTCAAAGTATGCAAATAATATATTTTTAAAAAATATCATAAGTATACATTAATTTTTTAATAAATGAAGTGTGATTTTTTAACTAAATTAAATTAATGAATACTTAAAGGTCCATATTGAAAATGTGTGGGTAAAATTTAGGCTTGGCTTAAAATTACTTGAATTCTATAATGACCATATTTTAAGCATTTTTTTGATTAAAGTGAACAAAAATTTAAATGGAGTCCATCATTCTTATGTACAATAGAACCTCGATAAATTATTTCTATATAAATTAATAACCTCTATAATTTTATATTAAACAATATTCCCAAGTTGGATCCTATACCTCATATTAATAAACCTCACCAATTTAATGTTTAATAAATTGATGTGGTCTCTACACGTTGCACAAATTAATATTAAATTCATTTCTTAAAAAATATTGAAAAAAAAAACAAAAAAAAGGAAGCATAGAAAGCAAAAATAAATGACATTTGACGTTTGGACTCATGAATAATATTTTATGCATGAACACTGACCTCTTCAACATGTTATAGATCATGCCTTAACTTATCTTGAGCTGATGTGTGTAATGTATCTAGTCCATCAGGCCACTCTAGGAAAGATGAATTTTGAATATTATGTTGATAGAGTCCACATAGATTGTGTCCATTATTGTTGTGTGTGTTGCACCCTTCCGAAGCATTTTGGTTGTTTCCTCACTACCATTACAAAAGGATGTGTGTAGGTCAAGGTCATTGTGCTTTGCAAGATATATAGTTCCAAAATGTTAATTTTGCATGTATTTCATTATATCACTTAAAATTTTACCAAAATGGCAACATCCCTCTCTCAACTCCTCATATCTCCTTTTTTGAACCATATCCATATTCCACTCTCTATACAATAAGAATTTTCCCTCACTTCTAATCATCATAAGTTTTAAAAATCATTTATAAATTTACGTTCTCTTTCTCAAATAATTTAATCTATTTTTTGACTTATTTGCTTGATTATCTTGTGTAAAGAAAAAGTTGCATGACTTAGCCTTTTCAAAAGTGAAATTTCTAGCATAAGTTGCATGTAATTATGTTTAAATTGGTGTTCTATAACAAATGATATCTAAGGCACATTATTGTTACCACATCATTTTAGAATTTGATAACTAAATTTTTTACATTCTTGATGCAATTGGAGAGAGCAAAAGACTAATTCAAATGATATAATGTCTTTCAATGAATTCCAATTAGCTAGAATGGAGATGACCATTAAACTAATATGTGATGTATTTCAAGATATTGATTGTCATTGAGGGATTGGCCTACATTAAGACAACCTCATGGGTAGATGCAAGATATCCTTGATGCTTCATTGGACATGCTTACTCAAAAGAATGTGACACTAGAAACCATGGTGGTATTCATACAATTAGAAATGGAAGAATCGAGAAAAATACTTTCAACTTGTTGAAGAATAATAAAAGATAGTGTGTTTGATGCAACACATGTACCTCAATTACATATTCCCAAGTCAGAAATTTAATGGCACATGATATTGACAAAAAGTCTTAACTTTCTTACAGTGTAATAATATGTCCAAATAATGAATATCCGTGTATATGCAATAAAGGTTAATGTTGAGTTCTTATATTTTGTGGATATAGCTTTTCTTTATGGCATCGGGGATATGATGATGTGAGGTATGAAGGTATTCCCTTTAACACTTTAGAGAAGTTAAATAAGGAGCTCTGTCAATAATTTTATCAAGAATATGTGGAGGAAAAAACGAGAACAATTTTATGAAGGCTCACATCTATAGAAATTATAAGAGATAATGCTCTAGATTTCTGACTTGAGAAAAAGGGAATCACTTTTATTTTTCTTTTTTTGGGTGATTGTAAACCCTAGGAAAGAAAAAGGACCACAAATAAAATGTGTTCAAGATTTTACCCATGACATGTTAGTAGTTGAATCTTTGGTGGCATCTAAAAATTCAAAAAGGCATACATCTTTTAAAAACAAAGATTTAAAAAAGGATACAAAAAGTTCAAAAGTCATTACCATAACTTCTATTTGATAGACCATACCAAAAGTGTGACTATTTGAGTAAAGAAAATTTTTTTATAATTACCTTGGCGATAAATTATATAAAGAATGAACCTACTAGACTTGACTCAATTATGTTGAATTTCGTTGACACAAAGAAGATATGTAAGCGAAAGGAGTGATGCTCACATATATTGTCATAGCTGGCTAGCGGATCACATCTATAATTGATATGGAGACATCAAATATTTTCATTTGTGAGAATACTACAAAGATACTAGATTTGGGTGTTAGTGAAGGGAATGGATAGATCAAAACTATCAGATCCAATAAAGTCTCAACTATTTGAGAAGAACTTTGGGATTCAATTCAAATTGGAATATTGAAGGGGATTGAAATTATCAAGGTAATTCCTTCTGATGATAATGAGTATGTCATTTGCATAGATTTTCTTAATCAAATCTAGATACTCTTAGTATCATTTGTCAACTATGTATGCATTTTTGATCCTCAATATCAATGTATCATAATGATATGGTGTGAAAAGAGAAAACACACAAATGAACTCTCAGTAGTTCAACTACATAAGTCTTAAAGGTAGAAGGTATAATGAGATAATTTATTTTACTTCTATAAAATGCTATGTGACTGGAGGACACAAATATGGGATACCAATAAAAAATTAGGAACTCTTGCAATTATTCAGAAATAATATGCCATATGAATAAGTTACCACTAAAAAAAGACATGGGCCTTAAAAATTGAGTTAAAGTCCAATACTCAATCATCATCCAGAGCTCCTTATAAAATGACACCACTAAAATTTTAGTAGCTAAGAAAACAACTTTAAGAGCTAATTAATATGTGACTTGTCCAACTACCAAAGGCAACCTTTGAAGCAAAAATGTTGTTAAAATAAAATAATGATGAGTCATTAATATAATGCATTGATTATTGAGCCCTCAACAAAGTAATAGTAAAAAATAAGCATTCCATTCCTCTCATATTAAATTTATTTGATAAACTCGGGGAAGTGAAATGACTTATTAAGTTATATTTGTGATCATGAAGCTATCAAGTGTGGATAATTGAAAGAGATGAACCAAAGATGGCTTGAGTAATTCATTGTAACTTGTTATAGCTCATATGATTTCTTAATAATGTCATTCAGGTTGAAATAATACACTCACGATATTTTGAACTTTCATGAACAAGGTACTTTGACCTTTTTGGAATTGCTTCATGGTAATAAACATAAAACATGGATAATATCGTAATAAATAGTAGATCATTGGAGGAACATGTGGTTCGCTTAAAAAAACTATTACAAGTTATAATTTAGAATGTGATAAATGTGAAATGAGAAAAGTATGTACTTGGTCAACATGCAATTCACTTTCTTTGTCACTTTGTGGGGAATAAGATATTTCAAATGGACAAAAATAAAATACAAGCTATTATTGAGTAAGAGTATCCAACTAGGGTGATACAATTAAGATTATTTCATAGTTGGTGAATATATGAACATTATTCAAGGATATTCTTATAATATCAATGTATCGAAAACTTATTAAAGAAAGGAAAGGCATGAGACTGAAAAGTGACTTGTCAAAAACCTTTTGATCGACGGAAGCATGGTATTGCTAAAGAACGTATTCTAGCCTTGCAAATCATGTGAAATCCTACGAAATTCATACAATATATCAGACTTTGTAATCATATAAGTTATTATACAAGAATTTCATCAAGTTTCCTTTGAAACCCACCAGTGCAATCAAACAAAATGGTGATATGCAATCCAAGAAAAAGAAATGACCATTGTGGTTCACTACTTATAGGAATGGATACAGTATCTATTGAGTTCACAATATTTTGTTAAGATATACAATATATTAATCGGTTACTTTCAAACTCATACGAAGCTTACTCCGAAGGAAGTTCAATGGCAGAAATTTTTGGCAAAATTTAACTATGTGTTGGAATGCAATCCAAAAAGAAACCAATACATTTGTTGATGCATTAATCCAATAAATAAAATTTGTTAATATTTATGAACCTTAATAGTCCTTAAAAAAATTCTTTAAACAAGGGATACTTGAATCCATATTTTATAAGTCATTGCCATATTACACCATAGAAGGAAAGTCAAGGAAATTCTATGTAGAAGATGATTTATACGGAGCAATTTTTATATGTCTCATTATTTGAAAAGATACAAATAAAAATTATATAAGAATATCATGATTCTAAGTAGACTGACCATCTAAGTATTCATCACATTTTAGCACTTGTTAGGGAACAATATTACAGGCAACATATTAGAAGTAATGTGGAGGTCTATGTGAAAAGTTTCTTGTTGTCACAACAATATAAGGTAGAATAGATATTTGTTTATAAGCCTTCGGCTACCCCTGCTAATTTTAGGATATCCATGGGAGAGCATATCCATGGACTTCATTGCAAGTCTTCCTAAAAAAGATGAGTTTTAAATAATTATGATTCTAATTGATCAAATTTCTAAGTAAGACACATTTATTCCAACAACAAAAGAATGTCATACAAAGGAAACAACAAAATTATTCTTTAAAAATGTGGTCAAATATTTAGGAAATAATTGAATGATTGTTAGGGATAAAGATAAAAAATTTATGCTTAGATTATTAACATAGTTATTTAATTTAATGGGATGAAATTTGAATTTTTTCATTAATATTCACACCCAAACAGATGACAAACTAATAAGAAAATATTTCATTAGAAATTTTTCTTTGATACTCTACAAGTACATCACATTGAGATTAACCACACTTATTAAACATGGCATGATTCTCTCGTAACTCATATTGATAAGAGGATATGAGAAAGTTTCTTCAAGATTATAATGGGACAACAACAATGTGTGCCAAGTACCATCATAGTGGAATTTGCACCTCCAAATTCAACAACCTACTAATTTTCTAGGGAATGAAAATAATAAATGGATTTAACTAGGGTTTGTCCAAACAAAGCTGCTAAATGATCCAAAAAAAAAAGTATATAGAAATTTACAAAATGTTCAATATCAATTAGACAACTTGTCTCTTGTGAGATGATACATAGTGCATCAAAGTAAGATAGCTCACAAGGCTTTGGTATGAAGGTATGAGGTCATCTTTGCATACATGATAAAGTGGGAAAGGTACATTCATTTTACATGTAAGTATGTTAAATCTTTTTCATGAAGATTAAGAAGTTTTAATCAAATCAAGTATTATCATGCATCCAATGAAGTGAACACCTCAATGGGAAAGGTACATTCAATCCATGGACTCCATTGCAAGTCTTCCTAAAAATGATGAGTTTTAAATAATTATGCTTATAATTGATCGAATTCCTAAGTATGACACATTTATTCCAACAACAACAGAATGTCATACAATGGAAACATCAAAATTATTCTTTAAAATGTGGTCAAGTATTTGGGAAGTCATTGAATGATTGGTATGGATAATTATAAAAAAAATATATGTGAAGATTATAAACATTGTTATTTAATCTAATGGGATGAAATTTGAATTTATCCATTAATATTCACACCCAAACGTATGACAAACTGAGAGAGCAAATATTTCATTAGTAATATTTCTTTGATACACTGCAAGTGCATCACATTGAGATTAATGGATAACCACAATTATTAGACCTGACATGATTCTCCCGTAACTCATATTAATAAGAGGATATCAGACAAAGTTTCTTCTAGATTATAATGGAACAACAACCATGTGTGCCAAGTACCATCATAGTGGAATTGGCACCTCCAAATTCAACAACCTACAAATTTTCTAGGGAATGAAAATAATAAATGGACTTAACTAAAGATTGTCTAAACAGAGCTACTAAATGATCCAAAAAGAAAGTATATAGCAAGAAACAAAATGTTCAATATCAATTAACTTGTCTCTTGTGAGATGATTCATAGTGAATCAAAACAAGATAACCCACAAGGCTTTGGTATGAAGGTCATCTTCACATACATGATAAAGTGGGAAAGGTACATTTCAATCTTACATGTTTGTATGTTAAATTGTTTTCATGAAGATCAAGAAAATTTTAATCGAATCAAGTCTTATTGTGCATCCATTTGAGTGAACACACACACACACACCCCCCCCCCCCCCCCCCCCCCTCCCCACCTCATTTAACAAATATGTGAAGTGAATTTTGGTAGATCACTCAGTTGCACAAAAAAAATTATTTTTTCATTTATGATTACTTGATGAAATGAAAAGGATAAGCCAATAATCAAGCAAGTTGTGAACCATTGTGATAATTTAAAGAAGAGTTACTAAATTTTACAATTAAATTGAGATGAGGCCATCACCAAATTAGGAGAAGGATGATCATGACTATGTCATTTTGATGGACCATAACCCAAACCAAACTCAAAATGGGATAGGTCATTTCTTGTTGAGAATTTTTAAAAATTATAAAATGTACCATATGATCCAAGATGAGCCAAAAAATTTATTGCGGCTCAATTATGATAAATATTTTAGAGTTTTCTAGGTATTTTTTTGTTTTATATTGCATAAGATCATGATATTTAGTGCAATCTTTACATTTAACATATGGGGCATTTTCTATTTGAGCAGAAAACCCTCTTAAGAATTTAATCTTTTGTTTATGAATTTTAAAACTCATGAAAATTTTGTGTGAGACCAGAGTTGACTAACTTGGCCCATGTGAAAGAAAAATCTCAACTTTAGATTGCACATATATAACTATATTAAAGTTAATATTATGTGATACACACAGTGTGTACCATAATTTTTATAACTTAATTACCTTTCTATAATAATACACAAGTATGGACCAAAACAATCGTATTTCTTAAAACTCATGAAAAAATTTAAAGAATTATTTATAACTTTTTTTTTTCTCTGAGAGTTTATATCTTTTGTTTGCCTTATTTTAGTGATTCTTTAGTGTGAAACTAGAGTTGACTAACTTGGCCAATGTGAAAAATAAATCTCAACTTTAAGTTGCACACACCTATGTTAAAGTTAATATTATGTGATACACACAAAGATTGTGTACCCTACCTTCCATAACTTAATTACCTTTCTAAAATAATACATAAATATGGACCTAAACATGTTAAATTTATAGATGTCATGATGTAATAATATAGATAAATAAAAATTAACTAATTATCCCAATTTATAATTTTTATCTTAAAAAATGATCAATTCTTATAGGGCTACAACTTCAATTAAGTCAACTCAAGTAACCGAAACCCAATCTAAGAAAAAAATTGGGTTCGGATTATAGTTTTCTCTGATTCTATTTGAGCATGGGTTGAAAATTTTGAAGCCGAACTAAATTTGGGATGGGTTTGGGCCTAAGGTTTAAGCAACTCAAAGCTAATATGAACCTAAAAATAAAGTAAAACCCCAAAAAAAATACAAAAAAAAGTAAAAATCATACGCCACACACCACAAAAAAAACCTTTTGGGGCCACACAGCCCCTATTCTCTTTTTTTTCCAATTTCACCTTCTCCATCTTCCTCCTTAAGCACAACCTTCTTCCATTCCTCCTCAGACCTCTCCTCTTCCTCCTTGTCGAGTCTTGACTCTGTATTTTCTCACTGGGTATGTATATGTTGTTGGGTTTACTTGCATTGGATAGATCAGGTATAGTAATTAAATATTTAATTTAATTTTTTGTTGGTTTAGATTTTAAAGAGTGTAAGTGTGCTTTTGTAATGTCACACGTTATTTTTATTTTTGTGGACTATTTGGGTGCCCACATAAATGAAAGGCATCCACATTAATTTTATAACAAAAAAAATATTCTGAAATGGTTATATTAGTCAAGAAAATATATATAAATTTTTTAAAGAATGAGCAAATGCTGACTTCTTAAAGGGTATGTGCGGGGCTTTGAAAAAGAAGGGAAACATTCCATTTACTTTTCTAAAAAAATAAGCAGTCGAATTTGTAGGGGTTGGCATGGCTAGTGTGCATGGCATGTTGTGCCTAAAATAAAAAGGGTAAATCCCCATTTTTAGGGGCTGGCATGGTTGGTGTGCCTGGAATTTTGTAGTGGCTTGATGTGCCTAAAATAAAAAAGGGAACAACCCCATTTTTTGGGAAAAAATAGGATGTTTCATTTTGGTTGGCGAATCAGCTCCCTCCACTTACATAAAGTTTATCAAAAACCTTCTGTAAGGTTTATGAAAGGGAAGAGAAACATTTTTTAGGGATGAACTGAGAGCATTTTCAGAAAGGTTTGGTTTCTAAAAATTATTAAGGGTGCAAGAGTTTTTCCTTAAATTACTAATCCCCAACTTCTTATTTTTCTTATTTGTGGTGTTTGAGCAGAATTTATGTGGGGTTTTAGAAGAAGATCATATAGTGACCATGTAAATTTTATGTGGATTTCATGTGATGAATATGTTATGAACGTATTGTGATTGGGGCTCATAATTATGCTAGAAATATAATTAAAACATTCAATTATATATATATATTCATATAAGTAAATAACATATGTGTAAAAATCTATATGTTTAAATTATTGCATGATATTTTCATAAACATGTATATGTTAATATTATTATGTTTAGTTTAGTAAGGTTAGTTTATTCCTTTTTGTATTGCATTTGACTAGATATTTATATGTTCAAATTTCTCACTAAGCATTGGCTCATTCTAATTTTTTTTATTTTGTAATTTTACCATTTTAGATATCTATATATGATATATCAATCATGACATATCATGGAAGAAAATAATGAATAGATAATTAAAAATATTTGCTCTATAGCAACTTCTGGGACAAGTCCTAAATGAAAAAAAAAACTTATCAATCAATGTCTAATGTTAGAGAGCATTTTACTCATTTGAAAAAGGATAGTGATGATAAAGCATAACTAAAAACATGTAATTATTATAATGATATGTTTGAGTATTCTAGCTCTCGAGGAACTAGCATACTTTGTAGACATCTTGAGAAGTGTGCTAAATATATATAACAAACATGATAAACAACAACTATGTTTTTCTCTTCAATGTCACAAAGGAGGGAAGTGTTTGAAATTAAAAATTTAACTATGAATTTTATAGTAAAGAATTTACTAGAATAGTTTATATTGATGAATTACCATTTAATGTTATGAAAAAAAAAGGCTTCAGCAAATTTTATAGTACATAACAACTAAAATTCAAACTTGTATCACATATTATGATAACCAAAGATTGTGTTGAGATATATTTAAATAAAATATAAAAGTTGAATGAAATATACAAGTTGAATGAGAAATTTAAGATTGGTTTCACAAGTATCACTCACCTTTGATTTGTGAACTTTTATCTAAAATCTTATATATGTGTCTCACAACATAATTTATTCATAAGGATTAGAATTTATAAAATGATCATTCACTTCTTGTATTATTTTAACTATCCATAATGATGAAGTTATTGCTCAATCTCTAAAGACATGCTTGTTAGGATGGGGCAATGATAAATATTGCACATTGACCATAGATAATAAAAGTTCTAATAATATGATACTCACAAGTTTGATAAGAAAGTTAATAAGAAAATTTAAATATTATTAGTTAGAAATACTTTTCATGTGAGGCATTTTGCTCATTTCTTGCATCTTATAGAAAAAGATGACATCAATGAGTTTAGAGATTCAGTGATTCATCTTTATGGATCTATGAAATATATGATAAATTCTTTTTTCTATTTATAAGTTTTCAAGAAATATGTTGGAAAAGACTTAATTATGTCCAACATGTCTTTGTATTTGGATGCTTCAACTAGTTGAAACTTCACAAACTTTATGTTAAGTGATGTTCATGCTCATAAAAAAATTTTGAAACAAATGGAGGAACATGATATAAAATTTATACTTCAACATGATTGATTGATGAGTATAGGGAATTGGGAAGAATATATGACTTTTTAAATAAAAGTTTATACCATTATACTTAATATTTTAGAACCAAAATATATCACTTCTAATACGTAATTGTATGAAGTGAATTACATCCAAATCCTTATTATGTAAAAATCATTTTTATTTTATGAACATTGCAAATATGGTCATAAATATGAGTAAATTTTGAAAACTATTGCAACATTGACAAAGTGAATGTGGAATTGATTGTGATGGTAGTGTTGGTTCTTTGTTATAACTTAAAAATATCTAAATTTTTTTATTTAAAGATTTATCATAATATTACTGTTGATGAGATAATATAGAATATGAAATATTTTATGAAGTTGTATTACAAAAATATTCATCGATGTTATTAGATAGAACATCTCATAGTGTCATTGAATATCCTCAAAATTCTAAAGAAGTTAACAACAACAATGAATAAATAGTTAAAATTATTATTAACAAAAATAAAAAAGATTGTCATAAATTTTTGAAAAATGAGGAAAGTATGGTGATTCTATCATAGTTAAATCATTACTTAGTAAGAAATATAGAAAATATTAGTCTAATTTTTGATATATAGGATTGGAGGTAAAAATAGATTCATCATATCATGATCTTTTTCTTATGACACATGATATTTTATCAATTTCAATTTCAAAATTTGCATCGAAGTCTTCTTTTAGTATTTAAGGTCGAGTATTTTATCAATTATGTAATTTTTTATGTCCAAAAATTATATAATGTTTAATTTGTGTACAAGATTGCTTAAAATGTTCATGAACTTCAATTGAAATCAAAGAACAAATAAAGGTAATTGAAAAAATTGATATATATATATAGTGTGTGTGTGTGTCTGTGTGTGTGTGTCTGTGTGTCTGTGTGTCTGTGTGTCTGTGTGTGTATTTTATGCTTTTTTCCATATTTTTTTTTAAATATCTTATTTTCTGATCATAATATATATATATATATATTCTATTTTACTAATATAAAGAATAAGTGTTTTCTATCTAATGTTTATTTTCATATGTTTTGGAAATTTGATATATTTAAAATTTATCTTTTATAATCTTCAATTTACTTAATAATTAACATTAAAGTATTTTATATTTTTTTTGTTTAATGATTGAAGGATCAAAGAAGTATCAAATTAGTAATTTATTATTTAAATTCTAGTTGTTTTAAAAAAGTGATATAAATATGTGGGTTTTAAAGTTTTTTTTTTCATTTATTTTTTAATTCTCTTATATTTTGATATCACACTCACACGCGCGCACGCGCGCGTGTGTCTATCAAGAATCATTTTGAATTTTTCATGACTTGGAAGTTCAACATGCTCTTTAAGATTTATTTTCCACTTATAAAAAAAACTTTTATTTTATAATTTTCTATGCACTTAACCTCTGAGACTATCATCATTTCTTTTCTTTTTTTTGTTGTTAAAGGACTGTAGGATCAAATGATGAAGCAAGTGACTAATTGATTATTTTTTCTATTAAAGACTTATTTGTTTTTATGAATGTGATAGATTGATTTTTTTTTTGTTGGATTTTATTGAACATTATGACATATTAATTTTAATGTTTTTTGTTAAATACTAAATTATAATAGTTAATAGAATATATATCTGATCTATTTTTGTTTTATTTTAATATGCACATGGACATGATGAATTATAGTGATACTTTTCAAAATTTTGTATTTTGTAATCAAAACATCAAAATCACATTAGTATTTTAAAATTTTATCTATTGCAATACTAGTAATGGCACAAACCAAACCCAACTTGATCCTTATTGGAGTTTTAGAAATTCAAATTAGGTTAGATTCATGTTGAAACTTAGGTGGAATCATATCTCTTTTTGAAACTAAGATTGAGTAATAACTTTGGTGGGTTGACATTTTTATGAATGCATTTGAGTTCTGATTGGACTATAACTCGAGCCAATTCATCATATTTGAATGTTAGAGCCTTGGTTCTTAGGACAATTTATGAATAGAATGGCTGCAACTCATGCAACTTGAGTCAAGTTGATGGCCAACCTAAACCAAATCCAAATACAAAATACTCAAACTGAGATCCATTCCAACTTGAGTTTGAATCCAAGTTTTCTAACCAAAACCTAATCTAATTTAAAATTATGAAACTTATGTTGCATTTGGGTTGGTTCTGATTTAGTCTAGTTGAATCATTTGTAGTATTGAAAATTTTAAATTTTAATAAAAAATTCATTTAATTTTAAAATTTTACATTTTACCTACAAACTACAAATTTAATAAAACTACCATTATACTAAAAATCATTATAAATAAAATATATTATCCATCATAATTTGAAATTTAAATTAAATTCCATTACTAAAATATTAAAAATAAAACTTAAAAATAACCAACTTACTTGAATATAAAAAATAAAAAATATTAAGTTAAAACAAAAAATGACCAATAGTACAATCAATTTTTATATTCCAACTCAAAGCAGAAAAGATAACAATTAAACAAAACTAATTTGTTGAAAATAATTTACCCCTTGCTTCAACTCCATGCTTGCCACATTGGTTGATACTTCAATCTTAAAATAATAATAATAAAAAGATATGAACACAAGACAATTCTAAATAAAAATAAACAAATCAATCTAAAAAATTACATGTCATGATTGCATCAATTCCTTCAAGCAACTAACTTTTAAATTAATAATTACTAATTCGTCATTTTCTTGATCTTTCAATCTTCAAACAAAATCAAAATAGAATATATGTGATATGTTAGTGTTGACAATTAAGTAAATAAAAAAATTGTAAAAAAGTAACATATAAGTTTTAACTTTTAAATATATATAAGCTTACAAAAAATTCTAAAAATAAACCTTAGAGAACATGAAAAATCTCTAAGTCAATAAAATCATACTTCATAGCTGCAAATTAGAAATATATGTATTTTTATATATGATGATGTATTGAGACATTATATATTTTCAATAAAAACATTAAGAACAAAAACTAAAAAAAAAATATGTACATGTCTCAATTTCTTAAGCTACTCTATTTGATCTTCAATTTAAATCAGAAAAAAGAAGACTGATATAATTGTTGAAATTAAAATTGATAAAATATCATGTGTCATAAGATAAAAAAAACATGATATGAAGAAGCTTTTTTTAAAAAATCATGTTAATCTTCTTTATACTTGTTAAGAATAATCTTAATCACATTTACATTACTATTGCCAATAACTTTAGAGTTTTGAGAAAATTTAATTATACTTTCAGAAGTATTTTTTAACATTGTAGAATAATATTATTAGCAAAACAAGTCCATTAAAAGATTTCACCTTTCCTATTATCTCATCAACTTTGATAGTATCATAAATTTTGAATAAAAAAATTTTATATATTTTAATTTATACCAATGATTGAATACCACCACGATAATCAATATCACATTCACTTTGTTAGTATTACAATATTTTTAAAATTTGATGGTCACCTATGTGATCTCATCAGAAAAAAAAATCTCACTTTGGAACAATTATAAAAGAAGGATTTGAATGTAACTTACTTCATAAAAGTGAATGTTAGAAGTGTTATACTTTGATCTCAAAATATACAAATACAATGTGATGGTAGAAAAATTTTTATTCGAAATCATGCAAGCTTTTCATCATTTTCCTATCTTCTTCAGTCATCGTCAACCAATCTTATTCAAACATAAAATTTATATCTTATTCCTCTATTTAATGATATATTGTTTTATGAGCTTGAATAGTATTTAGCATTAAGTATGTTAAGTTTCATCCAATGTTTTAAAAGGCAAAAACATTAGGCGAGATATTTTTGTATTTGTGAGGCGAGGCGTAAGCCTCGAGGCATTGAGGCGTAAGGTTTTTGATCCTCACAATATATAATTAATTTATTATTTAAAATATATAAAATAAAATAGCATAAATTAAAACATGAAAACATTTCAATATAATTAAAAAAAAGACATTAGTTCAAACTTTAACAAAAAGTCATAAAAAAGTCATGAAATATGAAATAGAGTAAATAATTTCAATTTAAAATCTTTTCATCAATGTCATCATCATCCTCATCCAATGTATCAAAAGTAGGTAAATGTCCACTATCATGTATCCCCATTTCATGTAAATCTTCATCTTCATCCATTGGTGTCAAATTGAACTCATTCTTTTTGTTTCTACCTCCACTTGTACCTAGTATAAATTATTAATTAGGGGTAAATATTATAAGTTTTTTTATTAAATGTAATTAAATATATAACTTAAATTTTTGAGTACTTACTTGCTACTTCATTATGTTTCCTTTTGTAGGAATGTGAAGAAATCATGTGATCCATTGATTCTTGAGTATGTTGGGAGTTTGATGACACAACTCTAACAACATCAACATTGAATAACTCATCATCTTGAAGCCAATAAAGATCAAGTGGGAGGAGCGGATCTTCTTTCTCCATAATCTATTCATCATCTGAATCAATCTCCTCTACCAAAATAGAATCAATATTTTGTTTTCTTTGTAGACTCCATTCTCTCAATCTAGTGTTATACCTTACATGCATAAGAGCATTCAATCTTTGATGTTCAAGTTTATTTCTTTTTTTTTGTATGTATCTGCAAATAATAAAATAAAAATTATATATTTGTTAAACTGAAATAAAATTCTCTAACATTGAAATAGAAATATATGTATAAAAATTTACAAAAAATAGAAATATTACCGATTCAAATGTGCTCCCATTTCTTTCACATCCTGAAGCACTACAAGTAAGGTTAAGGACTCGAATAGCAAACTTTAGCAACTCCGGTATTGAACCCCCAAAACACATCCACTGGCCTGTAGGACTTCTTAATGTTCAAGAATCAATTGCAATACGACTCCCAATTTCACCCATTGCTTAGTCAAATGAGTCTAACTGAATGTCAGCTTTTAAACGTTCTTGATAATTCAACATCTTATCCATGCATTCAAATAAAGCCTTTCTCACCTCATTAACATTAGAAAACTTATCCCCATGCTACAATTAAGGATTAAGATAGTAACCTGCTACGTGTAAAGGTTGATGTAGTTGCGGAGTCCATCAGCATCAATTTTTCTCCAAATTGGGCCATATTTTGTCTACATGCCTCCACAATTCAATGCAATCTTCTCTTTAGCTGAATCCATCAGCTCATAAATATAACCCATAGCAGGTCTTTCCTCTGAATCAACCTCTCTCAATACACTAACTAATGGAACCATGATCTTTATGCAAAAAGTAACATGAGGCCAAAAATTTAAATCAAACAATACTATTCTTCTAGCTTTCACACCTTCAACCTTTTTAGTCCTATTTGCTTGAACACCATTTTTCTGAGGATATCATTGCTATAAGAGCTTGATTTTGCTTATAAAGGCTTTGGAGAGTAAGAAATGAAGTAGCAAATCGTGTAATTGCAGGATGAAGAAGTTCATGATTTTTTGTAAATATTCTCATCAAGCTAAGAACCCAAGTATGCCCATATATGAACTTCACTACTTGCCTAGCTCGAACAAGTGTAGTAGTATGAATATTTACATTTCCAATACCTTCCAACATCAATCAATATAATGTGCAGCACAATGAGTCTACCACAATCTTCTCCTTTTTTTCATTAGTCTGATTCCAGCATTCACATAATTAGAGGCATTATCAATAATGACTTGCATAATATTCTCCTCCCTAAATTCTTCAACCATGTCATCAAGATATTTGAACATTAATTCCCCATTTTTTATTGTATCAGAAGCATCAATTGATTTCATAAACCAAGTACCTACCGAACTATTCACCATAAAATTGATAAGATGCCAACTCTTTCCATTTGTCCAACCATCAGACATTATTGAACATCCATATTGTTTCCAAGCTTTTTTGTGATATTCCACAATGCTACTTAGGTCATCCACCTCTTCTTTAAGAATCCGTGTCCTTAATTCGTGTATTGATGGAGGTTTAAACCCGGGCCCAAAATTTACAACTACATCCATCATAGGAATCAAATAAGGATCATTTATATTGTTGAATGGGAGCCCTTTTGAATACATAAACCTACCAATTTTTCTACATACTTCCTTCCTTTTTTCTTACTTCCACTTTGAATTCAAAGTACTTTGATGAGATTGTAAAGTGGTAAATTTATCCATGGGTCCCCTAGGTATAGGTTCCCCACACCAACTTCAACTCCCACTCCCACTCCCTAAGGCACTCTCATGCATTGATGTTGGACCCATACCTATTTCTTGGAAGAATTTATTTTTTTTCATTTTTTGATCCTTAAAATTCACCAATACCTCTTTGCATTCCAATCTAACATCTTCACTAACTTTGGGGTAGGGTTTCATGCCATGATGAGTTCCTGCTAAGTGATACTTGAATCTATTCACTCCTCTCGAAACATCTTTGATTGTAAAATTTACTTCTTAAATATTGCTCCCCAAAAACTTCAATAACATATTTTCACACAATATCTTTTTTTGAATTTTTTGAATTGGAGGAACTCATCCTGAAAAAAAATGCCAATAAAAATATTTACATTTCTATATAACAATATATTTAAGAAAAAAATAATAGCTTAACAAGACACAATTGAAAGGAATTTAAAAATGAAATTCAAAATTTAATTAGTTTAAAGTTTAAACTTTAAATTTAAAAAACTAATATTATTTAAGAGGAATTTAGATTTACCAATGAAATTAAGAATTTTATTGGTTTAAATTTTAAAATTTTAAATTAAAAAATATATATATTTTTTTAGAGGAATTTAAAAAAAATTGAAATTTTTATTATTTTAATTTATCAAAATTGATAATTTAAAAAAATTGATAAAAAAAATATTTAGATATTAAGAGTGGGAGAGCTTGAACCCTTAGAGAGATGAGTTGGGAGGGGGGAAAAGCAAGATGAAGAGAAGAGGGAGAGTTCAAAAAGGAGGGTGCAATTAACAAACCTGCATTAAATAGTGAAAAACCCTAAGTCCTCAAATTACCGAATACTCGAAATACCAAATTCACGAATTCTCAAAATACCAAATTCCCGAATTCCTAAAATATCAAATTCTAGAATTCCTGAAATACTGAATTTTCAAATTCCCAAATAGCTGAAATCACCAATTGCCAAAAATTTAAAAGTGCCAAAATGTTGTATCAAAAAGTCAAAAACACGGAGCCATTTTTTTTTCGAAAAAAATCTGTATAAAACCATAATAAACGCATTTTTAATTTTTCATTTTTTTCGAACACCTCGACGTGTTTCGAGTTTGCTTTGCCCCCTGGCACATTTTAAGGCGTGCCTTGTTTATGCCTATGAAAACTATGGTTTCATCTTATTATAACATCCAAGCTAGATCTTTCAATTAAGCCAGATGGCTTAGGCATGGCATGATTTAGTCATGCCTACATGGCATGGCTAAGGCAATGTCGAGTCAGAGTTCCTGGCATGGGAGGTGTAGCATGGCATGACCCGGTACGATGTCCCATGTCGGCTAGTTTCAGCTTGGTTGGAATAGGTCATTCTAGACATGACCTAGGCTATCCTAGAATGAACCAGACAAGCCTAGTCTGACCCAGGGTATCTTAGAATGAACATGCTTACCAAGACTGAACCTAGACCAGCCTAAAATGAACTAGGTTTGCCTAGCCAAGCCTAACCTAACTTGGCACAACACAACATGACTTGGAAAAAAAGCCATGTCAATGGACTTTGTTGGGCCACCCATTTTTAGAGCTATGTTGACACAAATCGGCCCATGCTAAAAATTGTGTCGTGTCCAATACGACATGGTAGCCTGAATGAGCCTAAAAAATAAGTCATATGGCACATCCCATCTGACACCTCTAATATAAACATAAAAACTTGTTAGACAATTATTTCTTCTCCAACATAATTCTTAAAAACTTGTAAATAGGAAGGAGAACTTATCACATTTTTTTCACATATTCACGAAGAGGAATAAGTAAATATTTAACCTCATTAATATCATCTTTTACTATAATATTCAATGCATGAGTGAAACACGCTCACATGAAAAAAAAATTCTATATAATTTATTCTTATTAAAATTTTGTATCAAACTTTTAACTATCACATCATTAGAACTTGTATTATCTATGGTCAATATGCAAAGTTTATCAATATTTCATCCTAATAATCACGTCTTTATGGCTTGAGCAATAACTTCACCATGATGGAGAGTTGTAACAACACAAAAGTTGATGATTTTTTTTATAACTTTTTATCCATATCAATAAAGTGTGTCATGAAAAACATATATCCAAGATCGTGGACAGAAGTCTAAATTAGTGTTCAAAGATACTCCATTCAATTGAGGTATTAAATATCTCATTTAAATTTTGTCTTGCATTTAAATATATTTCAACACAATCTTTGTTTATTATATTTTGAGATTTCAGTTGAAATTTTGATTGCACCACACTATAAAATTTCTTGAAGCACTTTTTACCATAGAATCAAATGATAATCCATCAATAATAATCATTCTAGCAAGTTTTGTATGACTCAAGTTCTCAATTAAATATTCAAATACAAACATGTCATTTACCTTATGGCATTAAATAGAATAATAAATGTTATTGTTTGTCATATTTTTGATATGAATATTTAGTACACTTCTCAAGTTGCCTCCTAAGCATGCTACTTCTTTGAGAGCTAGAGCACCTAACTATGTGATTATAATAATTAAATATTATTTGATTTGCTTTCCTATCATCCTCATTTTTTAATTTAGTAAAATAATTTTAAATACTAGACATTGAGTTATATGATTTTTTTTTGTTTAGGACTTAATACAAAATTTTTTGCAGAGGATATATTTGTGATTCTTTCTTCATTACATTTTCCATCATTGACATTGACAATGACAATTTGACTTGTGTGAGTGAGTGAGTAAGTGAGTGTGTGTGTGTGTCGGTGTGTGTGTGTGTGTATAACACTATATATATGCATAGAAAATATAAATATACAACTTCATTGGTTAGAGGGGCACAATATTTAGTACATATACAAAATACAAATATTGAAATGCATAAGTATAACATATGTTTTACACTCACGCACACACACACACACACAAAATAGTGTGTTACAGTTGGGCTAGCCTCAAAGCATGAAGGTAATGGGCTTGATGAAGAGGACCAACAAGCAAGGGGAGCTAGGATTATCAATAGGATTATCAATGATGGGTTGGACTTGCCACAAGGTCCAATAACAAGGTCTAGATCCAAGAAGTTACAACAAGCCTTAAGTGGCTTCTTCCAAGGATGGGCTAACAAAGAGAGCCCATTTGAGAGTCCAAGGTCCACAACAAATGGAGAGCATCAAGATTGGACTTTATTCACTCTAACTAAGGTCCAAGTCCATGAAGAATCAAACTAGGCCGAATTACATGGGCCTTTTGAAGCTAGGTCGAAATATTTAGATTTAATTAAAAAGGATACTTTAGTCTTTTTATGCTTAAGTTAACTTCTAGGGTTTTGTTTAGTCTATTTAAAAACAAAACCTAGCCATATTGTGGGGGAACTTTTAACTTTTTTATGATATGTTTTGATTGTTCTTGAAATTTGGCTTGAATTCTTGTATTCTTGTTGAATGCATTAAACACTTATCAAAGATTTGATCCATCTTTGTGGCGTGCTAGGGTTAGGGTTTAAAAGCTTAATTTCCTTTAAGTTCTAATCCTAATTGATCATTCATAATCTGATCTAGAGTTGATTCTAGGGTTTGAATCCAAATTGCTATAGGGTTTGTATGTTAGTGTCATACGGGTTCATATTTGAAGAGGGGTTCGTATAATCTATTCATCCAAGTTCGTAACATTTGGTATCAGAGCTTGGACTCTTGAAATCAGATTGCTTATCTTTAAAAAAAAAAAAATTTCGAAATCTTGAAGAAAATTCAAGGGGACTCCTACTGTTAAGGGGTTATTAGTTGGCAAATCAGATTGGGACTCTTAATTCCTAATCAAAAGGGGATTGGAATTGATTTTGGCAATTTTACGGTAGTGGCAGTTTCGTACTTTTGGTGTTTTCGGTGGCTATTTTGGGTGGAAACAGGCTTCCGGTTCAAACTCACAGCTTTGCTGTGACATCCATCGCTTTTCGGCCAAATTCCATCGTTTAGGCCTTCAAAAATAGGTTTTTAGTATTTTTATGACTTTTTTTTTCCTTTTTTTTTAGGGTTTGTTTTAGAGTTTGCCTTATTCACCTTGCTGGTTACTTTGTTTATTGTTTCCTTTTACATTATTATTGCATCTAGATAGTTCTTCTACTTGTCAATTGCTTCAATTGAGTTTTCATCATTGGAATTCTGATTTTTCTTTCAAACGAAACATACACTTGTTAATTTTTCAATTAAAACAGTTTTTGATTCAATTAAGTGTTTGAATCTTGTTTCTGGTGCGTAGTAAAGACTGTGATTAGATTTTTGGTGTGGTGTTTCTTGATTTAATCAGAATATTTGAAAACAAGCTTGAGTGGTGTGAGGTTAACCCGTGAGTGTTCTTATTGATTGTGAGAAACACGAGTGACCATCTCCAATTTGTTTGAGAGCAAACACGTGAGGGAGTGTGTGAGGATTCTAACTTTTATTTGCAGGTATGTCGTTTGGTTCTAATGGTAATGATGAGATTAGAAGGCATCATGAGGGTATTCCATTAGCACAAATGCAAGCTAATGAGAGGACACGACAGAATATTGCAACCCTTAATGAACGAATGGAGAGATTGGAGCTGGAGTTGCGCAATGAGACTAGGAAGATTAAGAATGAGAAGACTAGAACCTTGGAGGATAATCAAAGAACATTGCTTGACCAATTTGCTGTTTTGAATAGAAACATGGGGAATAGGCAAGATGTGCGGGCTGAAGCACCGAACCTGGGTATGAATGCACAAAATGTTGGTGGGCACAATCCAAGGCAGCCACAACACGTGAGGAATAATGAGTACTTTGATCAGGATGATGATGAGTTTGATAACCCAGTACATGTGGGTCATGGTAGAGGCTTTGATATAGGTTTAGGTGCTAGAAGAAACCCTGCTTTTGGTAGGTATGGTGGCAATTACAATGGTAATGGGTATAACAATAATGATGTGGACCAAAATTTGGGTAGCATCAAATTTAGGATACCAAACTTTGCTGGTAGAACTGACCCTGAAGCCTATTTAGAGTGAGAGAAAAGGGTCGATCTTATATTTGATTGCCATAAATTTTCTGATGAGAAGCAGCTGAAGTTAGTTGTTAGTCATTTTACAGATTATGCTATTTTGTGGTATGAACAGATGGTAGTGAGTAGGAGACGAAATGAGGAAGAGCCTATCAATAGTTGGGTGGCTCTTAAGTTTGTTATGAAGAGGAGATTTGTACCTGTGCATCACCAAAGGGAGCTGTACCAAAAACTCCAATACTTGAGACAAGGTATAAAGAGCATAGAGGATTATTTTAAGGAGATGGAGATGTTAATGGCTAGATTAGACTTACAAGAGGAGATGGAGGCCACAATGTCACGTTTTCTTAGAGGAATGAACAAGGAGATTGCTGACCAGGTTGAGTTGCAACCTTATGTGGAGATTGATGAAATAGTGCACCTTACTATTAAGGTAGAAAGACAACTCAAGCCGAGGGGGATAGCCAAAAAAGAGTACAAACCGAATTGGTCTTCAAATTCTGGTTCAAAACCAAATTGGGGAACCAATTCCAGCGCTAAACCGAACTGGAGCAATGATGACAAAGGTAGAAAATTTGATGCTAACAAATCTATTTTACAGGATACCAAGCAAAAAGGAGTGGCTGAATCAAGGGGAACTTCTAAGACTGAGCCACCTAAACCAAGAAACAGATACATCAAGTGTTTTAAATGCTTGGGAAACAGACACATTGCATCTCAATGTCCAAACCGAAGAGCAATGATTATAACAGATCATGGAGATATTGAGACTGACGATGAGAGTGAAGAGGAAGATGCTCCACAAGAACAAGATAGTAGTGATGATGGCATTGAGGAGCCAATGAAAGGAGAGCTTTTGGTGGCTAGACGTACACTCAATACACAAATGAAGGATGAAGATGACATGGAGCAGCAAAGAGACAACATCTTTCACACTAGATGCCATGTACAAGGTAAGACTTGCAACCTTATTATTGATAGTGGTAGTTGTACAAATGTTGCTAGTGTGTCTATGGTTGAAAAATTGGGTTTGAAATTGATTCCCCATCCTAGACCCTATAGATTGCTTTGGTTAAATAATTGTGGTCAAATGAAAGTGAATAAACAGGTTATAGTGTCCTTTCAAATTGGAAGATATGTTGATGAGGTGCTATGTGATGTAGTACCAATGCATGCTGGCCATGTCCTGTTAGGTAGACCATGGCAATTTGATAGTAAAGTTTCACATGATGGCTTTCTTAATAGGTATTCATTTGTGCATGATGGGAGAAAAGTTACATTAACACCTCTTTCTCCTAAGGAAGTGTATGCTGATCAATGTAAGATTGAAAAAGAGAGAGTTGAGGCTGAAAAAGAAAAGACCATAATTGTACCACCCAAGAGTGGTAAGGATAGTGGCATTGAGTCTAGTGAGAAACCAAAGGTGAAAAAGGGTAGTTTTTTGGCTAGGGAAAGTGATGTTAGGCATGCATTGCATGCTAATAGAGTCGTGTTTTTTATTACTTATAAAGATGTTTGTTTGAACACTACTAATGCACTTGATCTTGCCTTGCCAAGAGAGTTTGTTGCTTTGTTGCAGGAGTTTGATGATGTGTTTCCCGAGGAGATGCCGGGTGGTTTACCACCTGAAAGAGGAATAGAACATCAAATAGACTTTGTGCTAGGGGCTGCCATACCAAATAGACCAGCATATCGAAGCAATCCAGAGGAGACAAAGGAGCTTCAAAGACAAGTCGATGAGCTGATGTCAAAAGGATATGTGAGGGAGAGTTTGAGTCCATGCGTTGTTCCTGTGATTTTGGTACCCAAGAAAGATGGCACGTGGAGAATGTGTGTGGACTGTCGTGCAATCAATAAAATAATGGTAAAGTATCATCATCCTATCCCTAGGTTAGATGATATGCTTGATGAGTTGCATGGTGCATGTCTATTTACTAAGATTGATTTGCGTAGTGGCTATTATCAAATTCGCATGAAATATGGTGATGAATGAAAAACGGCATTTAAGACTAAGTATGGATTGTATGAATGGTTAGTTATGCCTTTTGGACTTACAAATGCTCCTAGTACATTCATGAGATTAATGAATCATGTACTACGTGAATTTCTTGGTAAATATGTGGTTGTATATTTTGATGATATTTTGATTTATTCTAGGTCATTAGATGAACATGTCATGCATGTTAGGGCTGTTTTAGATGTTCTTCGAAAAGAGAAGCTTTTTGCTAATCTTAAGAAGTGTAGTTTTTGTTTAGATCGAGTTAATTTTCTTGGTTTTATTGTTGGTATGCATGGTGTGGAGGTAGATAGTGAAAAGGTGAAGGTTATCAAGGAATGGCCGAAACCTACCAATATGAGTCAAGTAAGAAGTTTTCATGGTTTGGCTAGTTTTTACAGGATGTTCATTAAGGATTTTAGCACCATTGCTGCACCCTTGAATGAACTAGTTAAAAAAATGTTGTTTTTCATTGGGGTGATGCACAAGAACATGCTTTTAATTTGCTTAAAGTAAACTTGTGTAATGCACCTTTGCTAGTTTTGCCTAACTTTGATAAGATTTTTGAGATTGAATGTGATGCTAGTGGAGTTGGAATTAGGGCTTTTTTGATGCAAGAGGGGCGGCCAATATGCTATTTTAGTGAGAAATTGAATGGGGCAGCCTTGAATTATCCTACATATGACAAGGAGTTGTTTGCCTTGGTTTGTGCACTTCAAACATGGCAGCATTACTTGTGGCCAAAAGAGTTTGTTATACACACAGACCATGAGTCATTGAAGCATCTAAAGGGGCAAGACAAGCTGAACCGAAGACATGCAAAGTGGATGGAGTTTATAGAAACATTCCCTTATGTGATCAAGTACAAGAAAGGTAAGGATAATGTGGTTGCTGATGCACTTTCACGAAGGTATGCACTTCTTAATACTCTAGATTCTAAGTTGTTGGGTTTTGAGTATATTAAAGAGTTGTATATTGATGATGCTGATTTTGGTAAAGTGTATGGTACTTGTGTTAATGGGAATGCTTTTGCTGATTTTTATGTCTGTGATGGTTTTTTGTTTAAAAAGAACAGGTTGTGTGTGCCTACTTGTTCTTTGCGTTTGTTGTTGATAAAAGAGACACATGGGGGTGGCTTGATGGGTCACTTTGGGGTTGATAAGACTTTTTCTCTTATTTGGGATCATTTCTTTTGGCCTGGCATGAGACGGGATGTGCAAAGAATTTGTAGTAAGTGTGTTGTTTGCATGCAGGCTAAGTCCAAATTGAAACCCCATGGTTTGTATGCACCTTTACCCGTTCCTGAAATACCATTGGTAGACTTATCTATGGATTTTGTGCTTGGATTGCCTAAGACTAGGAAGGGTAGCGACAGCATTTTTGTTGTTGTGGATCGTTTTAGTAAGATGGCTCATTTCATACCTTGTCATAAAACAGATGATGCACGTCATATTGCTGATTTGTTCTTTAGGGAAGTTGTGCGTTTGCATGGTATACCTAGAACTATTGTTAGTGAAAGGGATGTGAAATTTTTGAGTCATTTTTGGCGTGTTCTTTGGGGTAAATTAGGTACTAAGTTATTATTTTCTACTTGTCATCCCCAAACAGATGGCCAAACTGAGGTGGTTAATAGAACTATGGTGTAATTGCTTCGTGCTTTGATTTCTAAGAATCTTAAGTCTTGGGAAGATTTATTACCATATGTTGAGTTTGCATAAAATAGGGCTGTTCATAGCACTACACATACTTCACCATTTGAGGTAGTATATGGTTTTAATCCCTTGACTCATATTGATTTGATTCCTTTGCCTATTAACAATCTTGTGAGTGATGATGGTGTTTCTAAGGCTGATTTGGTGAAGTCCATGCACAAGCAAGTGAAGGAAAGGATTGAGAAGCAAAACACAAGGACAGCCGAGAGGGTGAACAAGGGAAGAAAGTTGGTTGTGTTCAAGCCTGGTGATTGGGTTTGGGTTCATTTTCGAAAGGAAAGGTTCCCAAATCAAAGGAAGTCGAAGTTGAGTTCAAGGGGTGCTGGTCTATTTCAAGTGGTGGCAAGGATCAATGATAATGCCTACAGGATTGATTTACAAGGTGAGTATAATGTGAGTGGAACATTCAATGTTGCTGATTTAACTCCTTTTGATGTAGGTGATGAGATTGAGCTTGATTCGAGGATGAATCATCCTAAAGAAGGAGGGAATGTTACAGTTGGGCTAGCCTCAAAGCATGAAGGTAATGGGCTTGATGAAGAGGACCAACAAGCAAGGGGAGCTAGGATTATCAATAGGATTATCAATGATGGGTTGGACTTGCCACAAGGTCCAATAACAAGGTCTAGATCCAAGAAGTTACAACAAGCCTTAAGTGGCTTCTTCCAAGGATGGGCTAACAAAGAGAGCCCATTTGAGAGTCCAAGGTCCACAACAAATGGAGAGCATCAAGATTGGACTTTATTCACTCTAACTAAGGTCCAAGTCCATGAAGAATCAAGCTAGGCCGAATTACATGGGCCTTTTGAAGCTAGGCCGAAATATTTAGATTTAATTAAAAAGGATACTTTAGTCTTTTTATGCTTAAGTTAACTTCTAGGGTTTTGTTTAGTCTATTTAAAAACAAAACCTAGCCATATTGTGGGGGAACTTTTAACTTTTTTATGATATGTTTTGATTGTTCTTGAAATTTGGCTTGAATTCTTGTATTCTTGTTGAATGCATTAAACACTTATCAAAGATTTGATCCATCTTTGTGGCGTGCTAGGGTTAGGGTTTAAAAGCTTAATTTCCTTTAAGTTCTAATCCTAATTGATCATTCATAATCTGATCTAGAGTTGATTCTAGGGTTTGAATCCAAATTGCTATAGGGTTTGTATGTTAGTGTCATATGGGTTCATATTTGAAGAGGGGTTCGTATAATCTATTCATCCAGGTTCGTAACATAGTGTATGTGGATGATTATATGTATATATAGGCATGCACTCATACTAAACATACATTTATATAATTATATATATATATTGCAATGTATATGTATGTATAAACTATAATTTTATTTAATGCATATTTTGAAACTATTTTATACTAAGAGTCATTTTTAGTTATTTTTTTTCTTTTAACTATTTTGCATCATTTTCTTGTTTTAATGAATGAATATGCAATGAATTGAATTTATGGAAATATATGTATCCTTTACATAGTAGATGAATTGGCATGTAGAGTTTGACGTATACATTGAAAATTGAATTATCATTTCTTGTGGAATATAAGTTTGAACCAAACTTTAAAATGATTCAATTTTAAATAAACATGTGATTTGCATCTTGTCAAGCCTACTCTGAATACTCATAAGTCCGATGTTTTTGAATTTTGATGTTCAATATCTTAGATAGGTAATTGCAGGATTTACAACTATGTCATTCATTGAGTATCACAGAGCAAATGACGGTATGGTAGTGAACATCGGGTTCCCCTATTTTGAGTCTTGTCCAACCTAAAGGTGTCAAATGAACCAAGTACCCTGTGCAAGGCCCCTAGCTCGACCTGATTCAGCAATGCATGGTCCCGCAAGGCATGGTCTAGAACTGTGCCTTAGGCTGAGCCAGCCCACCCAATGGGACAGGTGACGGGTCTTGCCTTGATGTGCTAACAAGAGCCGTTAAAACTTAAAACTAATGGCATTTTGAAAATTTAATGTCTCAATAAAACTAATTGTGTTTTAATAAATTTCAAGTTTGAACAAGGGTCTTCAATGGGGCGGGGTGGCCCGGCCCATAAATATTAGGCACGCGGCCCGTGGCAGGTCGGGCTTATAAGCCAGTTGACTAGTCAATGGGGGGTCGGGGCAGGCTTTTGAATTTTTAAAGGTCTGTGGCCCAGCCCGTTGGCTTTATACATAATGAGTTCAACTAATCTTAGCTGGGCTTAATGGGCTTAACTAACTTGGACTAAGTTGGCCCATAATCATTAAGCCTAATATCTTTAATAAAAAAATTTGATAGTTACATACGCTAGGAATTAAACGTGAGACCTTCAGCTTAAGAATGATGCACTTTGCCAACTCACCAATGCCCTGCTTTTGTAATTATATTACTTATACTTATATATATTTAGTTCAATTACAAAATTTAAATGAGAAAGAAACTTCAAATGGTCATATGACAGTTTGACATTTTCTAAAATGCCAAAAATGCCCTCGAACGGTCATATAACCGTTAGACAATTTATTTATTTTTTTTATATTTTTAATTCTTGATTTTTTTTCCTATGAATACTCAACTTTTTTCACATTTTTTCATCATATCCTCTTCATTTCTCTAATTCTCTGCAAATTTTCTCAATTTTTCCTCATATTAGTTAATATTCAATTTTCTTTCAAATTTTTTTTATTTGCATAGTATTATTGGTTATGCAATTTAAGCGTTGGTAGCTCTAGTAATTCGGATTTGAAGAAATTTCGGCTTTGGTTCATCAATTGAGTAACATCCTCTAACTTTACTTTTTATTTGTTATATTTTTATTTTTAGTTTAGTATAATATTATATTAATAATTTAAAAATGGAAAGTGCATGTGTATCTTCTTCTAATTCACATGAATCATTAAGTAAGAAAATTAGTTCACGTATATGGAATTTTTTTGATAGAGTTGAAATAATTTTAGAAAATAATAAAAATGAAATAAAAGTAAAATGTAAAATATGTAGTAAATTTCTTAGTGGTGGATCAAATCCAGTCACAAGTCATCTAAATAGATATTATGAACATTGTAAAACTAAAAATAATGTAGATATTAGAAATTATATGCAATTAGGTAAAGATGAGAGTACAAATTTATAAACAATTTCTTATGATGGATCTTATTGTCGTGAAGAAATGATTGATTACATAATAAGAGCTGAACAACCTTTTAATATAATGGAAACTCATGATTTTTCAAAAATAATTCACATAGTTATTAATCCTCAATCTAGGGGTTGGTCTGGAAATATTGTTAAAAGAGATTATGAAAAAATTTCATATAGAAAAAAAATTTAAAAAATTATTTTGCAAAATTTCAAGGGAATATTTGTTTAACTTCTTATATTTTGACATCTTTAACACACACTAGTTGTTTATGTATTACGACTCATTATATAGATAGTGAATGGAAATTAAATAAAAGAATAGTTTCATTCAAAATAATAAATACTCCACATAATGGTCAAAATATAGTAGGTTTAATACATAATAAAATCATAGATTTAGGTATTCATGATAAAATATTTACAATAACATTAGATAATACTTCTAATAATAATGCGATAGTAAATAGATTAAAAAGATTTTGGCAAATAAATGAAGATCATAGCAAATTATTTCATGTACGTTGGTGTGCACGTATTTTAAATTTAATTGTAAAAGATAGATTGAAACAAGTTGATAGTACACTAGAAAAAATTAGAGGCATTGCATATAGTATCAATAGTTCTCAAGCAAAACATAAATTATTTTTTGATTGTTGTAAAATAGCAAATATGAAAAGAAAAAATATAAGTTTAGACATGCCAATTAGATGAAATTCTACTTTTAAATTTTACAAAATATCATAAAATATAAAAAATTAGTACAATTATATGAAATGCAATTATCTACTTATAATTCTAACATAGATCTTGATTTGTCAAATGTTATGATTGGCACAATGAAAACCTTTTACGAGATCTTTTTGAAAATTGTGATACTTCAACAAATATTTTGTGTGGTGTGTATTATCCAACTTATCATCAAGTTATTTTTGCAAATAACTAATATTTATTTTATACTTCAAAAATATTTAAATTTTGAAATATTTAAAGATATCATTTTTGCAATGGTAAAAAAATTAAAAAATATTGGGGAGATATACCTTTAATCTATTATATTTGTTTAATTGTAGACCCTATATTAAAATTTAATGCTTTAGATGAATGACTACTAGTTATTTATTTTTTTGATAAAATTAAAAATTGAAGAAATTAAAAATGATGTAATTTTATTAATACATAATTTATATGGTATTTATAAAAAAAAATATGGCAATAATATTAGTTTTATTAACTTATCATCCACTACAAGCTCTTCACATTTTTATAAAAGTGCTTTAGAAATATTCAAAAGTAGAAAAAAAGACAACAACTAGTTCTCCAAATAATGTGAATGATATAGATAGATATCTTAATGTAGAAACAATTCCATTTGAAGATAATGAAAATTTTGAAACTTTAGTATGATGGAAGAAACAACAAAATAAATATCCGGTATTATCAATTATTGTATGTGATGTATTAACTGTGCATGTAAGTACAGTTGCATTAGAAATTACTTTTAGTGCAAGTGGAAAAGTGGTTAGTGAAAGGCAAAATAATTTGTCACCTGAAACCATAGAAATAGAAATATGCTTAAAAGATTGGAAGATAGCGAACAAGAGATTGCATGATTATATTCAAGAAGCCGCATTAGTAACTGATATGAAAAAGTTAAAACTATCTAGACATGAATGGATTCATGATTCTTCTCCTTCACCACCGGACAATAATGATTAAATTATTTAATAAAGTATTTTTCTATGTATTGTATTTTTTGTGGTAGAAAATTACAAATGATTGACAAATAATTAGGTGTCAACTTAGTTGGGATGTAATTATTTTGTAGTGATAAAAAATTTTTCTATTTTTTTATATGTAATACATGATTTTTCCCCTTACCTACATTTTCAGTAATATATTTTTCCAAAGTGTATGGGATTAAGGCTAGTCCACGGAATTAAGGTGGGCTGGTCAACGGGCTAATAGGCCGGCCTCGGGGCCTAAAATGGAGCTCAGGGCCTGCCTTTAATAAGTTTTTGGCCGGGCTTGGCCCAATTGGGCCTAGGATGGGCTTACCTTGTCGGGATGAACGGGCCGCGGGCTTTTTGGAGACCCCTGAGTCTGAACAAAACGAAAAGAGTTTTAAATAAATTTAGGCATCAGTGTGTCCTCAATAAAATGAATGGTGTCTTAATAAAATCTGTTTCCATAAAACCAGCTGTTAGCATATAACTGTGAAAAATTATTTTTGATGTTTTCAGTATATTTTTTCATATAAAACTATGGTCGTGGGATGTTTGAATATGACCTACCATCATTTTTTTTGGCAGCTTCAATGTAAGTTAATTTTGTATTATTATATCATTTTCCAATTTCACATAAGTCTTCTCATCCGCTTATGATTAAAATTGTTTCAATTTAGTAGTTTTCTGTTTACCATATAACCTAAACTTTCCAGTTTGGTTAATTGTCTAAATATTCGTACCACCAGATCCTTCCGTACGTCAACAAACTCGGGTGTCTATCCAATCTCTACCAATTACCAACGATTGTTTGCTTCCCCGTCGTCTCCGTATTTAGGCACCAGAAATACTTTGCTTAAGTCTTGATTTTAAAAATAAAAAACATAATGATTCTGGCAACTGCCTCACAACATACAAGTGTATAGATTATATGCAAATGTCTATATTTTATAAACATAATATTTATTAGACTGACCACGGATACATATATTACCATGTAAATATATTTATATATTTTCATGTTATGTATGTGTGTATATATATATATATATGTATATATGTATATATATATATTTTGGTTTTACTTGGTTTTGGGCGCAAAATTAATCTATAAAGAATTTGAATCCTGGCATTTGCAATGTTTAATTTTGTAGGTGGATTCAAAAAATGCATAATATTTAAATTATAGAAATTCTAATTTAGTTTGGCCTTGTATATGTTATACATATTGGTCTTTGGCTATGTATCAAGTTTGGTTGCATGTGGTTATGAGCTTGACCCCCAACCCGTCTTGTTTAAATTCAGGTCGAGAAAACTCAACACTGATGGGTTGACCTGACCTATGTTGAAACCAAAGAAAACTGAGTCCAGAGATTTATGTTTTATTTTTTTTAAAATTTTATAAAAATTTATCAAACAAAGCAACTTAATTTTTCTTAGAGATGTATGCTAGGCCATAATATCTTGACATGACTTGTGTTCTTTGGGCTATTGTCATAACAGGCATGTCATGATATAAATCACATGGTATTTCTATGACTAGGTTTCTAATCTCATTTGGCTTGTAGCTAGTCATATCAATCATTAGTGATTGGATGTCATGTTCTGTTGGGTATGACTTGTAGGGTAGGTGGCATTGGGTTTGTGCCATGTGTAGGGCTGGTAATGGGCCATGATTGGTAGTGTCAGGTTGTTTTGGTTGTGGTTAAGGTAGCAGTCAGCTTGAACTGAATGTGAGTTAAAATATTTTATTATTTTTATGGTATATTAATGTAAATTAAAATATTACTTATAAATATAATATCATTTATAAAAGTTTAGTGTGTAACATTTATATTGTATTATAAAATTAAACGAATTAAAATGAAATTAACTATGAAAAAGATAACTAACAAGCATAATTTTAATATAATACAGAATATAACATGAAATATATTTGGTATAAATTTAAAAATAAATAAAATATCATATCATGTGAAATAAAATAATTCAAAATAATAGAAATTATCAATTCATATTATTAGTATTTTAGTACAGATATAAATCATCATTGTCATGTATATGAAGCTATTGTTGGTAATGATTTCAATATTCTCGATTTTAATGTCACGAGTCATTTATTCATAATAATTTTTATTTTATCTTTAATGTTCATCCTCATTTTTTCTATTCTTTAATGCTTCCAAATGCCTATATGATATTTTGTCAGTCTTGATCTCCTATATGAAATGAAATTAGTTGAGATAGAAAAAATACATGATAATATATGATATGTGGATTTGTATAATTTTTATCACTTCATATTAAATTTCTTATTATCATGTGAAATAATAGAGCAGATAATCAATATCTAACTATTAAAATAATTCGCCCTTATTTAATAAATTACCTTTGTTCGTAATTAATTAAATAGAAAATTCATTTTCTTTGAATCTAATCTTCATGTTCATACTCAAAGTTTAGCTATAATTATCATATATAGTAATGTAATATATAAATATGTTAATTTTTTTGTGAATAAAACATTAAAGTTCACCTACTTTGTTCATGCAAGTGGGTGTGTATCTCGATGTATTTTTTGCTTCTATATAGGTTGTCAAACAATATAAAGTTTGAATAGAGGATCAACACCCCAAATTTCTGATTCCCTTTACAATAGTCATGATACTAAATGTTGTCTCATTTATATTTACTAAATATGTTGTTAATGTTGTGTGTGTATTTGAGCACAATATAAGTGGTCAAAGTATGTACAAATGAATAGATGTTCATGTCATGCATAATTTTCAGGAATTTTATCAAATAAATTTTTATATCTTAGTTTGAATCATCAATAATATGTTTATCACTCATATTATTAGTGTAATCAAATATTACGTGTTAGTAGCCAATATATGGTTCTAACATAAGGTATGTATAATTTTAATGGTGTCCCAATCTATTTGAATTTTTTTAAGCCTTAGTGTTTCATTAACAAACATAGATGGCTAAAGTCTTGTTGTCTACAGTATGCTAGATATCTTAAGATATTTTAGAGAATTTCTTATTTTTTTTAAATAAGAAAAATAATGTTTATTTCCACCAATGCTACAAGGCCAATTATGTAATATATACACTTAATGTGAAAAAAATCATTTAAATGTTTGTCTCTAATAGTTTTGACAATAAAACTAATGCTTATTCCGTTATTAAACGTATTATCAAAAGTAAAACAAAAAAAATTTATCTCTGATATCATGTTTTTTCAAAAATCTATCATACAGTCATATATGACAAGATCATTATAATGGAGGATCTTAAAAATCCTAAAATTTTTATATTACATTTTTATTTTAAATCTGCATAGTGAGTAGTGAGGCAAATGAAAGATTCATTATCACAAATAAACTATATATTAGATGTCACATGCATCATTATATTATATTTTTTAAATTTATTAATTATTAAATATTAATTATTTTTCTAATTTATATTATTTTATTATATTATTCTTATTTGTAATCCTAAGAATCCTATGATAAATATGCTAAAAGTAGTCTATAAATTTTGACAATCCTAAATCTTACAAAAACTTAATTAGAAGACTCATAATCATAATTAGTTTGGTCATGTTTTATCTCCTAAAGTTAGTGTAGTATATGGAGTGGATTAAAGAAGCTAAATTTGATCCTACTTTAAAGACTATGACACTTAGTTAGGTTGCATCACGTATTTTTGTCATCTGAAATGAGTATTATAATAGTTTTATATTCATTATCTAACATATTATATTTTGTGGTACATTGATCGGCATATTTCTTAAGATAAATAGTGTCATATACACTCTCATACATATATATATTTTTTTATAAAATATATATTATGTTGATTCTTTTTTGACACTTATAGAATTTTTATTTTAGTATCTTAAAGTGAGTCCATATTACAATAGTTTGCCTAGTTTTACGTTTTTAAAATAAATGAGTTTGGGTCAATGTCATTAGAAAGAACTTAGTTTCAGCATGAGATTTTTTGCTCCTGTTATTATTATTATCTATATTTATGTGAAATTCATTATCATTAAACTCATTATTTATTTATTTTTTATTTAAATTTCAAATTTTAAACTATTTAATAACAAAATATAAAAAAATAATAAAATAAATTTGTGTTGTAATTGCAACTATGTAAAGTTTTTTGAGTAGTAGCTTGTGCCCCAAAATTGTTTTCCAATTATCACCAACTCTTCTTTTTTTTTTTCTAAATTTTGCTAGTCCAAGTTAGCCGACAATATATATAATAAATAATAAAAAATTAAATTTTTAATTTTATATAGACATTTAACTCAAAAAATGAGACGAAAGAGAGTGAGAGATAAAGAAATTAATAGAGAAAATGAAATTCAAGAGAAGTACTATTCTCTAATTATAATTTTTTATCATATTAAAATTATATATATATATATTGTTGTTTATGTTTTTTTTTTAAATTTTAAATTGGCATAAATTTGACATTCATTGAATTTCTTCTTGTAGCCATTGAAAATAAATCTGATGGATATAAAGTTTAGAAACATTTTTTTAAAAATTTTTAATTGACATAAAAAGTGGTAGGTTATAACTTTCATTTTCCATGTTGATGCCCATGACATGCTACATAATGGGCATGGCAACCAACTAGATTGCCATTTTTTTAAAAGAAAATTTTGGGTTGTGACCCGTGTCCCGTGACCCATGCTTGATTATGGGTCACAGACTTATAGGTCACATGCTAATGGGCTAGGAAAATAGGTCGTGCCTAGCTCAGCATGTACAACTATCCCTGGCTCAGCATGTGCAACTATCCCTGGCTCAGCATGTACAACTATCCATGGCTCGGCACAACATGAGTTCTATCTTAGGTTGACACGACCCTAGTCTAGGCACGATTCTGGAATGTATAATTCAAGGGTAGGCATGTCTATTTCTAGTCGTACATTGCATTGTGCTTCGGTTTCCTGACACACTTGAAACCTCTAATTTTGCCCATGGATATTAAAAAAAATTAAATCTTTTTTTTTTTAAATTTATAAATTAGTTTTCAAGTTTCAAAACTATTTTAAAATTTTGTAGCAACCAATTTCTTCTAAAATAACTTGTGATTTTTCATGGTGGGAGACTTCTGAAGGTATAAAAGCTCAATGGTTTTTATTTTTGGTTTTGCTTGATCTGTATTGGAGGAAAGGGGCCGAAATGATGAATGGTTGTTTGGATTGTCAATTAGGACTGTTTGGAATTAATTAATTGTTCTAATGTGTATGCTAGGTTGAAATTGTATTTTGAATATATAGAATGTGACCTAAGAGGTATGAATTAGGTCTGGTATATTTAAATTTGAGGGAAAATGTATTTAGAATGAAATTGAGGTGATAATTAGTGAAATTAAAGGTAGAATCAATTGAATGTGAATTTCTGTTTGAAGGTTGATTTGGACAGAATCATAGGATGAGCTAATTGACAAATCATAAGGCAAATTTGACATCATTGGAAAGATATGGATGTTAGTGAAATTTTTCCACTAGCTTCATGTCTTTTCGACATCTGTAGAGAAAGATATGAGCAAAATACTAACTAATGTGCAATCTAGAAAGATATGACCAAATTGAGTAGTGAATAACAAGGTATGACTCATTATGATTTTTACTTTATCTTGATATTTCTTTTTCTTGCATGAATATTGGTATAGCAAACGAAGTTGGGGAAGGATCACCCGTTCAGGGTGAATAGCCTAGTTGAGCCTGGACTAATAGGGAGGTTAGTAAATTTATATCATCATACTTGCACATTTGAAATATATAGTAGTGTCTTCATTATTTGACTTGATCGTAGTAATTGACTATGATTAAGATCCTCATTCTTGAGCATTCATTGAATTGAATTTGTCATATGTCACAAATCATGTCTCCTGATGAATATTCATGCTGAGCACGGTTAGCTAACTCTTATTATATTTGGTGTTATCTTTTGTTGCATGCTGAGTACGGTCAGCTATATTCTTTGATTTTGTCATTTTTGTCTCATGTTGAGTATGGTCAGCTATAACTTGTAATCATTAATGTCATTTATTGGTAAGAATCACAGAAAGCCTAATTGATGGGGAGATCATCAAGCTATGTGCACATGGTGTCCTCTAGTGCGGGAAAAGTCAGTGTCTTCATAAAGAGGTGGTAAAACTCTGATATAGAACTCGGCCTTTTCTACAGATATTTGGTTGGAATGTATGGTTTCTAGTATAATGGTAAAAAGGAATGTATGGATTTCTGAATGGTAAACTATATTTCTATATTTCAAACCTCTAAATCTCATTTGATATTGTTGTTTGTAGTGCCGCTATTTGTTGCATAACCTATGTGATGATTGATTGATTGATTGAGCATAACCATCTTTGTGAGATGACCTTGAGTATCTAGCCTCACAAGTATGGTGATATATTTTTACTTACGGAGTTATCTCACCCTCATTGATCTCATCTTTTTTAGGGTAGACAGAGAAAGGAAAATTCAGGCATTTCTAGACCACTTGGATTTTATTTGAAAAATGTAATAGATTATTATTTTGTTTATTTGGTGAATAAGAGTATAAGTTTCTAGAATGCTCCATGGTGAATTAAATTAATTATTGGATTAATTATTTGGTTAAATCGAAAGATTTTGAATAGTTAAGTGGGATAAATTTTGTTTTTGATGAAACCTTATTTGATATTTTTGATGAGACCATTGAGGTCATTTTTGTTAGTAGAGACCATGGAGGTCAATATGATTTATCATTGTTATAGAAACGAATAGATCATGCGAAATTTTTGGTAGAAATTATGGGAATTAGGCTTGCTATGGGTTTTGGAGGTCTTATGCCTACCCATTCCCTAGCACCGGTCATAGCCTATAAAAGTGAGATGTGACAAAGTTAGTATCAGAGGCGAGGTTTTAAAAGAACTTTGGGGATTTTATTTGGGTAAATGATAAGTGTGACTCCATGGAGCATAGGATTTCAAATTGTCTTTTGTATGTCATCATAGTATAGTTAATTTCTACGTATCCTATAGATGAAAAGTTTAAATACTCTTGATATGTATTGTTAATCTAAGTATCATTTGTTTTCTTAATTGTCAGAATACCTCCAAGAAGACAACAAGGTGTACCCCTGAGACGTGGACCACCTCGCCAAAGGTGAATGGAGATTTATGATTCGATAGATGTTGAGATGCTAGATGTGGAGTCTGTGCATCAAGATCAGACTGAGATGGAGATAAATTCACCCCCTATATCAAGGCAAAGAGTACAAAGTGATGCTGAGAATGTTCCACAACCGCCTCCATTTGATATAGATGATTTGAGATTTTTAAGGAAAGAAATATAGGAGTTAAGGGTAGAAAATAGAGCCCTTAGGCGAGAAGTAGACCAGGTGAGACAGCATGTTCCATTTCCAGTTCCACCTGCTCCGGCTCCACCACAACCTCTTACACATGTGCCTAAGAGGGTAGCTAGAAAATGCTGGATGAGGAAGGTCTATCTTTATAGGAGTTCTTGAGGTTTAAGACTCCAGAATATCATGGTGAGGAAGGAGATGACCCACAGTATTTTTTGGAGGAGACAGAAAAAGTTAGAGTAATTGAGCTGGTATGAATGAAGATGAAGAATAATGCATGGAATTGGTTCTAGAGGCACATTGAGGATCAGTTATATGGAGGGAACCCTCCCACTTGGGAGATGTTTAGAGAGCCTGTTATGGATGAGTTTATATCCCCAGCAAATAGACAGAATAGGGCTTATCAGTTTGAGAAGCTGAAATAGACTTATCAGATGAGTGGATCTGAGTATACTAAAGAGTTCATTTGTCTGAGTAAGTATGCTTCTAAACTGATACCTGATGAAGCAGCTTGTGTTGATAGATTTCAAGCTAGAATGATACTACCTCTTTACAATGCACTATTGTCTGGAGATTTTCCTACATTGATAAAGATTGTTGATAGAGCTAAATTGTGGGAGACCAATAATAAAAAGGCTTGGGATGAGAGGGATAGAAATAGGAAAATGAGGAGTGGCCAGAGTAGTAAGGGAAAGAGTGAAGGAGCCAGTGTCCAGGTCACCTCTCATAACCAAAATAGAGGGGGCCAAATGAGAAGATAGTCATAAGTTAACTCAGTGCAATCAACACCTGCAGCAACACAAGGTTTAGTGAAACATGTGTATAAAGTATGTTGAAAAGGGCACAGTGGTTAATGTAGTTATGCCTCCATAGTTTGCTACATGTGTGGGCAAGCATGGAATATATCCAGGAACTACTCTCAGAATGGTGCTCAGCAGCCTGTAGCCCTAGCACCCCAACATACAGTATAGGTAGAGAGACTTACTGGGAGATGTGTGGGCAGAGAGAGAGAGAGAGCACATGGACAAGCTTTTGCACAAGCACAGACACAGGCCCCTACACCAGTTGGTAGTGGCCAAGGTAGAGTTTTTATAGTTAACCAATAGGAGGCCTAGACTACCAACATTGCTGTGACATGTATATCCTAAATCTAACATAGTTCTTTGGTAAGAAAAATTTTAAATACTTTTAATTTATTCATAAGTATAATACATGTACAAAACGAATAAGCCAAAGTGTTATTTAATCCGGGAGCCACTCACTCATTTGTATCTCCAACTTATGCTAATAAATTGAACAAAGTTAAAATAATAATGGAAACCCCCTTAGCTATTAGCACACCACTTGGAGAAATAGTTAAAGTGAACTATATGTACAGATCATGTGAGACAATGATAGGGGATAGTAGATTATATGCTGATTTGATTGAATTGCCTATACTAAAGTTTGATGTTATCTTAGGTATGGAATGGTTGTCAGCTAACTATGCAACCATGGATTATTATAGAAATAATATAATGTTCAAACCATTGGGAATACTTGAGTTTGTTTTCCATGGAGATCATAATGGAAGCCCTAGTACCTTGATTTCAGCTATAGCAACCAAGAGGATTACTTAAGAAGGATTGTCAGGGGTATTTAGCCCATGTGAGAGATGCTAGAATTCCATGTACTAATTTGGAAAATATACTTGTTGTGAGGAATTACTCAGTTGTCTTTCCTAATGATTTACTATGATTAGCACCAAATAGGGAAATTGAGTTTAATATTGAATTATTACATGGTACTAATCCTATATATATTGCAACATACCGTATGACACCTACTGAATTGAAATAGTTGAAAGAACAGTTGCAAGAATTGATGGATAAAGGTTTTATTAGACCAAGTAGTTTATCGTGGGGTGCACCGGTATTATTTGTGAAGCAAAAGGATGAGACTATGAGGATGTGCATTGATTACTGATAGTTAAATAAGGTAACAATCAAAAATAGGTATCCATTTCCTAGAATAGATGATTTGTTTGACCAGTTATAAGGGGTCATCCATTTTTCAAAGATTGACCTTCGGTCTGGTTACCATCAGTTGAAGATAAAGAGGAAAGATATATCCAAGACTGCATTCAGTGTTCGGTATGGTCATTATGAGTTCTTGATATTTCCGTTTGGGTTGACAAATGCACCAGCCGCATTTATGGATTTGATGAACCAGGTTTTCAAATCATATCTGGATTAATTTTTTGTGGTATTTATAGATGATATCTTGATTTATTCGAAGAGTCATGTGGAACATGAGTAACACCTCAGGATTGTACTGTAGACCCTTAGAACACATCAACCGTATGCAAAACTATTTAAATGTGAGTTTTAGCTTAACAGTGTGAGTTTATTGGGGCATGTGAAAAGTAAGGAGGATATTTAGGTGGATCCAAAGAAGGTAGAAGTAGTGTTTAACTGGCCTAGACCCACCAATGTGACTGAGATACATAGTTTTTTGGGTATGGCTGGATATTACAGGAGATCTGTGAAAGATTTTTTCAGAATATCTGCTCCATTGACATGGCTGATCATGAAGCAAGTAAAATTTGAGTAGGATGACACCTATGAGCAAAGTTTCCAGAAACTTAAGGATTACTTAACTACTGCTCCAGTGTTAGCATTACCCACAGATCAGTGAGGTATGACAGTGCATTGTGATGCCTCCAGAGTAGGATTGGGTTATGTTTTGATGCAGAATGGGAAGGTAATAGCATATGCATCCAGACAGTTGAGGAGACGTGTTGAATTATCCTGCACATGACCTGGAGATGATAGTAGTAATTTTTGCACTGAAGATATGGAGGTACTACTTATATGGTGAGAAGTGTGAGATTTACACGGACCACAAAAGTCTTCAATACATTCAGCAGCAGAGAGATTTGAATCTCAGGAAGAGGAGATGGGTAAGTTACTGAAAGACTATAATTGTTAGATTTTATATCATCTTGCGAAAGCCAATGTGGTGGTCGATGCTTTAATCAGGAAGTCTATGGGCAGTCTAGCACATATTTCAGTACACAAGAGGAGTATAGTGAAGGAGTTGAGAGATTTGTTTAATATGGGAGTACATTTTGAAGTTACAGAGTTACATGGATTGATTGCACAGTTCCAGGTGAGGCCCTTATTGATTGATAAGATCAAGACCAACCAAGATAAGGATCCTTCCTTTATTAAATTGAGGGAGACAATATAGTTAGGTCATACATCTTGATTTGAAATTAGGGATGGCGTACCGAGATAAGGAAATAGATTGTGTGTGCCTAATGTAGATGGGTTGAGACAAAGGATTCTATAGGAAGCCCATAATATACCTTATAGTGTTTATCCAGGAGTCACCAAGATGTACCATGATGTTAAAGGTATGTATTGGTAGAATGGTATGAAAACGGATGTGGCATAGTATGTGGCATCATGTTTGACATGCCAACAAGTCAAATTTGAGCACTAGCGACCCAAAGGTCTTCTGTATGAGTTGTCACTACCTGGATGAAAATCGGAGAGAATTATTATGGACTTCGTGGTTGGGTTACCAAAGACTCAGAAGGGGCATGATTTGATCTGGGTTATAGTTGACAGATTGACGAAATCAGCTCAATTTTTAGCTGTTAACACTACTTATATGGTGGCACAATATGCACAGATGTATCTAGACAGTATAGTAGCATTGCTAGAAGTGCCAATGTCCATAGTATCTGACAGAGGTCCATAGTTTACCTCGAGGTTTTGAAAAAAACTTCAGGAAGCCTTGGGTACTAAACTTGATTTCAGTACAGCCTTCCATCCTCAGATAGATGGATAGTCAGAACTGATAATTTAGACTCTTAAGGATATGCTCTGGGTGTGTGTAATGGATTTCGGAGGTAGTTGGGAAAATTATTTGCATGTGATAGATTTTGCTTATAATAACAGCTACCATTCTATAATTGGAATGATGCCATATGAGGTATTCTATGGAGGGAAATGTCGGTCACCTTCTTACTGGATGGAGGTAGGTTATATAGAATTGGAAGGTCTAGAGTTGATCAGAGGAATTTCTGTGAAAGTACTTATTATTCAGGAGAGAATGAGAATGGCTTTTCAGTCGACAAAAGATTTATGCTGATCTGAGGAGACGGGATATACAGTTTGGTGTGGCTGATCACATTTTCCTTAAAATATCTCCTATGAAGGGAGTGCTGAGATTCGGGAAGAAAGAGAAGCTCACACCGAAATATATAGAGCTAATTTGAGATATTGTATAGGGTTGGCAATATATCTTACAGATTAGCTTTGCCCCCTAATTTCGGCCATATTCTAGTGTTTCAAATCTCAATATTACAGAAGTATGTTCCTCATCCGTATGATTCTTCAGACTTATGAGATTGAGGTTGATAAAGATCTGTTATATGAAGAGGTACTAGTAGACATAATGGATAGATAGACTAGGAAGCTGAGAAACAAAGAATTAGCTATGGTAAAGGTTTAGTGACAGAATCACGAAGTAGAAGAGTGTACCTGGGAGAGTGAGCAGTCGATGAAGGACAAATATCCTCAACTCTTCGAGTGATAAGGTACACAATCTTTAATAAATTCGAGGATGAATTTTTATAAGAGGGGAGAATGTAACACACCGGACATTTTTTTAAATGATTTTTTTTCATTGAATTTTATTTTTAGGTGTTTGAATGTCCATCATAAAAATTATAATAATTTTTAGGAATTATTTCTCAATTAAAAAGTATTTTGGGAAAAATGTACCCGGTAAGTTCAAATTTTGAGCAGTTGATTGAAATAGAATTTTTAAAAATACCCAATAAATGAAATAAATTATGGGAATTTTTCTAAAGCAAATAAAGGTCCAAATATATGTTATAAAAATAAAATTAATGAAAATACATGAATAAAAAAAATAATATGTGAACAGTGAATCGTGTAGGGAAAAGTCAATAGATTTTGTGGACTAAGGCCCAAAGAGACATTTTTAATAATTCCAAGGGCCTTGGAAAATTTTAAAAAAAAATCACCGGGACTTAAGTTCAGTATTTATTTAATTTTTTAAAATATTAGGCTTCAGAAAATAGAGCAGAAAATAAAAGAAAAAAATTGAAGAACCCTTGGTTCTCCATTCAGTGCCGAACTGCTGGGTAAGGAAGAAAATTTTGTAGCAGAAAATTCCATTTGAAACAACCTATAATTTTTCATGGTGGGAGACTTTCGAAGGTATATAAAAGCTCCATGGTTTTTAATATTGGTTTTTCTTGGTCTGTATTGGAGGAAAGGGGCCGAAATGATGAATGGTTGTTTGGATGGTCAATTAGGACTGTTTGGAATTAATTAATCTTCTAATGTGTATGCTAGGTTGAAATTGTATTTTGAATATATAGAATGTGACCTAAGAGGTATGAATTAGGTCTGATATATTTAAAATTTGGGAAAAAGACATTTAGAATGAAATTGAGATGGAAATTAGTGGAATTAATGGTAGAATCGATTGAATGTAAATTTCTGTTTGAAGGTCTACTTGGACAAAATCATATGATGACCTAATGGACGAATCTTATGGAAAATTTGATATCATTGGAAATATGTGGATGTTAGTTAAATTTCGTCACTAGTTTTAGGTTTTTTCAATGTCTGTAGAGAAAGATATGAGCAAAATACTAACTAATGTGCAACTAAAAAAAAAAACTCAAGTTAGGCGATTAAATAGAAATGGGTAAACGACCTAATTGAGTAGTGAATAACACTGTATGACTCGTTATGATTTTGAAATTATCTTTATATTTATTTTTCTTGCATGAATATTGGTATAGCAAATAAAGTTGGGGAAGACTCACACGTTCATGGTGAATAGCTTAGCTGAGCCTGGACTAATAGGGTGGTGAGTAAATTTAAATCATCATACTTGCACATTTGAAATGTATAATAGTATTTTCATTATTTGACTTGTTTGTAATAATAATTGACTATGATTAAGATCCTTATTCTTGAGAATTCATTGAATTGAATTTATCATATGCCACAAATCATGTGTCCTAATAAATATTCATGTTGAATTCGGTCAGCTAACTCTTATTGTAATTGGTGTTATCTCTTGTTGCATACTGAGTATGATCAGCTATATTCTTTAATATTACCATTTTTATCTCATGCTAAGTATGGTCAGCTATAACTTATAATCGTTAATGTCATTTATTGGTAAGAATCACATAAAGCCTAACTAATGGGGAGGTCACCAGGCTATGTGCACATGGTACCCTCTAGTGCGGGAAAAGCTAGTGCCTTCCTATAGAGGTGGTAAAACTCTAGGCATAGAACCTAGCCCATTCTATGGATCTTTGGTTGGAATGTACGGATTCCAGTATAAATGTAAAAAGGAATGTATGGATTCCTAAATAAAAAACTATATTTCTGTGTTTCAATCCTCTAAATCTCATTTGATATTGTTGTTCTTATTGCCGTTATTTGTTGCATAACCTATGTATTGTGATTGATTGATTGAGCATAACCATCTTTGTGAGCTGGCCTTGAGTATCTAGCCTCACAAGTATGGTGATATATTTTTACTCAAGGAGTTATCTCACTCCCGTTGATTTCCTCTTTTTCAGTGTAGACAAAGAAAGGAAAATCCAGGTATTTCTAGACCATTTGGATTTTATTTGTAAAATGTAATAGATTATTATTTTATTTATTTGGTGAATAAGAGTCTAAGTTTCTAGAAGGCTCCATGGTGAATTAACTTAATTATTGGATTAATTAATTATTTGGTTAAATCGAAAAATTTTGAATAGTTTAGTGGGATAAATTTTGATTTTGATGAAACCTTATTTGATATTTTTGATGAGACCGTCGAGGTCATTTTTGTTAGTGGAGACCATAGAGATCAATAGGATTTATCATTGTTATAGAAACGAATAGATCATGCCTAAATTTTTGGTAGAAATTATGGGACTTAGGCTTACTACGTGTTTTTGTGGCCTTAAGCCTACCCATTCCCTAGTGCCAGTTATAGCCTATAAAAGTGGGATGTGACAACTCCAATGGCCTAAAAATAAATATGTGCAACATTAATCTCTTGAGAATCTATAAATTGGTATTTTACTTGAGAAGCAATGACAATCATGTTCTCCACGGCTTCTTACAATTATATAATATAATATGATATTCTATTTTAGGAGAAGCAAATATAATAACAACATAAAAAATTTGTGGGTTACAACATGAAACCAGCACATATCTCCAACAATTCATTGATGCATATACTATAATTCTCATCTTAAACATAAACAACTCATCGAGTTGAAATGTTGAATTCATGAAATTATTACAATTCACATAACATAAATAAACAGGAAAATAAATGTATCCAATAGTAATTTTGAAAAACATGGTAACACAGAGTCAAAAGTGGTGTCACACTATTTGTTGTTTAGAAACCATGTATATACTAAAATTCACATAGCATACATGGCCTTTTGCAAGGCACTTTTACAGAGGTGCACCTCGCCCAAAATCGTGTTTAGTAGTTCAGAAACATGTGCAGTTTTTTTGAAGACTATTTTGTTAACTTATATATTATAAAATATAGTCATTTTTATTAGACTTTCCATATTAAATTGATGACATAACATAATGTTATGTTCATAAACTTTTTTGTATAATTTTATATAATTAGAATATCATAATTAAATTGATAATATTGTTTATTAGACCTTCCATATTAAATATTATTATTATTTGATGTTAAATATAAAGAATATTCTAAATATCAAGATAAAATTGAAGGGAGTCATTATACATATTGAGCCCATATATAATAACCCATGATTATTTATCAATATAAGATAATTTACAAAGAAAATTAATTGTTTTGGTTGGTAAAGATTACATTTTTTAACATTTTCTTCATGAACATATTACAATTCACATAACACAATAAAAGTAGATAATAAGAAATTTATATTAATATCATTTGACTGCTTGTCTACAAAGGATTCATCAATTTTATTATGCATGTGCGTGAACATATCAAATGGTGTTGGTGGATATCACAACTTAGCCTCCTAGAAATAAATAATATCGACAAATGATGTACATAAATATTTTCATTAATTTAGTATTGTTTGCATTTATAAAGTTAATATCAAAATTAAATTGGAATAAGACTATAACCAAATCTATAAAATATTGGTAAGTTATTTTTGAACCACCAATATGTTTTGAATGTTCTGATCGATCACTTATTTTCTTTTATCGATGAATTTGGGATTCTATCTGGGACAAGGGCTTAAACTCTTCAATATTTTAATATTCCCACCATTTTTTTCAAAACATCTTGAGGAATACTATATGGATTCGCATCTTTATCATAATTTTTTTTCTATTTTCCAAGCTTATCATTGTATTTGACATTACCCACATATTTCCATGTATCATTCATAGAGATCAACAAAACATTGTTCCATTTATATTTTTTCTACAACAAACAAAAAAGAAAATAACAATATATTGTGTTGTATTATTTTTGTTATAATTCTTAATAATAAATAATTTCAAAATTAGCTACATGCATTAAATTGTTCTTCAAATTCTTTCCAATAATTTTCTTTCATATTTGAGGGTATTTTGCTCCCCTTTATACCCTCTTCAACTAGTTTCTCCTTAAAACTTTTCCTAATTGTACGACAAGCTAAATGAATAAACATAACATTAACACATACATATACATATAAACGAAAAATAACCATACTTGTGTTACTAAGTTGATGTTTTTTTTTTCATTTTTGTTAGTTTTCCAAAACTAAGTAATACAAACATTAGTTTCATTCTTAATGAAAATGATGGATCAATAATAAAATTAGAGTTAGTTATTGCTAAATTGTACTATATTTTAAACAAAAAAAAATATTTAAAATAGTATGAAGAGTTTTAAAATAAATTAATCAAAAACAAAAAAAAATCATGCATGAAGTAGAAAATTATTGTAAACTACGTACTGTTTATTGTCTAAAGTGGGATGAATCAAGATTTTATCATAACTTTGCATGCAAACCATGAATCATGAATATCCAACCATTATCAATGTTATAGTAGCATCACATGTACCTCCTAAGATAGGTTGAGATGAAGCTAATATTACCAACTAGTACATAATGAGATAAAGATGAAATGTCAATGGAAGACAATACGTGTGTGTGAAGAGGAGGTGATGCCAACATATCTTATATACATGTAGGTGAATGTGGTGAAATATTTGTAGTGTTGTTGTTACTTAATAAATATTGAATTCCTCATCCACAAATTTTTTGTTGACTTTCTCAACCCCTCCCTGGGGATTTAGATCCTCGGCCACTTAAATAGTTACATCTCATACCTAATTCAAGTTCCAACAAACATTAAAAGACAATAAATACAGTTAATCAATGTCATACTAAAAAAACATCATTACAAACACACTAATAATTACATATGTTAAAACTATTATTAATTGAATAACCAAAATATAATAGTTACAAAAGAAATAATATAACTTAACATCAAAGTTAATAAAAGTCTAATTAAAATTAGAAATATCAAACAAATCTTCTCCATCTAAATATTTATCCTTATTTGATTTTGCAGTTAGTTCTTCCTCATTCTCTTTTTCAACATGTACATCATCAATATATAATAAGTTTCTATCTTTACCGATCAATGTTTCAGGTTCATTATCTACCACAAAATTGATTAGATAAATTTTCACAATATTCTCTTTAAATGTAAGTACATGTGATGGTGTCACTATGGAATCTATTTCAATAACTTCTATAGTTGATCTAGGTTTTATATTACAAATAGTTCACCATTCACTAGCATTTCTTCTTGTGGTTAAATAAATGGTAAAACACTTGTTTTGCTACCACAAGACAGAATGGATCATACTTATGATAATATTAGGTCAAGTTGAGTTGTGGCATTGGATGTCATGATTTCAAATATTACGAAATATGATATTATGACTTTGGATGTTGCAACATCATTTGTGGCAAAAAGAATTTCTACAGTAGCTTTCCCTTTTGATTTCATTTCTATTTTCTACTTTTCTACTTCTTTACCACTCCTCAATATTATGGACATACATTACTTTGGTTTTGTCATGGTATTGCTAGGCAATCCATTGATATTTTTTTCTTTCATTATGAGTGCAAGTTGTCTAATTTGATTCTCAATCATTTTCATCATTGTATTAGTGTGATCTATGCTTGTTTGCATCAGTTCCATTTGATCCTTTTGTACAATGTTTCGCCTATTTGTCTCCATCAATAACTCAATGATATTATCTTTAAATAACGACTTCTCTACTATCTTCTACTAGTTATAATTGGAATTGCTGGAAGTTCCTTATACTAGGTACCCTATCTAATTACTTCCAAATTTTTCTGATATTGGCTCATGTTTTACAATAGATTTTCTTGGTTTCTATATACTAGATTCTCATGATTTCTCAAAATTAGATAATAATGTGTAGACATGTTGTTGGGTTTGAAAATATACTCTCTATTTTGTAGTATATTAGCTTCTTCCACTTAGTAAATTGGGTTGAAGTTGGTCACTTTTTACCATTTCAAGGCTATCATTCTCTCACATTTGGTCTCTTGTTATATTGTGCTGCAAATTTACTAAAAACATATTCATCTTTACCTACATTGTCATCAATCTATCCAATTCTAAAATTCCAACATGCTCCCTTCTACTTATTTTTTTCATTTGGAGTTTAGTAGTTATTTTTGGTAATCTTTTCAAATAAGTAATAAGTATTTTTGGGTGGCTATGGCTTGTTCATTATGGATCCTCATGAGAATGCATATATCATATAATTTATCATATAATTCAGCTCATTATAGAATATTTGGACTCGGAATCACAAATCAAATCCAAGCTATGGGCATTTCCTTAATAAATCTTTATATCGGCCATAAGCATCATATAAAGTTTCATACTTTTCTTATCTAAATTGATTGATCTTCACACTCTGTTTTAAAATAATTTAGGTAAGAAGAATTTGGTTATAAAAGTGTGTAAAAGTTTATCCTAAATATCAATTGATCCTCTAGATAGTCATTGAAACTAACTCCTTGCATTATCACTCAAAAATAATGGAAATAGTCATAACTAATTCATATCCAGGCTAACTTCATTCATCTTTACCATATCAAACAACTCCATAAATACATGGCTATTTGGGTCTTTTGAAAAATATTCTCCATGCTAATGTTAATGCAACATGATTATAAAGCTTAACTTTAACTTGAAGTGATTTTCTTGTATGTATTACATTCAAATCTTAGAGTAGCTATCCATCAATATTAATCTCCAATAATCCCCAAGAGTTTGGTAAGAAATAAGCTATTGGATAGCTTGTTCAATACCCCCTTTTTTATTTTCATTGCTTTCATTGTCTTCTATGATTACTTTCTGATCTCTGTCTTAATAATTATTATCTTGTTCTTTCTATTTTTGGGTCTAAATGTATTTTTTCAGTCCCAGATCTTTTGTACATATAAAAGTGGCTATAGAATAAAAATAAAATAAAGACAAAAACAAACAAAAACAAGCAAAAACAAAAGCAAGCACAAAATAATGACACACACACACACACACCTAAAAAACTAAAAATAGAACTACTTTTTAAGGTAGTTGAGTCAACTCAAAGTTATCTATTTGAATTAAATTTAATCTCAAATAATGACACTAAAAACTTATTGTGACTTTACTTTGATATCAAAAACTCAATAGTTATCAGTACTATAGTAAATGCTTGTTGGATATGTGTAAACACTCAATATAATTTTACAATTATATGAGTCATACAAGTAATAAATTGACTATAAGTCTAGATATTAATCCTAAAGAGATTATTATGATACTTTGATCAAGTAAAAGTAAATTAACCTACTGCTCTAGTTGGAAATATATAATTGAGTCTTAGATAGATACTTAGATTCTAGGGTTAGTTTACTTTCTTGTGTGTGATGATGTTCTCTATGGTGTTGTGGCAATGTCATGCATAATTGTTAGATGAATGGCTCAAGACTATGAGATATCTCATGCCATATTAGCATTCAAGAAGTGAGAAACTACGAGATGTCATAACCTTGAATTGTGTGCTCTTGTGAATGTACCTTAAATATACCTGTCACTTATCTCGAAGCTCTATATCTACCTATTCATTGGCTATCCCAAAATCCTATGCCTTTTAGGTAATACACCAATTCTCATTGGTGATTTTTTTGGCTATACATCTATATTTTTCAACCTAAATAATCTTAAATGACATACATTGATATGGTCATAATAGTATTTATGCTTATAGCTTCGTAAGTATCATAATCAAAATAATTAAATATACATTGCCCTAGGAATTCCACTCATGGAATCCATAGAAGAGGAACATGATCATAGGGTTGTCACTTCCTAGTGATTCATGTCCCCTTCCATGTGTCATATGGCTTACCTATCATCTTCTACCAAAACCAATACTTATCACAAGAATTGATAAAACCCTAGGCTAGATGTCCTACGATATCCACATATTATTTTAGAGCTAGTCCTTCTAGAATATTCACAATGGTATAGTCATAATTATATTTGTTCTTTTAGTTTTGTAAGTACTATACTCACTTTAATTAAACTAACATATACCTAGGGATTTCACACATGGACTCATCACATGAGGAAGAGAGTTGAAGGGTTGTCACTTTTTGTTGATGCCCAGATTATGCATGTGTCTTATGGCTTGTGTGTCTCAATCTACCACAACCAACATGTAGTGATCCATTGGATGGTGAAACCCTAATTCAACATTCTAATAAATAGAAATATCCATCAATATTTAATGCATAATAAACAATAAGTATTCATTACTAAACCACATCCATTATACATACTTACATAAGTATACCCTAAATTGATAATTAGCTTAATATTAGGGAGAAATTATGGTGAGAATATTGGAGGTCCATCTCATTGAATCATGTATCTTTAAGGATAGCTCATATTAGGATTTAGGTTTCAAATTTAGTTCTCAATTCACTTTGTTTTTTGATTGGCTTAAAATTGTCCTCCTAATGATCAGAGGTAACATTCGCCTTGGTGATTCCTATCTCATCTTTTTTTTCACCCTCCTCTTTTTATATTTTTTAAATCTAGCTTTTATATCTTTAGGTATCATTTTTTATTATAGCATTTAATAAATACAATATCATTATGTTATGTTAAAATCACAACAAATAATACCTTAGTATCATTTCTAGATTTTCATATCATGGAATGTTGAGAAAATTATCATGACTTTGGCATGCAAGCTTGAAGATAATGTCGTAGCACTAAAAAGATACTACAACTCAAGAAATTGCTCTCCAGAGTCATAAAGTCACGATGTCAAAAAAAATCATGGCAAAAAATCACTTAACAAAATATAATTTTAGTAATGTAATGATTATGTCATGATAGAAAAATATGTCACGACTTCATATATTGAGAGCATTGGCTATTGCAATGTGAAAATAATGTCACAGTCAAAATGTATTTAGAACAAATATGACTTTCAATCCAAAATAATATTATAGCCATGCGAAATATATTACACAGTTGAAAGATATTGAAAATGATTGGCAGAGTCACATCCAAGAAAGACTACCAAAACAACTTTATAAGTATGTACTAGTATAAAAAATATCACATTGAAAATATTATGACTTCATCTCATTCCTCTGTACTTTATTTCCACTTTACACCAAATGCAATAATTATCATAAAACTTGGTACTTTGAGTGTTGAACTACAGTATAAATATACAATATATTTAGACTACCATTATAACAATTGTTACAATAATTATAAATCAAATGAGAAAAATTCTGAAGATTTACATACAAGTCAACCCCTAAATTTGTCTCAAATTTTATATGGCACAAATTTCAAAATAATTTTATATCAAAAGAAAAGAAAAATGAGAAGATCCATATATTTCTAATACTAAGTTTCCCTAGCTAACACATCAATTATATATACAAAAATGATGGCATTTTAATGACCTAATTAAATTTGTCCCCAATAAGAGAACACTAATAAGAATGAGGGACTCTACATATGATTAACAATTCTTCTATGTATAGTAGTATCAAATGGCTTTTATTGAATTGATTTAGGACCTACATACTAGCACGCATTGATATGACATATGGCTAGGTGTGGGTTAGTACCGAGACATAAACCATTCTAAGGGATGGATCCATAACTCTAGGGGTTGTAAGTGATTCCAACGTGCCTATCTCAGACAAAGTCACCAAACTCATTTGACACCTCTACCTATGTACCTCAAAGAAATACCCTAATAAAGATACTACCAATGTAGTATAATTTAATGCCAGTCAAACAAATTTCATCGACTAGTCATCCACAACCAACGTCCTTGAATAGTTTTAATTATTAAATATAATATCTCAAAATAAGATAGAGCATAATTCAAAAAAAATCCAACAAAATAAATTGTTAGTTATCATTTAAAAAATATTAACTTGTTAGTGCTCCACCAATCAAACTTAACAATTGCATCTCCAAATATCCTGCATCTATATGAAGCCATAAATAAACAACTCAAGTATGGAAAAAGATGTATTCTTTAGGTAACTAATATCATACACAATTGCTTGATTATTTACTAGCTTAAGTGTCTGAGAGTATGAGTAGCTAGCATGACAAGTCTAATCCTTTTCCTAGGAAAGAAGATAGATTCAACAAGAAAGCCTATTCGCCATCAAAGATTACTAATTGCAATCTTGAGTAAAAAGATCAAGTCTATCCCAAAAACTTAAGATTCAATAGTGATACCAATAAGAATTTATCTAGTGATTAATTACATACACGAAGAGGTTGATGACTATTATCAAACTAAATGGTGAAGGTGCTGGATGAGGGTAGTCATAATGAAGGCTCACACCCACGTCATCCAAATTGATTTGATATTGGAAGTGACTATAATATGTGATGGCCTAATTACACAAAAAAAATACTAAATCTATTTTTGGTATATGCTTTTCATCAAGATACCCTAGTACTCACTATTTGTAGTGATACTGGGTACATAGCATAAATGATATGTCTAGTGATACCCAAAGATACCCTAGTATCACTACAAAGAGTGATACTAATAGCATGAATGATATCAAAGGCTAGTGACTAAAATCTTTTGATCACTCCTTGCAAAAACTATGAATGAAATATTAATTATACACTCGTAAAGACAAGGATCAAAAATGAGAAAGTACTATCATTAATGAAGCAATACCCATATAACTAAACACTTTGAAGTGCAATTGGATCACTTTGAAGTGTTAATTTGGAAAAATTCTTCCGTTATAATTTTCCCCAATGAAGAATAGTTTCCAACTTGGCTCACTTTAGTGTTATCCTAAATTTCTTAGTTTCTTCATCTTAAAAAGATTCAATAAGTCATCGTATAGGTGTCAAATGGGGCGGGTGCGCTAGGCCTGGCCCGTAACCCAGCATGGTTCAGCAGTGACTGGCCCGATATGGTACATTACAATGCCATGCTAGGGCCTATGCCAGGCGGACCCTCGAAACGAACCATGTCATGTTGTGCCAAGGGTTTTCAGCTTGCATGCCATGCCAGGCACGACACAGATGCTAGGCACGTGGGCATGACACGTGAACTTGCATCGAACGATACCTTATGGGGGGGGGGGAGTAAATGGTGACGCTCAATGGGTGATGGAATAGCATGCCCGACGGGTGACGAAATGGCATGCCCGACGGGCGATGGAACGGCACGCCCGACGGGCGATGGAACGGCATGCCCGACGGGCTACAAAATGGCATGCCCGACGGGCGATGGAAAGGCATGCCCGACGGGTGATGGAACGGCACGCCCGACGGGCGATGGAACGGCATGCCCGACGGGCGATGGAACGGCATGCCCGACGGGCGATGGAACGGCATGCCCGACGGGCGATGGAACGGCATGCCCGACGGGCTACAAAATGGCATGCCCGACGAGCGATGAAACGACATGCTTGACAGGCGATGGTGGCGTGGTTGCGCGTCGCCCAAAACCATAATTTTTTTTAAAAAAAATACCATACCCAACCCGAAATGCTCTGATCGACCCGACCCAAACCGGCCAAAACCCTGGCATTTTCCAGGCGATGTGCTGTGCTAGGCCTGCCTTCCAAAAAATCATGTCGTGCTACTGTAGTATGTCATGCCAAACATGACACGCCAGCCTGGTTGGGCCTGAAAAAAATCAGCCGAGCTAACCCGTTTGACACCTCTAGGTCATTGCTATTATGCTATTCTCAAAATATTTTTTTTAATGGTCGAAGGAATGTCTCCACCTCATCTTCAATACCATAAAGATGATCAAGAAGACAAGATGAGTTGATGAATATGCCTAAGTAGACCTTAATATTAAAGCCTACTTAGCAAGAGCCATCATCATTAGTATCTCATATGAATGAGATATACTATTCATACATATCATTCAATTTCAAAAGTTTCTCTTTTGTGCAACCCTTTTTGGAGAACACTAATGAAAATAACAATTGCCTTATTTACTATGTTAGAAAATATTTAATAGAAATGAAAAATCAATACGCCCAACTATGATATGTTCCTTTTGTCCTTCATCTCAAATAAAATGGTAGCATTATTATTTCTAATTACTTTCTTTAATAGCTAGCAATAACTAAAAAACTACTATAATTCAATATTTAGACAAGGGAGAACTATCATTTGGTCTTAAAAATGGTCGCAACATACATATCTATGCAATATATTGCTTAATCATTAATAGATAATTATACAAGAGGTCATTTTCTAGTACACACTTAAAATTCCTAGATGAACAATATTCTTGACTATTGTTAACTGAAGTATATAATGGAACTTATAAAAATAACTCAAGTAGATGAACATGATTATCAGGGTTTATGTCTGGAGACTGCACTAAAAAATACTATATTAGTACCAAAGGTTAGACACATATGATTGGCCCTTGACTTATGCCTTAACAATTATTCTAAGGCCATGGCAATTTTTTCTAGATGGGGGATGGATATGGTTTGTCATTCCTAACAACTCCTGCATAGAAGAAGCTATTATTTGTGACTACTAATTATTTCAAGTAATGTGTAAAAGAAAAATGTTATGCTTTCTTAAAAGATAGTGATGTCATCTAATTCATATGGAATATGACTATGGAATATCACATGTAATATTCATTAACAATATGTTTCGATTTGATAGTACCATATTTCTTGAATTTTATTTGAAAATAAAAATTAATAATCTTTACCCTCAATATGTGATATATGAAACCAATGGAAAGGCAAAAGCTACTAACAAAATTATTGTCATAATGCTCATGAAATACCCAAAAGGTGCAAGATAGGGGTCTTATGAGATTATTGAACATAAGTCGAAGGCCAACTAGAGTTTTCCATTCGACCTTACCTATTAAATGGATGTAACGATATCAAAACAAATCAGCATAGTTCAATCTAGCTCTCTTTCTCATGATTGTCATTTTATCTATGAGTTTCAACTTTTTAATAATAATTTCCATGCATATTGCAATAAACATACACAACAACAAGACCATTACCCTTAAAAATATAGCCAAATACCTCAAATAGGAAGTTGCAAAACAACTAAGAAATCATGTATATATTAGCGAGAGGTGTAGCAAGTGGGTCATTTGTTTTCAATGAGCTACAATAGATATTAATCCCACATATATGGTGCAAATTCCACATGAAGAAATATTTCCAATGTAAATACTCAGCCTCCAAGAGTAATAATATGTAAAATAACTATTTTTATATGAAAAATTATGGCAAGAATAATAGCGTAAAATATCAAATAGTCTAATGTAATAGTTTTGTATGCCAAAATAATAATTTTGGTAATAATAATAGCCTAATAATGACCTAATAACCTTAGAGCCCAATACGTAAGATTGTCTAAAATAACAACTTTGGACTTAATGAATCCATGCTCCTCCTTTTAGAATAACAACTTCATATACCATACATCTACTTATCACCATTTAGAATAATATCCTAGCATACCATATAATCTAGAATAATAGTTTCTAATACTAGATGACCAATTTTTCTATATGAAATAACACTTTCGGACACTAAGTACTCACTATTCTCCATTTGTAATAAGAGCTGAGGACACAAGACAAACTAGAATAATATCTTTAGATATTAGACACTCACTCTTCTCCATCTGGAATAAGAGTCAATGATATCACATAATCAAGAATGACAACTTCAAAATTTATACATATACTTTTCTCCATTTGTAATAATAACTTATGACACATTATTCATCATTTATAATAATAACCAAGAACATCTTATCGTCTAGAATAAGAGCTTAAGATGTTAAACAACAATCATTCTATACCAAGAATAATAGTCCAAGATACTTGATAATCCAAAATAATAGTTTTGGATACCAAATCTATACTCTTCATCATCTAGAATAATAACTAGGACAACATACATTCTAGAATAACAATCTCAAACACCATGTATCTACTCCTTACTATACAGAGTAACCATCCAAGATACGAGATAGTCTAGAATAATAACTTTGGATACAAAGAACATACTAAATATTAATATAATTACCACTTAAACTTCTCATTCTACAATAAAATCTTCACAAAGCATACATTCACAAACTGCTCAATCTATGATAACAATGATATGGATACTAAATAAAGTTTTAATCACAAACCAAATGATTTTGTTTAGTGTCTAGGAATAACTGGTCATGTATGTTATTCTAACATAACAAACTTGTCCATGTTATCTAACCTACAATCATTTACATAACTTAAAAATAATGATCAATTTTAGATTCTAATAACAAATGACTATGTTTATGGTCACTTAGTCATCCCAAACTGAATATAAACAATCCATGGTACAAAAATTCTAAGTCTAAGAAGCTAGCAACTAGCCCCCTAGACACAACAAAGTGCAAAAATTCTAAGTCTAACTGTGAATATTCTAAAGAGAAAACAATACAAACAACTATATCTAAAAAACTTTTATAAAGATTCACAAAATTACATTTAGATAATGGCAACTATTCAATAAAAAAATTCCTAATGGACATCACCAAACCACCAACTGAGAGTGTCCTTTATTTCATTGGAAAGTCACATGCTATCTAGATCAAGGATATAATCTTGTGAACTAACCACTCTCATTACCTATGCGCTATTTATATCCTGACACAATGAGCACTATAGGTTAAGAATTTTTTTTGAGATATTGGTTCAATAGACTCAAGCATTCCATCTCATATAATAAGAGCGTGATTATAAATCCCATGATAGAACAAGGTGTTGTGGTAATCCTTATAAATGATTTGGTCTAAATTTTAGTTGTAATCTTCTTCAAGACAAGCATTCTTGATTTTGAAATTAAGTGATTTTTTAGAGGTTTATAATTTCAAAGCAGTTAATGCAAGGTTTAATTCTAGATGTCACTTAGTCCATTCAACCACCTCACGAGCCTTCTCCATATTCTTTTTAGCATCCTTCACATCATAAACTCTTTTAGTATCCACATAGCCTTTTACATGGGCAACATCTTATTTGGTGATCACCAATAGGCACTATCATTGAACCTTTCATGACTTTGATTATTCATTCATGGGAATCCCACCTGGCTACCTCTAAGGAGTTCTTTAGCCCTTGGAATTCATCAATGACATGTTTGAAAATTCCTTGAATTATATCACCCTCCATCTATACATCATATTCTTTGTATTGATAATAAATATTATGAGAGGCTGTAACTGGATGTTGAAGATCACATGATGATTAAAAACAACCCTAGCTTCGAACAATATATGTAGTAAATAAAGTAGCACTTCCTAGCTTTGTAGTCTCATCAAAAATATGATTTCACATGAATACCTTATCTTCTAATACCAATCATCAAGATTCATTTAAAAAAAAGAGTAGGTAACCTAGCTAAATATTCATCATCTATCACCCTAATTTGTATATTTTTAAAATATGAGTAATATTCTCACATATTGCTAGTAGAATAACTACCTATTATAATTTCCATCATAGGCTAAGAATGACCTAAATGCCAATCTTCGTGGGAATTTTTATGTGAACATATGTATCATAAAGTAGAGTGCAATGGAATACTAATTACATCCTTTTCTCACACAAGAAGAAGCCATTCTAGTAGGACGTTCTCTTATTAATCAATCTTCACCTATCTATATTGTTATAATAGCCTCATAAGGGACAACTAGCAATCTTAATGTTACATCCTCTCTTATCAAAGATAATTAATCCTCATTATGCTTCTATGTAGTTAAAATGGCATTAAGAATGCGAGATGGCTTCCCTATCCTAGTTACTTCCTTACACATATATGTAGAAAAGTCTAATGTCATTTATCAAAAATAATTTCCATCTTAATTTACAATTCTATTCATTTTAAAAATTGGTTCCATCAAGTCTCCATCTTATGCCTAGTATAAGAGTCATAGTAGTTAAGGCATCAACTAGGTTGTCTCAAATGAATTGATAGTTAAAATTTGAACCTAACTATAAGTGAAATAAGATGAGACATGTCTAGCACCAAAAAAGGAGAAAGTTCCAAATTACATATAAGTTCTTCCTCATAAGTAATACTTGATATATCTTATCATCCTCATCAACCTAGTGTAGTTGGCACATGTTATTCAATATGGATTTACTCAACCATTGAACCACATAACATGATATCCTTTTCTACATTTGTCTAAACTAAAAAAAAGAGAGTAAGAACCAAAGAAAATTCTTGGGCAATACTGAACAAGTACTTCAAAGAAATATTACATCCCAAATTGAATGCCACCTACCCATAAAGCCTCATTCCAACGATTTGTAATCAAAATGGCCTTGTTTGTGTCTTTCTTCAAAGAAGTTGGCAAGCTAATTATTATTTGAAAATCAGATCTTTGTGCTAACATAGCCATGTGACCACCACTCACAATTTTAATTCTATGAATAAAAGAAAACAATCATTTCATTTTGCACTAGATTTGGGGGCTTTTAGAAAACCTCACACCCCATTTCAAAAAGAACATGATAGAAATTATAAAATTCATCATTTTTCAATACATCTACTTGATGGCTAAAGAGAAGATATGACCTAGAAAATCATCTCCACTATGTTAGATGAATGGAAGATACTTCTTTATGCTTTTCTAGCATGATGAACTTTTGAAACCCCCAGAAAATAGGGGTCCATTAAAAAACCTTCTAGTGAAACGACCTAAGAGCTTCAAAAATATTGAGTGACAATTCATGAAGGCTTATACACTTAAGAATTCCCTAATTTCATATAGAAATACTCATGCTGAAATTATTTATGAAAAATTGGTGCATGTTTTTTTTTCATCCATATTGGTTAGATGAGACTTCAACTAGAAAAATGGAAGGTGGGGCACTTTGAAAAATAGGGGTCCATGTGGATTGTCCTATTTTAAAAGAATCGCCACTCTTGTTTCATAACATTGATATATAATTGAGATTTTGTATTTTTTATGTAGTTTTTATTGTTTTTTATGCATTTTAGAAATGATGCATTATATATCATTTATAATATTCAATTATTATTCTCTGATTATATGAACACGTGCACGTGCGCGCACACACACACACACATATTTGTGTGTGAGTGTCATGGTGCCTAAAAAGTTTTGAGAGTTTTGGGATCAATTATGAATCATTATTTTCTACCACAACACACAATCTTTGAAAGTTTCATTTTACACTTTTTATATCTCATGTATGAGTATTTATCAAAAATGTCATAATCATTTTCTTTTCTATGTCATTAATCAATTCATGGATGAATTGTGTATAAGGTATGAAACATTTTCATCTACTTTTAATTCATTTCATAAAAAACATGTATTCTTATATGATATTTAAATAAATTTGATAATATTTTATGATCATTTGGTACAAACTAACATATTTTTAATGATAATTGGTAGTGTTACTAAGTGATAAATGACTTTGACATGCATATAGTTTGTTTTAATTTAATAACTTTTCAACTACATTCAATTATATTCAATTATTATTCGATGATATAGATTACAGAATAATTATTGACAATCATTGGTCTTATTAACAATGCTCATCAAACTATTTTCATTAAACTCAATTGTTGTTTGATACAACTTTGTTGGGTGTACTTGGGTTTTCGGGCAAACTAGTTTTCTTTTTTTATTTTGTTTGATTTAAACTGAATGGAGTATGATATTTTATTTGTGTGCATGCATTTTATTTAAAGTACGTAACAATCAATATTTTAATGTGGACCGATTGAGAATTGTTAACATTAATATGGTGTAGCTTAATCACTTTTTAAATAAAATCAAAACAAAAAAATCATTATTTTTTTTTATAAAATATAAAGATTTTTCTGATAGAAAACAAACAATAAGGGTGAAAGGATTACCCATTTTTTGGGAAGAAAAAAAGTTACGAGCCCCAATTTTTATTTTGACTTGAGGGGTCCACACGTAATACAAGTTGGAACTCCACAACATGCATGGAACTTTCTTTTCCTGAGGGGTGACATGTCCCTCCTTTAAAAATAAATTTGGACAACCCCATTTCATGGCTTTAGGCATGGATTCATCCATGCATAAAAAAAATGGACAAACCTCATTTTTGATAAACAAAATGAGGTGTCCCATTTGTATAGAAGGGGAAAGAGAACAAGGACAACACACATAAATGTGCATGAATATGAAAACAAAATCATTTGGCTTTGTTTGTTTAAATGGGGTGTGTCTTGTGTATTTGAAAAACCAAAAGAAATGGGAAGCATCCCATTTTCTTTGGTTTATCATTTATACCATTATATACGATATCCATAACAATTCATGGGAAAAGAAAATGTTAATTTTATCAATTTTAATCTCATATTTTTCCATGTTTGTGTGACATGTTTGTATAATATTCATATGGAATTCATGCAGGTTGGCCATGTTGTGCTTGTGCTAAGGAGATGATTCGTGTTATGTTCATGTAGAATAGAATGTTATGTCCATATAGAAATGACTAATAATGTCGTGCTTATGGGGGCTCAGAAATTCAGAAATCCTTTGAGCTCAAAAATCAAACATCAAATTATCAATATGGTATTTCAATATATTTTATAATTCACAATTATTTTGTGGGTGTTTTCTTGGATATTGATCATTTATAATATATAGTTTAATTTCTTTGAATTTTTTGTCTTTTTGGGATAGAATATTTACTTGTGTATGCATTTATAATCTATTGGTTTTGGGCATAATATAATTGATGTCTTTTTTTTGTTGTAATTTTTTGGTTTGTTTATATATATATATATATATATATATATATGGATATAATTGAAATATTCATGTATATACATATATAATTTGGATATATGAATATATATATATATATATATATATATATATATATATGGCTATATTTTGTATAAAAAAATCTGAAACCAAAAATAATTTGGTATCTATTGTATGGTTGAACATTTCAAAGTTAGGATTATAAAATTTAATTTTGGATAAATCAATTAACCTAATTATCAAATTGAGGAATATTTTTAAAATCATTCTTGATTTTTGATTTCTATCTCGGTTAGTCCCAACAAGTGGTATCTCAGTGAGGTTATTTAATTTTGAATATTTTATTTATCCATATTCAGAGATTGAATTATTTCTTTGGGAAAAAGAAATAATTAATTAGAATTGTTTAGAAAAAAATATATAAATCTTTAAGTGGTTAAACTGTTTGATATAAATTTGTCAAAAAAATGAATGGGTGATGTAACTGATGACCACCTTAAATGTCACTTGAATCTTGATGAGATTGTGACATTTGTGTCTAGGGACTATGTTGTGAGGATGAACATTGATAGCACACTAAGTTTATTTGGTAGGGTGTTTGTTTGAAAACAACATGAGATACCATTTAAATTTTGATGTTCTAGATATTTGGATGAATTTGTTGTCCATGGGAATGTTAGATAATATGGATCATGTGAGAAGATTAATATAATTAGTCAAAGAGCTGTTAACTAAAGCGATGGATAATAAGTAACATTCCAAGTATGCTACCCAAGATAGGGTTAGCTTGCATTAGGTAAATATTTGGTGAGATATTATAAGGATGGACTCTAATAAGGTGCATAGACCAAGATATGTTTGTGTGGATGATTCACTTTCTATAGAAAAATAGTCCACACTTACAATCTAAAAACCACCTAGTGTTGGGAGGATAGTTAGTACAAATAGGGAGAGCCAAATGATTATGTTGCTTAAATCCCCTCTTTTGAGGAGATCAAGGTTAGTTGATCTAGATTCCTATTATGACTTTTTGAGGGTGCCAAAACATATAATTAGTTGGCATGATCCTAAAACCTAGTTGAGTTAAGATTTCTCACCCAATGTAGTTTTGTAAATATATAGGTCGTACAAGTAATAAAGTGGACGTATGTCAAACTGTCAATCTCATAGGGATTATTTTGATTGCTCGATCAATCAACAATGAACTAATAACTATACGAGCTAAATAGATATCCTTGGTCATTGGGAATATACTCAAACTCTAGGATTAGTGAACATACTTAAGTATGATAATATTTCTTAGCGTTTAGCCAATATCATGTTTAGTTATTAGATGAAAAATAGATTAGTGTAAAAATAACCATGTACCATCTTGCCATACAAGGTGATAGTCATCTATTAGATTGTCACTATTATGGATGATTCTCTCATAGTATTCCTCCTGGTATTTCAATACCAAAGCAGCATATCATTATGTATGATTGTCATTAGTACATCTACTCCTTTTAGGCAAAATATCAATTACCCTTGTTGATTGTATTAAGTATGTACTTGTATTCTCTAATCTCTAATTATCTTAAGACACAAGATAATATGCAACTAATCATGTTTGTACTTTTGGCTTTATGAGCATCATACTTGTAAAAATTAAGCATATATCTTCTCAAAAATATCATCTATACAAGTCATACGAGTAGAAATAATTCATAATGCTGTCACCTCATATGAGTCTCCCTTACTTGCATATGTTCCATAACATACATGTTATCATCTTTCACGGTCGATACATGACTAACACACTACAGGGATACATGTTATCATCTTGCATATGTTCCATAACATACATGTTATCATCTATACTTACTCACATATTGCTCTAAGGTGGCTTCTTCTAGATAGTACATAATTGATATGTTTTTAATATGTTCGTGCTTTTAACTTTGTGAGTATCATATTTGTAATGATTTACATACCTCAACTTTAAGTTTTTATCCATTATTTTATTTCACGTATTAAGATTAAAATATATGTCACTTCCTTTTTATTAAGCCATGTGAGTGTGTCTCATGACTTACCTGTCACCATCGACCTCGACCAACATGCATAAATTAACAAATTCAATGAAAACCCCTAATTTTTTGTTCTAAATTGTATCCCTGTTTGTCAACATCAAGACATCACATAATTATAAATATAAACTCAAAAAATTAATAATTCACAACAACACAAATTTATTACAAACCCTAGAATTTTATTTTGTTGAATATTAGGAAAGAAATTATGCATGATGTGTTGAAAGGTATCCCAAGGATTTGAGGGTTCCCAATGAATATCCAAATAATTTTCTAATTATAAAACCCTAATTCCAATAGAAGTTGCTTGGTGTTCACCTTATATTTGACCTTAATTGGGATTGAATTTATTTTGCCAAGGGTTCTTGCCATGCAATGCACATCATGTTCCCCTTTTCTTCTTTTTTTTCATTCTCTTATTCTAAGTATAGCTTGTCGTTCACCTTATATTCTCTTATTCTAAGTATATTTAAAGTAAGAAGTCATAGCACAAAATTAAGTCACGACTTTGAAATCTCTTCGAATCTTTTTAAAGTACAAATATCATGACATTAGGATTAACTGTGACTGATGCCTCTACTCTTTATATCACAAAGGTGTTGTTTTGGGAATTGGTAGAGGCTTTGGCCTTGAATTTTTAAGCAAAGTGTCATGGTGTTGTGATTTTCATGACCGAGATTAAATTCTCTATAACATAAAGTCTCAGCATAAGGATTAACCATAACTTTGGTCTTATCTTTGTGAACAAATTATCGTGATACTATGATCATTATGACTAAGATAAAAACATTCTATAACATAGAGTCATGGTGTTGGAGTTGCCGCAGCTTTGGTATTTTTTGGGAGTAAAAGTTACCAAATTAACAAAATCATTTTATTGTGCAACATATTCATCATCATCATGACATTTTCTTAGAGTCACAGCCATACTAGCTCTAAACCACTTTATAGTCATAATATTATTTCTATGTCATGATAGTTGAGTACCCCCGCTAGCACATGTAGACATGTCATATTCCAAAGCCATAACTTATTCAAAGTAGTGGAAAAACATCAAATGATATGAGTCATGACAATATTTTAATCTTATCGTGACTGTGTTAGTAGAGTTACAACAAAGAAATGATGTCATAACTACTTAAAATTAATGTGTAAGGTATACATAAGCATTGAAAAGAAATTGATCATTACTCCTTATTGCTCTTTTCTTCTCTAGCATTCTATTGAGACAATAGTTTCACCAAAAATCTATATAACTTAATTAATATTTGTAAAATCCTCTCAAAATAAGAAATTGATGAAATCTCTTTAATAACTACCAAAATACATATAAACATCCCTATATTTACTCTTTAAATGACACAAATTATTTGCTACTTAAAGTACCTAACAATTCCTCAGATGCTTGTTTCGAGAAAAGCATGATTCTTGAAGGAATCTCTTTTTCAATATAACTTTTATTTTGATCACTCCCATGGATCATGTAGATCAAGTTCAAGGGGGAGCTTATGAATTGAAAGTAAAAGGTAACTATTTTATTCTAGTCACTTCTAGGGATTAAATAGATAAATGGAATTTATGAGTTAAACATAAAAGTTAAAATTTTAACTTTAGTCACTCTTAGGATATGTCAGATCAAGGAAGAGCTTATGACTTAGATGAAAAAGGAGTCTCAAGTAATTAATGAAGAAAATCTAAATTTTAGAAAAAAATTAATTTTTAGAAAAATTAAATTTCCAGGGGAATTTAATTGCTAGAAAACCATTTCTCATACGAGGAATTAAAATATATTTTGGAGTTTATATGAAAACTGAATTCCTTGTGCTGAAATTTTTTTAAAGTTATATCAATGACCTATATTAACCTATCCAAATTGGGTAGAGGGAGAGATTGATGTGTATACCAAGGTTTTCGAGTAGATCAATTTTCTTTTCTAAGTTTGATTAGGTTTAAATGTAATGGGGTGTAATATTTTTTTGTGCATACATTTTATTTAAAGTATATAACAATCATCATTTGAACGTGGACCAATTGGGAGGTATTCACATTAATATGGTGTGGCTTAATCACTTTTTAAATAAAATCATAACAAAAAAAAATCCATTATTTTCTTTATAATATATAAAGATTTTTCGGATAAAAATGAGACAATAAAGGTAGGGGAACAACTAGAGATGTCAACTGGGCCAAACAACTTTGGCATGACATGAGACAACATGATTTAGTAATGCCTGACACAACATGTCCCAATTCAAAGTCATGCCAAGATGAGTTGTGGCCTGGCCTGTGACATGGCTCGAGATGTGTCAAGCCAAAGTTTCTAACACAAGATGTGCAACACACCATGACCTAGCATGATAGCAAATGTGGGCTGATTTTGGCCCAGCTGGCCGGATAGCCTTGCTTGGTCCTGACTTTGGCTAGCCAAGAACAAAACAAGCTAGCCTGGCATAACTCAAACTAGTCTGGACTAACCTAGGCTAACCTAGATTGCACTCAGGCTAGCTTGGAATGAACCGAGGTAGCCTAACTAGGCATATCCTAGCTTGGCATGACTTGGCACGACCCGACATGACCTAGTGAAAAGGCATACCAATAGGCCATGTTGAGCTACCTATTTTAAGAGCCATACATGCTTGACATGGCTTGTTCTAAATACCATGTCATGTTGGGCATGATACCATGGCCCGAATGGTCCTAATAAAATATGTCATGCCAACGACATGATGATAACTGGCCCATTTGACATCTCTAAGAACAACCATTTTTCTTAGAAAAAAATGGGGCCAAGCCCCTATTTTTAGTATGCACGTAGGAGGTTCATGCATAATAAAAATGGAAATTCCATGTCATGAATGGAACTTCCTAATCAAAAGAGGGGTGCAACCCCTCTTTTTGAAATGAAATGGGCCTAGCCCCAATTTTTATTATGCCTAGAAAGGGTTCACACAATTAAATTGGAAATTATGTGATGTGCATGGAACTTTTAATCAAAAGAGGGGTGCAACCCCTCTTATGGAAATAAAATGAGTTGAGCCCATTTCTTGGCTTTACATATGGATTCGTCCACACATAAAGGTTGGGGACCAGCCCCATTTTTGATAAACAAAATGATGTTGTAGAAGGGGAAAGGTGGCGGGGACATCAACACACATAAGCATGCTTGAAAATCAAAACAAAGCCATCTGGAGTTGTTGAGTATATTATATATATGGGGTGTGTGCTACACATTCGAAAAAAGAAAAAGAAAATAGGAAGGATCCCATTTTTTTGAGTTTCTTTTTTGTATCATCCGGATTTATTGCGGGGAATAGAAAATCTTAATTTTATTAATTCATTTCTTATATTCTTCTTTGTTCTTGTAGTATGTTTGTATAGTATTTGTGAGGACTGAGGAGCTCATGTGGGTGGGTTGTGTTGTGCTCATGCTGAGGAGATAGTTCATGATGTGATTGTGATTTTGTGGAAGAGTTTGTTCATGTTGCACTCCTGTGGAGAAGACTGCTCATAGTATGCTTATGGGTGCTCAAAAATTTTATGGAAGAGCACCAGATCTAGGAAATCAAACCTCAAGTTGTCAATACGGTATTTTCAATACATTTAACAATTCATTCTTGATTTGTGGGTATTTTTTTGGATATTTTATATTTATAATTTATGCTTTAATTTCTTTGGATATTCTACTATTTTGAAGTAAAATATTTCTTTGTGTGTACATTTATATTATATTGGTTTTAGGCAAAATATAATTGGTATATTCTTGTGGTGGTAATTTTTTGGGTTTGTTAATATACATATTATTTGGGTATATTCATGTATATACATATATATTTCAGATAATTGGAAATATATATATACATACATACATACAAACACACACACACACACACACATAGATTAATATTTTGGACAGAATATATGTGAAACCCAAAAATAGTTTAGTATCTGCTGCATGTTTGGATATTTCAAAGTTATGATTAAAATATTTAATCGTTGGATAAATCAATTAACCTAATTATTAGATTGAGAAATAATTGTAAAACCATTCTTAGTTTTTGAGCTCCAACTTAGCTATCTTTAAAATTTATATTCAATTTAATAACTTTTTTACTACAATTAATTAATTAATGAATAGTCATTCCAAGTTATTGGTTTTATTTTTGATGCTTATCAAATTATTACTAATAATTTGATAATTATTTTATACAACAAGGAGTGTTTATATGGTACTTCATTATGTTACCAAATTATTCCATGGCTTGCTGATAAATCTAGATTGATGTGATTCCTTTTTTTTTAGGTTCCATTAAATTTGATTGCTATTTGATGATGATGATGATGATGATGATTCATTGATGAATGACTAGTTTCATTATTAAAGCTTATCAAAATTTTCATCTTATTTTCAAAATAATAAGTGATAATTTTTTAATTATATTTGACAAATTTAATGTGTAAGATAATTCTATACATTCAATTATTTTTTGTTTAGACTTGATAAAAATTTTTAATAATTTAATAATTTAATAATTTTTAACTAGATTTGATAATATTCAATTATTATTCCATGATAATATAGATAATGTTAATCATTGCAAATCATGGAACCCATTATTAAAAATCAAATTATTAATAGATGACCATTTAATCTTGCTCAATAATTGTCAATGATGATGAATATTAAAAGAAAACTAAACATGGTTCTTGGATGATAGGGAATACTTAAAATCTTTTAAATGAATTTATGTATTATGACAATTCGATGAAAATAACAATTTGTTGATTATCACATAAAATAAAGATAGTTGTTACATAGTAAAATCATTTAAAATTATTTAATTCAATTAAATGTGATAATTTAAGAACATTACATTCAAAAAACAAAATTGGAAAATAATATACTAACCATTGTTATGACATTAATAATTTGACGAGAAATGAATAATATGGCATAAATATAACATAAAATATCATAAAATATTTAAAGAATAATTAAAGATTCTAAGATGTCAATGTATTAAATATGGATGGATACCAATAGTATGATAGTTCGAATGGAAAGGGGGAAAGATCGCTTAATCATAGACGACATGAGTTTGATCACTAGGAATACTGGATATGTGTTCTAGGGTATCTTTTCCAAATGACTTATTCATCCTATTGGAATGAGGGTCTTATCAACTCTGATCTCGAAACACCAAGGTCCATATATGGGGGGCTGAGGAAAAGTGAATGAGTTATGAAGAGGTGAGAAGGAGAGGATAAAAAATATGTTTGGATGGGCCATCATCACCTTAAAACATGTATCACAATGGTCTTATTCTTTACATTGGTTGCATTTATATCTAAATGATGGCATTTCTTCTTGTCATAATAATTTTTGAAGACATGAATCTAGTAGATTTTTTGTTAACGTACAAAACTAACTTTGCTATCCTATCATTTCTCTCATTTCATATTCAAATAGTTTTTTTGTTTCTGAATTGCACATGTTTTTTTCTCAAAAGAAAATACCTAGTTACCACAATACAACTCTTTCAAAGAAATTTAAAATTGTGTTAAATCAAATTGAGTTTAAATGTTAATGAATACAATTGATCATCATTGGGGATCATTCAAAATGCATCCATGATTTTAAATCCATCAAAATCCTTTGAAATACATTAAATGATATTGATATCATTGAACACATTTCAAAGTTTAGAAATATCCAAAAGATTTTATAAAAATAACTTAATGTATATTAAGAAACAAATTAATTAATATCATCAAATATAAATCATTAAATATATTTCATTAAATAATATATATATATATATATATATATATATATATATATTTCATTAAATAATACCAAATCTAATTGAAGAATTACATTCATCAAACTAATATCATATGATCATCTAATGTCTTAAAAAATCAATTATATTTATGATTTTTAATTATTTGCTATATTTCCAAAAATAAATAAAAATATTATTTTTTGATTTTAATAATACCAATCACTCAATTAAAAAATGTTTAATGAATCATATCTTAAAATGCTTTCATGTGCCTTTGTTAGAAATTGGGGTGAATAATATTACATTGTTGAAAGAGATTATGCATCTCCACAAAAAAGACCAAGGTCTAAAAGGAAAGTCATTACATATAATGACATGCACATTCTTTTTTTTTTTGTTTTCCTATTATAGTAAATATTTAATAAATAAATATACAATGTATTTTATGGTTCGTTATTATTTCATTTATTACTCCCCCTCAGAATGGCCCATGGATGTGGAAAAGTCTCATCTCACTTATCAAGCCTCAAAAATGGATTAGATGCACTACGTTGGTTATCTCTACCTGTTGATGCTTTCTTGATATGGGCAACATTTTAATCACCCCAAATTGGAGTTCTTCTCTGACTATGTGAAAATATTTTTTTTGTGTATTTGGTCCTTTCATGAACCACTAGATTTATAATTTATTACTATGTAAAGTACAACTTTATTATCATAAAATAACATAAATGACTTTAGATGGGATATAGCAAGATCATGAAGCTAAAATAAGTCATATAATCTCACATGTAGATTGTGCCATTTATTTGTAATTGGCTTTTATTGATGAACATGAAACAATGTTCTATTTCTAGGACTTCCAAAAGATAAGGGAGCCCCATAAAAATACAAATTTTCAAATTTATCTTCTAGCATCTTGACATGAATGTGATAAGTAGCTCAATGATGATGCTCATGAGGAGTGAGAGTAACAAAAATTTGACTTAGGAATTTGACTAAATAGGTAATGTATGAGTATGGCCATGTTATATATAGATAGATATAATAGGAAACCTTTAAGTCTTCTATACATTTTTAGGCAAGTCAAAAGTTTTCATCCATGTGATGATTGTTTGGTGTTGACATCCATTGGAGTGGATGTGATCTTGCTTTCAATATAGATTACCTATTATTGTAATCATAGAGCATATCCACACTATGAAAGTTCATTCTAGCATGACAACATGCCACTTGCAATCCAAAGAAAAAATAGAATAGAGGGATATCAAATCTTTGCATTAGGACTGGCTCATACTTCGAAAACTACAACTTGTGTTTGGACTAGCAACATGGATTTTGAAGTCATGGCCTTAATAGAGTCACAACTTATTTTATGTGGTTGCAACTATAAGACTATGCTTGAAAGTCATGACCTATATTATGAAGTTGCAACTCATGAAGCTGTAATATATGTTTTGGAGTCATGACATAGAATTATAAAGTTACGACTCAACTTAAGATATAACATATGTTAAGGTGTTGCAATTCTATTTTATGGTGTCATGACATCATTATTGTCACAACCGATTTTGTGTTGTTACGATTGGTTGACTTAGGTATTCGAGTCATGCTCCTCTCATATGGTGTTACTATATGAATGAAGTCGCAACATATAAATATATCAAAACTTAGATCTTATGTTTTAAGATATTTATTTGTTTACTATTAAAGTCTTATAAATGAATATAAATTAGTAAGTGAGAAAATCTAGAATGAATAGAATGAATAGTTTTTCTCATATGATTTCTTGTATTGTGGCAATGTTTCTTTTCTCTCTCTCTCTCTCTCTCATGCATAATATGTTTCTTCAATGAGATTCTAAAGTCCATGGCTAATCATGTATCTCATGGTCTGGGATGGCATGAGGATAATAAAAGGTCTTGAAGAACCCTAAAGCTTCGGATGGACAAAACTTCTAGTATCAGAGGGATGTTGGGGCATTATGCATCATATCTAAGATTTGTTAGGGTTTCTTCATGTTGCATTTGGGATGACCTTATATTTGGCATCTAACATCAAAACTAGATCCAATGGTCTGTCAAATCATGCTACATTTGGTTTAATAGTTGAGTGTGTCGTGTGATATTATATTTGGTATTAGAGCTAAGTATGTCATGGACATTACATTTGGTATGAGGACTAACTCGAATTATTAGATATCCAATGTTTTGCATGATATCAAAAATGGTAAATGTGATATATGGGGTTGAAATTGAGAAATTCTCAGCGAGGAATTTTAAACTCTAGAAGTTGAAGATAGATGGTATGTTGGTTGATAGAAATTATTAGTCAGCCATAGAAGATCATAAATCATTTGAAAAAGAGTAGAAACTAGAGACAACATCTTCTAAGGTTTTCACCTAGGATAAGATGAATTAGAAAGTAGAAGACTTGATCTAATTATGTTTGATAGATTATGTATTAGTAAATATTCTAGCAAGAGACCCATGAAGGATGTGTGGATAAAGTTGGAGATGCTCTATCAGAGCAAGTCATTGGTCAACATACTCTTCTTATGGAAGAAGTATCGATTACGAATGGAGGAATGTGATTTATTTATTTTTTATTTGTAAGAGTTTAATATACTGATCAGCCAACTTTATTCTATTGCATGTGAAATTTATGGTGATAACAAGGCCACTACCATTCTCTATTTACTATCAGATATATAAAATAACTTGATTATCATTATTACTAGTGATACAAAAGAGTTATCTAATGAGATAGTAGTCACAACCCTACTATTTGAGGATATGAGAAAGTAGAGTAAGAGAAAAGATCCAAAATAAATTGTATTTGTGGAGAGAGGGACTAGAGAGAAAAGTGAGTGGTTTGAAAGCTCAAAGGCTAGAAAAGGTAGGAATGTTGTGGGTAAGCTAGAAGTAAAGTGCTATATATGAGGTAAAGCTAGACATTTCAAGAGGGAATACCAGAATAAGACAACTCGTGTGAGAGCTAGCTTTTCAGAAAACTAACAATCTAAGAAATATGTTCATTTTTTCAATGCTTATGTTACTCATATCGATGAAGATATTTGGTATATTGACACTTGCACATCATATCACATGACTCCTCATTGAAACTTGTCTAACCAATATGAATCATTCAATGGAAAAGATATGACTATGGAGAATGGATCAATGGTGAAAATAATTGGCCATGGGAATATAAAAATGATGATGCATGATGGGTATTATAACTTTGTTACTCCACCTAATTTAATTAGTTAGATGATATCCCAAAAGTTCATTAATGAGAGTATCTCATCAACTAAGATACACAAGTACGTGGGTGGTAAAAATAGTACAATAGACTATTGTCTAGATATCAATCTCATAAAGATTGTATCAATAATTCAGCTATTCAACATGAGAAAACTCATTTTTAGTATAATGAATCCTTAGATTGTTAAACAATCTTAGGTCCAAGGTTCATTAATTTAATTTATAAGATGCCATTAATTTGATTGATATACATTATGTTAGACACAAAATGAAGGCTGATATATTATGTAATAATCTTTTGCCCTTTGCCCTAGCAGCATACAAAGTGGTTATCACCATTTAATCATTCCCAATTGTGGTCCCCTCATAGTTATCCCCTCGTTATATCTCTTTCAAGATAATAAATCATTCCTATACAAGACTCCTTCACAATCTCATACCTTTTAGGAAACTTAGTCAATAACCCATGATGGTTGTTTTGTATATCCAGTCTTATTCACTAGTATTTGTTGTCATAAAGACCAATGATTGGCCTAATTTATAAGTATTTATATTTTTATCTTTGTAAGTATCGTACTCACACAATTAATATACACTTCACTTGAGTTTTGCTAGTGTAGTCATACAAGTAAAAGTAGCTCATAAGAGCTATCACCATTTGAAAAAGAGTAGAAACTCGAGATAATATCTTATGAGGTTGTCACTTAGGATGAGATGGAATAGAAAGTGTGAGACTTGATCAAATTATGTTCAATAGATTAAGCACTAGTAAATATTCTGGCAAGAGAAGCATGAAGGAGGTATGGATAAAGTTGGAGATGCTTTATTAGAGCAAATCATTGGTCAACCAACTTTACTTAAGGAATAAGCTAATCAAATTATGAATGGAGGAATGTGATTTATTTTCTACCCATTTGTAAAAGTTTATTACACTAATCCACCAACTTTTTTATATTAGCTATGAAATTAGTGGTGATAACAAGGCCACTACCCTCTTCTATTTACTATCGAATACATGGAATAACTTGATTATCATTATTTGTGATGATATAATAGGTTTATCCTATGAGGCAGTAGTTTCAACCCTAAAATTTGAGGATATGAGGAAGTAGAGTATGAAAAAAATATGCAAAAGAAGTTTTATTTGTGAAGGGAGGGACTAGAAAGAGAAGTGAGTGGTTTAAAAGCTCAAAGGAAAGAAAACGAAGGAAAGTTGTGGGTAAGCTAGATTGCTAGAAGCAAAGTGCTATAAATGAGGTAGAGTTAAAAATTTCAAGAGGGATTACCAGAATAAGCCAACTCAGGTGAGAGCAAGCTTGGAAAACAAGCAACAATTTGAGAAAGAGGTTCATTTTGCTAATGCTTGTGTTGCTCATATTGATGAGGATACTTGGTATATTGACACATGCATGACATATCACATAACTCATTGAAATTGGTTTAATCAATATGAGTCATATGATGGAAGAGATATAACAATGGAGAATGGCTCAATGGTAAAAATTATTGGCCATGGGAATAGGAAAATGATGATGCATGATGGGTGTTGTGTCTTTGTTAAACTGACTAATTTAATTGGTTATACAATATTCTTAAAGCTTGTAAATGAGAGTATCTCATGAACTGAGATGCATAAGTACATGTGTGGTATAGAAAGTATAATGAACTATCATCAAGATATCAATCACATAGAAATTGTATTGGCAATTTGGCTATTCAATATAAGATAACTCATTTTTTGTATAATGAATATTTAGATTGTTACATAATCTTAGGTTCAAGGTTTATTTATTTAATTTATATGATGCTATTCAGTAGATCAATATACATTATGTTGGACACAAAATGAAGTTTGGTGTGATGTGCAATAACCTCTTGCCCTATTGGTATACAAGGTGGTTATCACCATGAAGTCCTTCCCAATGGTAGTCCCTCATAGCTATTCCTTTTGTATGTTACCTTTGAGATAACAATTCATCCCCACACAAAACTCATTCATAATGTCATATCTTTTAGGCAACTTAGTTAATAGCCCTCGATGGCTACTTTGTATGCATCCTCTTATCCAATAGCATCTATTGTCATAAATACCAATGATTGCTCTAGTTTGTAAGCATTCGTACTTTCGGCTTTATAATCATCTTACATGCACAATTAATGTATACTTTCACTTGAGTTTTATCAGTAGGAATCATATGAGTAAAAGTAGCTCACAAGAGTTATCATCACCTTATGAGTCACAACACACTCATGTATGCCTCGAGGATTGCTTCTCATTATTCTTTTCGATAATAATGTGACTCACACACTAAATGTGAACATATCGAGAGAACATTTTATATAATGTCTATCCTAATTAATAACCAGTCTCTCTAAGATGTGGACAATGAATTGATATGTAAAACTATTCGCACATTGGATTTTATAACCATCATACTCATGATGATTAACATTTCCAAATTTTAGGAATCAACATAAAGGTTTACAACTGGAAGGAATGTCACCTCCATCATGTCATATGTATGAGTAAGCCTCATGGTTTATGTTATATATAGTTTGTTTTGATAAACTATTTTGTATAACCAAAAATTTTTTGTTTCAATATTTTATTAGTGTAGGAAATAAAATATTGAAAGATTGGAAATACGGAAATAGTACAATAATGGGTGTCCCACTGGCCGATCAGTGGCTGAAGAAAATTTTGAAGCACAACCTAGTTCATCCAGGTGATCTGACATGCTCTGTTATTGATATCGAGAAACTGTTTAATATAAATTGATTTTTTATTTTTGTTTGTTGCTACCAATTTACTATGGAACTATTCATTTTCATCTTCTCTCTCTCTCTGTGATTTTTTTTCTTCGTGATTGGTGCATCTGTAAGATACTATTTTGGTTATAATATATAAATGCATAAGCATTTTTCTGGTGGATATAGCTAATTATGCTAAATGACTAGTGAACCACGTTATTTTCTGTGGTTATAGATTGTGGTTTGATTTTCTGCTATGGTTTTGGATTGTGGTTGTGGATATATCATTTTTCTATTTTCTTCTTCTTCTTCTGAATCTATAAAATTATAAACATTGGAAGTTGAATTATTAATAGTTTACTTATCATCATACATTATGACTTCTATGCACAAACTTACTATTAGTCAAAACTCTAATTCAAGTTCTATTTAGTTATTATTCATCAATATCCATAACATAAAATAAATCAAATCATTAATACATCTATAATCCAAACCAATTATAGCACATAATTTAAATTACACAAACCCTATATCATCTTATTTTCATACACATTTCTGATTATATCCCTAAAATAAGGGAGTTTGAGAGGCATGCCCACCAACTATAGGGATTGGGATAAGTCGTATCATTTGCTTACTTGTGGAACCCTTAGGAAGTGCAAAATTTATCACTAGAATTTATATTTGTCATGAATTTGCTTATTGCATGTTGGAGATGGAGAAGAAATTAAAAGATATCTCCAAAATTTTTTATCTTTCACTTTTATATTCTACTGACTTTGTATTACTCTAAGTAGGAAGTCATTACTTTCAGATGAAAGTCACCACTTCGACCTTTATCTTTTCACCTTTAGGTCTTGACTCAAGAAAATAGTCTTGACTTTATTCAACATCATGATCTTTCTGGCAATGACCTAGAGGTGTCAAGTGGGTTAGGGGCCAAGGTACGACATGAGATACAACCTAGCTGAGTCAAGCCCTAGCCTAGCATGACACTATCAAGAAATATGCTTGGACCTATTCATACCGGCTTGAGGCATGACTTGTGTTGTGCTGGGCTAGAGGATATCATGCCTCACGTTATGCTAAGCACGACCCACGTATCTAGCCCATTGGCATGGTCCACCGGCACGATGACCATGACCCAAGATCAAGAATGGGTCATGGGTCATAGAAAACTTGGTAACTAGTTTTTTATGGTGACACTATGGTAGCAATGTGGTGGAGGTGGTAGTGGCTAGTGGAAGGTGCCTATGGTGGCATTGCTCACAAAATTAGCATGACCCGAGACAACCTAGCATGTTAGACAAGAGTCTACCCAAAATAACATTGGTCATGTCATGAGAGGTCAGACATACCAGTCATGTTCTACTGAGCATGACATGACTTCCATGTTGGGTCATGCTTGATAAAGCATGGTAGCCCAATTGGGTCACCCAAAAATGGGTTGTATCAGAACGACATGACCCATTTTGACACCTCTACAATAACTATGACTTGAACCTAATATTTTTATAATATAAAGTTGTTATACTATGAAATAGTCATATCATGATTTTATCTATTTTTAGTTTATAGAGGGCTATAATATTATAAAGTGATCGTGGATTAGATATAGCTTCTCATATTGCTATATAGTTATATCACTGTGTGGAGGCTACAACATTGATAATTTTTAGCTTTATTCTTATCTATTTCTTTCTCTTCATAGCCTTAAGTAAGCTCCATTCGTTTTTCCAATTATCCATCTTTCTTTTTCTCATCTTCAGGTGAAACTTGGTTATCAATTATCACTTCTTTTGGAGTTGTGGGTTTGTTAATAGTCATGGCTTCATAGTTATCAGTGCTCTTGTACTATTCAGTTGGGGCCATGGCTTCTTGGAGAATTTCAAGTTGAGCCATTACTTTTGAGGAAGTCATGGCCTGATTACCACCAAAAACTATAAAAACCTTTTGTTCAAAGTAATTTTGTAGCTCCAAAGTTGTGGCTCTTAGAAGAGTCACATCATTTTCAGCCCCAAAATCTCTAGAATAATTTTTTTTAGTATTTCTTCGTACCTCCTTCTAACTTATAAGTAATATTGAGGAATAATTCTTAGGATTCACCTTCATATCACTTGGCAATTTATTTACTCATCTTCCTTTCATTGTTAATGTCAAGTAACCAATGTGATGCTCAATGTACCTCACCATCAAATTCATTTCATTCATCCTCGCTTCAAGTACCCCCTTTCACTTACCTTGGTTATTATTCTTCTTTTGAAGTTTTTTTATTATAATTTGCACTTCATCATCTATAATTAATTTTTCTTCTCTTCATGATGGTCTGCAATTAAATCTAAATCCGCTAGATTCATGCAGTTCTTTGAATTATTCCTTATATTTCTTGGGGATTTCCAGATATGTTGCAACCCGCTCCCATAGTTTTCATATGAAATATTTTTTTAATTCTAATGTTATGATGGTAATATATTAGAACATTATTGTTGGGTCGAAACACGTACTATTTTTTTTGAATTTGATTTTCCTCTTCCATTTGATAATTTGGGATTTGATTCCACTAGTTCATAGAGATGTAAAGCGGTGATCTCTCCCAACATTCTTCTCTTTTTTTCTTCGATATCAAACTTCTAAAATATGACTTCCATCTTTGCTCCAATGGTGGTGAACCTATCCAACTATAATACACTAGCTTATCTTTTCTCAAATAATCGATCTGTTTAAGTTTGATAGTTATTTTTTGCTAGTTTCTCAAAAAATAATATGTCTTCTCTGATGATTTATTCATATTAAATTCTCCAGCAGTCACATTAACCATATACTTTGTCATATAATTCAACCTATTATAAAAGGTTTGGTCTTGGAACCACAACTCAAAAGCATGTTGAGGATATCTCCTCAATGACTTTTTAAAATAGTATTAAACATCATATAAGTTCTCATGCTCCTCTTACCATAATTAACTTTTCTTGCTCGATAGTTGAGAAGTAATTTTCAATGGTAAGAATTAGTGAGAAAGGCCCTCATCAATTCATACAAACACATAATGAAGCACCATAGTAAATATTGGAGCCAACTTCATGCTTTCTAATGTAATACAAATGAAAATAAGTGTAACCTTATTGTGTTCATGCCAACTCCATTCATCTTCATAGTATCGTATAACTCCAAAATTAATACATGTCTATTAGGGTCATTTGATGTCCTTCCACTATATTGGTACTTCTAAACCACATCTATTAGACTTGACTTCAGCTCAAAATAATTGGCTTTAACAGGTTACTAGCAAAATCTAGAATAATTATTAATCACTATGAACCTCCAATAATACCCCAAAATATGGTAATAGATGTGTTGTCAACTAGCTTGTTCATCACCTCCTTGGGTATCTCTATTATTTTTGATACCCTCCATAATTTCCTTGTCAGTTCTTTATTTGGCAAGGATTCTTCTAATTCTTTCAATTTCTAGGTACAGAGGAATTAGCTCAGTCACAGAGCTTCGACTCATCAATGGTTTCTAAAAAAAAAATGGAAAAAAAATGCAAGAAGGCAAACAAAACCAAATATAACCATCCGTGTTCAAACAAATTAACTTGACTTTGCCTTTATATTTAGAAATATTTATCAATATAATGTTATCTAAAAAAATAAAAAGGAATTATTCTTTTATAATCATTATTAAGTCAATTCAAGTCAACTAACCAAACTATATAATCCTTGATAGAGGCGCCAACAACTAATTGTAACTTTGTTACTCTACCTAATTTAATCGGTTAGACAATATCCCAAAAGATCATTAATGAGAATATCTAATCGATTGAGATCTACAATTGCATAGGTCATAATAATTAGTATAATTGACTTTCATCTAAATATCAATCACATAGAAATTGTATCGACAGTTAGGCTATTCTACAAGAGATAACATATTTTTAGTATAATGGATACTCATATTGTTAAATAATCTTGGGACTAAGGTTCATTTATTTAATTTATGTGATGTGATTAAGTCATTCGATATATATTATGTTAAACACAAAATGAAGGTTGAGGTGTTATAAAATGACTCATTGTCATAATGGCATACAATGTGGTTGTCACAATTGAGTCCTTCCTATTGGTGGTCCCCTCATAGTTATCCCCTAGGTACATTGCCAATGAAATAAAATTCATCATTGCATGAGGGTTTTACAATGTTATAGTTTTTAGGCAACTTCATCAACTATCCTTGATAGTTATTCACCAGTCTCATTTATCATAAAGATCAATAAATGATATGGTTAGTAAGCATTTATATTTTTGGCTTCATAAGAATCATACTCATGCAATTAATATATGTTTTCCTTATATTTTACTGATAAAAACCATATAAGTAAAATTATCTCACAATTGTTTTTACCAATTTGTGAGTTAGATTACACTTGTGCATGTTCCTAGGACTGCCTATCATCCTCCTCCTTAGTGATGATATAACTCCAACACTAAAGGTAAACCCCTTGATAGAATATTCTATATTATGTCCATCATAATCGAGAATTAGTTCCTTTAATATGTGTATAATGGATTGACATGTAAAAATATTCTCACTTTTTGCTTCGTAAGTATCATACTCATGATAATTAACAAACTCAACTTTTAGGATTAAACATATATATATTTATCTCATGCATCATAGTCAAAAGAGCTATCACTTTCTTTTTTTCATATGCATGAGTGAGTCTCATGGTTTACCTATCATTATCCATCATGACAATCTCAAAAAAATCTACTAATAATTTAAACCCTAATAAAAATTTTATTAAATCACTATCTATTAATATTTGTTCATAAGATAAATTAAACCATTCATGCATTCATAAATAAATCTAATTATATCACATAATTTAAATTACACAAACCCTAGATTCATGTTAGTTTGGTACAAATTCTCGAATTTATTACTATAGGAGTAGGATTTGAGAGGTGTGCCCCCCAACTCTAGAAATTTACATAAATCATGCATCCCTTTCTTGCTTGTGGAACCCCAAGGGAGTTTGAAATTCACTCATAGTGTTGGTAGTTTCTAAGACTTTGCTTGTTGCATGAGAGAGAAAAAATGAGAGATCACCTTGAAAAAATTCTTTATCTTCCACTTTTATACTTATGAGGCCTTATATTACTCTAAGTAGGAAGTCGCAACTTTCTAAAAAGTTGCAACTTTGGTCTTTATCTTTTCAACTTGAGTTTGCAACTCTAGAAAATAGTCATAACTATGTCTTGTATTTTGATCTTTCTATAACATAAAGCCATGACACTGGTAATAATTATGACTTATGCTTAATCTCTCTGTAACACAAAATCATAGCACTATGAAATGGTCATGATTTCATGCCTTTATTGATTGATAGTCCATACAGGGCTAAGACACTAAAACATGGTTGCTATAATAGAGAACTAATATTGCATCCATTTAAATTTTCTGAGCTAAGTATGGTTTTGATTTCATGGTAATATCATAGTCATTAAGAATGTATTACATAGTAGAAAGACAATGTTAATGAATTGGCAAGGTCATGACATATAAGAATTATATCAGCCAATTAACTAGCATTTCAGCCAACAATAGATATAGAAACTATATTATGCTCACTAATCTACCCCCTCTACTAAACACCTCCAAAAACTCATTGAATTCATGAATATATATCAAAATACTCCAAAATACCAAAAAAATATGAAATAAATACATTTAACTTTCATATTATACATCATTATCAACTACCAAAATATATAAGAATGTTTGGTAATTTGAACACCAAACAAACTCAGACACAAATAATTACTCATCCTTGAGTAATAACATTCCCCTCAAGAGAAAAGAAACACATCCAAATATCTTACTTCAATTTTACACAATAGGTATATCATCATAATATGTGAATAAACTATGAGAATACAAATCATGGTAGTGATAGAGATGAATGTTGTGATTTCCCTTTAGGATCATGCTTTTTGAAAGGGAAATCTGACATGGAGTGCTCAAAATGTCAAAAAGAAATGGATTATCCTTTTGAATCTCCACTCTATGTAGATAACTCATTTAATATCATTGCTAATATGTCATATAGAACCTCATGTCTTTGCCCCATCAAATTTAATGCAACCTCAAAGCTTTCCATTACATAACAAAAATCTGTTTGATTTGTACTACACTTTTCTATTTTATACATCCACTCGTACTCCCTATACGTCATTTACTTCCTATTCATTTTGTCCTTTTCCTCTATTTTTTTTAATTTGTCACAACTATTTTATATGAAATTCCAAATGATTTGACACTTCCTATAAGTCCAACATCCATGCATTCCATTCTATTTTCCAAGAGTTTGTAAAGTCAGTCTTCAAACATTTCTTGTGTTGTGACAAAAGCCATCTCTTTTTTATAAAGATAATTTGCCCACATTGCATCACGCTTTCCAACATCTTCCATTAATACTATGCATAAGAAATAGTTTTCCTTTTTCATCTCTTCTTTATTTTTCTCTACATTCCACTACACATTTTTCAAATAAAAAATATTCATAAAATATACCACCATGTGTTGCTAAGGAATATTCAATATGGGCTAGCTCATCTTCTTGAGTTTTTTCCCTTCTTTCCATCACTTGTGTCACCCATAGTGAAGGATGAATATTCTTCCTAAATTTCATATAGTACTTTTCATTCAAGCATTGGCTTCTTTCATTATTTATCTCTTTCAATTTTTCTCTTTATGCCTGACAATGTCAAGGGGGAGACTGCTTAATACATTGCATCAACTTGTTCATATGTATGAATTACCTTGGATAAATACATCAATGTAATAAGAGAAGGGTGAATTAGTTGCCTAGAAAATTCACCCCCCAAGTAGAGGTGTCAAACATGTCAGTCATCCTAGGAATGGCTCGTGGCCCGACCTGGTTCAACAATATCTGACCCGGCATGGCATAGTTTGGAATCATGCATCGGGTCGAGCTAGGCTGCCCCTTGGCATAGTTCATGTTGTGCTGGATCAACATGAGCCATGCTTCATGCCATGTCAGGCATGACCCATGTGCCTGGCCCTACGGAATGGTAAACCAGCTTGGGTGACTGCTCGAAGGGATCCTAGTTAGGCAGTCACCCAAACAGTTTTATTTAAAAAAAATTTGACCCTCCATCATGGGGTGGTCGATTTAAAAAAAAAATCAGCTTCATGGCCGATTATAATTGGCCGACCATGTGACCGATTTTTTTCTAGTTTTTCCCTATTCATAATTAAGCATGATATACATGACCATGCACTTTGTCGTGCCCATCAAGCCATGCTAGGCTAGTGGACCATGCATTATGTCGTGCATTGTGTCGTGCCATGAGATTTTAATCATGTCATACTCAGAAAAATCATATCATGTCAGCACGACATGACCCATTTGACACCTCTATCTCCAAAGAATTAGAGAATCAATTTCTCCAAAATTTTTCCCACATCAAAAATAGTACCCAACGAGAATAATATATAACAATATCACTCTTTCTAAAATAATCATAGAAATATGGAGAGTGAGTAATAAAAATGATCATATAAAGTACAACCAAACTTCACTTATCTCTATTAATTCTCCCCTCATTAAATATCTATATGTCCTTTCTGATGTCACATTCAATGTGCCTTTATTATTCATCATCAGCATAACGATGGCTGGGACAACCATGTCCCTGTGGTTAAATTTGAAATCCATACTATTTTTTAATCTTATGAACCCAAGTAACTCTTTAATGATTCCCTTATCAAATCAAATATAAATCTCACTTATATAGTATGTTTTCTTTTGTTTATCCTCCAGATTCATATGGAACTCTTTTATAATGAAGGTATTTCCTTATTCTCTATTCCTATAAAATATTATCAAATTCCACTTTCTAATATTATCACTAAAAGGAGGAATAGATTTATTAAATCTTCTCTCTTCGATAAACCCCATTTTGCAAAGTAAATAATCCATACATATATGCCTAATTTCTATAATGAAAGTTTCCCCGGGCACTTTGACTTCATGCAACATCTCAATAGTGCTAGGTTTCATTTCTTCCCTTTCTCCTTAAGATTTATCTCCACAATATTTTTATTTTATTTTCTTCTTTCTTTCATTGTCAAAGCAACAAAAAATAAGGATTTAAGATGGATCTTCATGGCATCAATGGTAAATTAGGGGTTTTTTTTTACAGAAAAGATTCGAGGATTATGTATTTATAGACGCAACCAGATAGTTAAAGATTGTGACTATATGAATTTGTTCTTCATTTATAAATAAAAAGTTATGGTTTAAAAAAAAGTAATACCTTCCAAGTCATGGCATTGCATCAAATTCATGGCTTTTCAATATATTATATAGTTTTTTAATGATCTTCCTTTTGTAACATAAAAGTCACAGCTTTGAAAAACTACCATAATCTTGTCTTTTTTTTTATGATATTTTTTTCTTTAACACCAAAGTTGCGGCTTAGAAAACTACCATGAACTTTTTGTGTAGCTTCTAATGAGTATTTTCTTTCTATGACACCAAATCCATAATGATAAAAAACTATTCTAGCTTTGTGAAAAAAAATCAGAATAATTGTTGATTTGAATTTGCTATTTTTATTTTTGTCTAGGAGGGAGTATAAGTGTAATTAGTTACATTTATTTTTTATTCTCACAACAATCATAATTCATCAAACAAGAAATAAAAAAAATTATTGGGTTACCTCCCAAGCAGCACTATAATTTATGATCATAGTCAGACCTTCAAAACTTCTTTCTATCCATTAGAAATCTATATTGCCGGTGCATTCTTTTTAGTTTGTTGTTTTACATCCTTCTTCTTTGTACTTTTGGTATTAGTCATGGATAATAAAGGAATGATTGCCTTATTCCTCATCTACACAATTAAATTGCATATTTCTCTTTATCATTATTTTATCATTAGTCTTTCTATTATGAAAAGTTTTGGTTTTTTCAATTTCACTTGCACATAATACATCAATTTTCTGCAATTCGGCCACCAAAGCTTTATAATCCACCTCATCTTTTTCCTATTGAATAGTTGAGGTCATATCTTCGAGTTTCTCATCAATATTTTCTACCATAATTTTTGTATATTAGTTATAAAGATTTTATTATTCATTTCATCTTTTTCTTTGATGGTTGAGGATATCTTCAATTTCATCTTCAAATAATTTTACAACAAATATTTCCATATTAGTCATAGAAGTTTTATCCTTTGCTTTTTCTACTTCTCTTCGAAAATCAAGGATATAGCTTTGATGTCCTCTTCTATAGTTTCAACCATAACTAGTTCCATCTTAGCTATAAGGATTTTTAATGAATCACTTTCTTCAGGCTTAAACTAATTTATGACTTCAGTCTCTCTCTCTCTCTCTGTTGTATCATCCTTTCTTCTAGGTGAGCAATGACTATTCTTAAGTCTCTCAATAATTTATCAAGTTTAGTTATCAAACAATTTATTAACAATGATTGAGATCCATAATATGTCTTCTCTGCATGGCTTCAATATCTCCAATCTCTATAAGTCTCATCCTGCTTATGATATGATTGATAATAGTTACCATAAGATTTGAAATAGAAGTCACTTCATGAACATGATAAGTCTCATGATAAATATATTTTGGAACATTCTTGCTCATTAGTATTATTTTCTCAAAATATCTTTTGTATGCTTCATCATCCCTCCTTAGCTATTTATAATAATTTTTTAGGAATTCTTGTAAATATTGGCTAGACTTTTTTATTTTATATATGGATCAATGGATGGATGCAAAAAAAGAAAAGAAACAAAATTACAAGCAAATCCAATAGATAATTATCCACATTCAAACAAGTTAATATGATTTAGCTTTTAGATTCATAAATATTTATCAAACATAATGCTATCTAAACTACTAAAAAAGAATTATCATTTTACAAGAATAATTACACAAATGCATGTTGACTAACCAAACTAAAAAAAACTCTTGGAAATAATACCAAAATCATGTTAAAACTTTGTTATACCATCTAATTTTATCAGTCATGTAATATCCCAAAAGCTCATTAACAAGAGTATCTCATCAAGTAAGATTTACAAATGCATGAGTCATATAAGTAGTATAATATACTTTTGTCTAAATATCAATCCCATAGGGATTATATCTGTAGTTATGTTATTCAAAAATGAGATAGCCTATTTTTACTAAAATAGATACACATATTATTAGATAATCTTAGATACATAGTTTATTCATTTAATTTAAGTCAGTTTACTATATTATGTTGGATAGAGAATGAAGGTTGAAATATTTTACATAAGCCTTTTTTCCTAATAGCATATATGGTAATTATCACCATTGAGCCCCTCCTAATGGTTTTTTTTCTCATAGTTGTCCTCTTGGTACATCAATACTGAGATAATAATTCATCTATGCATGAGAGTTAATCATTATATCATACATGTTAGTCAACTTTATCAATTATCTTTGATGGTTTCTTTATATGTGCACTTTTATATTCTCTAGTCTCTAATATGATATAGACCAAAAAAAATATTTGTATGGTTTATAAGTATTTATATTTTGGCTTTGTAAGTAACATACTCACATAATTAATGCATGCTTCTCTCAAGTTTTTTCATTAGAAACCATACATGTATAAATAGTACACAAGGGCTATCACCACCTTATGAGTCACAACATACTCATGCATGTTCCAATGATTATCTATTATTGTCCTTTTTGGTGATGATGTAACTCTCACATAAAAGGTGAGCCCCTTTGGAGAATGTCTATATAATATTCATCCCATTCGAGAACTAGTTCCTTTAAGATTTGTATAATAGATTATTTTCAGATTTTCATAACAGATTAATATATAACATATTCATTCATACTTCTTAATAACCTTCTCTTTTGGGGTCCTAGTTTGGTGACTAGACTTCTATAGATGTTCTAAATTTAGGGTTCAACATAAATATTTACATCATAGCAAGAAGCGATGTCACTACCTTCTTATTGTATGCATGAGTGAGCCTCATGACTTACTTATCACCTTCCACCATGATAATCTCACACTAACCTATTAATAATCATAACTCTAATTCAAATTCTATATAATAATCATTGATCAATATCCATATATAAGGAAAATAAAACAAATTCATACAATCATAAATAAAACCAATTACAATACGTAATTCAAATTACACAAACCTTAGATATGCTAGTTTGGTACAAATCCAAAATCTATCCTTATATGATGGGGGTTTGAGAGTCATGCCCCCCAACTCTAGAGATTAGCATAAATCATACATCCCTTGCTTGCTTGTAAAACCCTTAGGGAGTGTGTAATTTGGCCGTATGGTTGATAGTTTTAATGATTTTACTTGTTGCATGAAGGAGAAGGAGAAGATATGAGCGTTCTTCTCAAAAAATTTGTACCATCTACTTTTATACTCGAGAAACCTTGCATTATTCTAAGTAAGAAATCACAACTTTTTAAATAAAGCCACTACTCTGGTCTTCATCTCTTCAACTTAAGGTTGTGACTCTAGAAAATAGTTGGGACTTTGTTTTGCATTTTATTCTTTCTATAAGACAAAATTGTGGTGTTGGTAATTACCATGACATATGCCTAATTTCTCTGTAATATAAAGTCATAATATTGTGAAATAGTCATGGTTTCATGCATTTACCCATTTATAGTATAGAGGGTCAAAATTTTGAGAAGTGTCCATGGAGCGGAGATGACTTCTCATATTATTATATAACCATGTTGATGTGTGGAGATTGTGGTATAAGAAATTGGTCTTTATTAATATTTATATGGATGCAATGTTGAGAAATAGCCATGGTACTAAGAAGTTCTTTCATGTGTTAGTTGTGGTTGTGACACTAGGAACTGACCACAATATAAAAGTAACTTTTAATATCTTTTAACTGTTCATGATACTATGAGTGGTCATGGCACTAATATTTTATTCTCTCATTTAACATATTGTTATTTTGCTATTATGATGCCATGATGTTAGCACCCAGCTTGCATGTACAAGTCATAGTTATGCTTTCCTTTGAGGATAAGAGTTAAGGCCTTGGAAATAATCATACTCGGGTAATATTTTCAGTAATATCTAGTATCCAGAAATTCATGGCATTACATAATTTTCATGAATTTGGCATCAATTGTTATGGATCTATAATTTTCTATAACTTAAAAGTAATGTCTTAATAAAAAAGTTATAGCTATGATATGATACTATTGAGTCATGTAAAGATAAAGTCTTAGTATTGTAAAATTGATCATGACCTTCAGTACCTGTGAGGTACGTAGTTTCTACAATGGAAAATTATTGACATAGTCATTTAAATTTTTTAAGCTAATAATGGATATGACTTCATAATAATATCATAGTTATTGAGAATACATCATATAGTGGATATATTATACTAATGAGTTGGTAAGATCATGACATATAAGAATTGCCCTAACTAATAGGTAGAGTTTAGACCAAAAATGAAAGTAAAAACTACATGATACTCATTGATCTACTACTTATGCTAAATACCTCAAAAAACTCATTAATTTCATGACTATTCATCAAAACTCTTTAAAATACTAAAAATTATATAATCAATATATATTAGCTTTATTTTTATGTCTACATATCATTACCAACTACTAAAATATACATAAATATTTGGTAATTTGAATACTAAACATAGTTGAGATTGCTCATCCTCCAACATTTAGGATATCTATATGCGTTAGAAGCCTATTTGAAAGGTATCAAGATAATATACCTTGCTCTTCAAGTTATAAGAGAAAAGTCAAATATTATGATAGAGGTAATAACCTTCAGGAATCCAAGGCACTGAGAGTAAACTATGGAAGATGAGCATGATGAAATTTGTGAGCCTTGTGAAGCAAGCTATAAATCTAAAGACTATTGAAAGAAAATGAGTGTAGAAACATCCTAGTGTTATAGATCTAAGACTAGAAAGAAAAAGAAGTATTCACAAAGTGGAAGAATATTATGATTGGCTCATATTTTGGAAGTTATAACTAGTATTCAGTGTCATGATCTAGATTTTGGAGTTGCGACTTGAATGGAGTCACAACACATTCTATATAGTTATGATCGGAAGATTATGCTTTAGAGTTGAGACCTATATTATAAAGTTATCACTCATCTTAAGTTGTAATATATACTTTGGAGTTGTAATATGGAATTATGAAGTCACAAATCAACTTAAGCTATAACATATGTTTTGGTATTCTGATCCTATTATTATCACCATCTATTTTGTATAGTTATGACTACCTAACTTAAAGATTTAAGTCATGTTCATGTTTTGTGGTGTTGTGACATGAATAAATTCATGACATCGAAATATGATATCGTGACTTATATTTTAAGTTTTGAGTTTTTATATTTATTATTTAAGCATTGTAAATGAATGTAAGTCATTGAGTGAAAAAAATCCAGAATCAATAGAATTAAATGAACGAATAATATTTCTCTTATTTTCTCTTGTATTGTGGAAATATTCTCTCTCTCTCTCTCTGATGTTTGTAGTATACTTCTTCTAAGAGAGTTCTTTAATCCATGGCTAATCATGCATCTCTTAGTATGAGATCACATGAGGGTAATGAAAGGTTTAGAGAATCACTATAGTCTTGGATGATCTTAACATTTGGTATCAGAGAGATATTGAGGCATTATGTCTAATTTCTAAGACCTATTAGGGTATCTTTGTGTTGTATATATTTGGGATTACCTTTTATATTGGTGTATTAGATCATGCTATATTTGATACCATCGATAAGATTGTGTTGGGAAATGTTATATTTTTATTTGAGTCAAGTGTGTCATGGGCATTACGCTTTGAAATTAATATTTTTTGATAGATCTTTGTTAAAGTTTGCAACTACTTGTTAGTGGATGTTGTCTATTATGATATCTTTTACATATAGAAAAAGCACCATAATTATTGACTTATGCTACTTAATAAATAAAGAGTGATCATCTAGAGATTAATTAAAATCATATTGAGTCAACACTTTCATAAATTTGGTGTTCAATTATCTAGAACCTTGTTTGTGCCTATACATGCTTTGCTTGAATGTATTCAACTTCCACTTGCATTGATACCCATTATGAAGATTCATATAAACTATTTCATGTTAACTATCATTAAAAATGCATTATCAATATCTATTTGAAGAAGAGACGAGTTAAATGTTGCTTATAACATAAAAATGAGTTTGATGGTAATCAACATAGCCACTAGGGTGTACGTGTAAAACTAATCTATCTTGTGTTCATCAAATTCTGATAGATTTTTGTTCTTCTTGAAGTCACATATAGATAATATATTATTTGTCACAAAAGAGTTCAACTCTTCATTCATGATTGTTTCCCATATTAGAATCCCATGGGCATCATAATAATTGTGAGGTTGTTGAACTAAATTCACATGCATTAATGTTGCATGGAAGTCTGATTGAAATTTATAATAATTTAAGAAATTGGATATTGAATAGTCGTATTAGGCATCATTGGCATGATTAGCAAGGAGGCTTTTTGAAGACTCCCTTCTGTTGGACCTTCTCTGCACTCTCTTGTATATCTGGAAAGTCATAGAGCAATCCAAAGATGAGAAAAAAATCTGAGGCGTTCTCATTTCTTTCCCTACCATGCACCCATTTCTTCTACAAAAATCTTGGTTTCTGAATTTTTGTTAAGTGTTCAAATAGGAGCACTTGTATGGATTAACTAGACTAGCTAATTGTTTTAATTCTATTTATCTGGTTTGCTAATTGTTAATAATGAATATCTAGAAGGATCATTATGGTGTTGATGATTTAGATAGCCACATAATCATAAAAAGTGCTCTTCAAATTGAGACACATTTTATGACTGCTGAGACATGAAAAGATGAGTTCATCTCCAAATCATCAAAGAAGGTTGGTAATTTGTTCGGGAAATGAATCTAATGGAATAGAACTCATCATTTAAGAAGGTTGTATTCAATAAATGATACTTTGTAAGATGCCTTTGGATTCTTGCTCAATTCCATTTATCACTACAAATAATATACACATTTGGAATTTCCAAAACAATGAAAATATTTGGGTTTTTATATATTTTCTTCTAATACTACATGCATTGAGTTATATAAAAGGAAATCGACAAATCATGTTGATGATTTCAAAGAAGATGAGGTACATAGCCTCAATGATACCTTCAAAATCCAGTAATAAGAAAGATGAACACTACAATATTCAAAAAAAAGAAATGTCCAAGGTTGAGACTGCTGGTACATCGAGTGAGGGTGAAGAGATGCTAAAATTAATTTTTCAATGATCTTTGGAGCACCTTGTTTGTGGGGAGTAGGGGCCTTTCAAAAACACGACAAAGTTCTCTTATTTTTTTGCTGCCTAGCCATTCTAAGCTCTTTATGAAAAGGAAAATCTAGAGCAAAGTATTAAGCATTAAGAGTTCTGAATAGTTGAATACTTTGTGTCTCAGCATCATGGACAAATACTTTAGAAGAGAATCATGAAGGAATAGGGAAATGTGTTTGGTATATCAAATACCAAATAATACTAGTTATTTTAGTAATTAAATATGCCGTATTTGTATAAAAAAGACTTAAATAGAATAATTTCACTAAATTATAGTTATGATGAATTATGATGAATTATGATGAATAATAATAAAATTAGATAGTTTTCACATGAAAAGTGAGACATTGTAAATTTGTTGAGAAATATGTGAGTGAAAAGTCATGTAAAATTATAGTATTCATTAGGTTATGACTTTGTTATATCTCACTAAGCTTATAGGGTAGTTTCAATATTTATTCTTGGTTGAAACTCTACACAAATAGTTAAGTAATCTTCATACATCATGACTCTACTACCATGTTAATATAATAAATTTACTATGTAACATATTTTTTCAGTTGAAAAAATTTCTAGAAATTACAATTTCACAAGCTGAGGAAATTTTTATAGTTATGATATTAATTTTATTGAAGCAATCAAATAACCTGCTGATCCTAAAAGATGCAACATCCTCTTGTACCATGACTTTTTTGTTACAGAGCCACCAAGACTAAGGCAAAAATCATGGGGCTTCTACATTGTATTGGGTTTTAGCTAAAGAACATTCCAAAGAGTATTTATTCGAGTCATGATCATTTCTAGGGCAATGACTTTTTGCTCTGGAGAAATGATCAAAGTTATGGCTCAAATTCCAGTATCATAATTTTAGGTTACAAAGATGAAATACATAAGTCACAATTATTCTTAAAAGCATAACTTAGTGTTACAAAGATAAATTGTATAGGCATAGTCATTATTAGTATTATGAAAATCTGATGTTAGAGAGAGGCCAAAGCCATAAATTTTTTTCAATATCGTGACTTTTTGTTATAGAGATAAAACGTATAATTGTAGGAATTCCCATTATCACAACAATCCAAAGCAAGTAAAAGACCAAAGTAGTAGCTCATTCTCATAGCCATGAATTTGTGTTACAAAGATGAAAAGCCAAAGTTATGACAATCTCAAAAGGCATGACTTTCCATTTAAAATTCGTACTCAGCCATTCAAGTATAAAAGTGCAAAATGAGGAAATTTTCAAAAAAGATTTGGAGGCCATGAAAAAGTGATGAAAACCTAGGGTTTTGGGAGCCTAAAGGAAGAGAATAAATTTCAACTCCCACCTAGGAACAAATCTATGGTGTAAGAACAAGAAGTGTAGATTTATGATTTGAGTCTTAGATACTCATGAGATATTCCATTGGAAACCCAAAATTCAATAAGATATATTATAAATTATTTTATTTGAATTCCTTTCCAATGCCAGACTAAATTGAGATATAGGGTTAGTATATTTTATTTCATATATTGAATACTTAAATTATTGATTTTAATGGTTGGATTCTGTTGAAGATTAGTTATTGATGGATATGATGTTTATGTAGAATTGAAATTATAATTTTAATATTATTGGGTTTGTGAATTTTACCGGGGTAGTAGCTCATGATTTTTTGTTATAGAATTGAAATTATAATTCCCATTTTCACAACAATCTAAAGCAAGGAAAAGACCAAAGTAGTAGCTAATATTCATAGCCATGACTTTGTGTTACAAAGATGAAAAGCCAATGTTATGACATTCTCAAAAGTCATGACTTTCCATTTAAATTTTGTACTCATCCATTCAAGTATTAAAGTGCAAAATGAGGAATTTTTCAAAAAAGATTTGGGGCCATGAAATAGTGATGAAATCCTAGGGTTTTGGGAGCACAATTTCATTCAAACCTAAGAAAGATTAATGAGCATAGAGGTTGAGCAAAATATAAGCATAAGCCATAAAGGAAGGGAATAAATTTCAACTCCCACCTAGGAACAAATCTATGGTGCAAGAAAAAAAAGTGTAGACTTAGGATTTGAGTCATAGATACTCATGAGACATGCAATTGGAAACCCAAAATTCAATAAGATATATCATAAATTATTTCATTTGAATTTCTTTCCAATTTAAGACTAAATTAAAATCTAGGGTTAGTATATTTTATTTCGTATATTGAAAACTTAATTTATTGATTTTAATGGTTGGATTTTGTTGAAGTTTAGTTATTGATGGATATGATATTTATGTAGAACTAAAATTATAATTTTATTATTATTTGATTTGTGCATTACTGCATGTTACCAGGGTAGATGATGATAAGTTAACCAAGGAGCATACTCATGCGTAATGGTAGGAAGAAAGTGATTTTCTCTTTTAATCATAATGTAAGAGACAAAATCTATATTTCAAAACCTGATGTTGGGGTAAATTTAATTGTACAAGCATGATACTTATGAAATTAAAAGTAATTCTGTTTTAATACGCTAATCAATTATATATTTTTTAAAAGAACCCTCAATTAATGGTGTCAAACATACCGTATTGTGTCGCATGACCTATTTTTTTGGCCTAATTAGGCCACTTTGCCATGCACAGCACGTTTAATATTTTGTGTCATACCAGGCATTGCATGGTGCATGTGACATGGCCCAACATGGCACAGTGGGCACGTTCATGCCAATCGTATCGTACATAAAAAAATGGTAATTGGCCGACCAATTAAAATCAGCCTAGAGGTGTCAAACGGATCCTGCCAGGCCGGCCTGGCATGGTTTTTGCCGACCCAACCTTGTTACCATGTCAAGCCATGCACGGTATGGTTATTGTACTATGTCGTGCCTGGTCAAGCATGATTTTTTAAGGCCAGGCCCAACACGACCCGACTAGCTCGGCCGAGATTTGGCCATGACGGGTCAGGCTCATACAGGCCAGAACATGCCCATACAGGCCGGTTCTAAAAAATTTTAAATTTTTTTTTCATTACTTATTTAATATTTATAATATTTATGTAATTATAAAATATAAATTAGATAATATTTAAAAATATTTAAATTGTAAATTATAAATATTCGAATAGTTATAAAGTTTATTTTTTTATATTATTTGTTTTAATTATGTGTTAATTAGATTATAATTTATTAGAATTATATTTTAGAATTTTTAATGAAATTATTAAACAAAAAAAATAAAATAAACACAAAATTTATTTAACAAAAATAACAAAGTCACAGTCACAAAGCCAAGTGTCATACGGCCAAACCAAAGTAATACAATGTAAATAAAAATAAGTACAAAATATCGAAATAAAAAATCAGAATTAAGCACAATTGCACAACTCATAAGCAAAAGCATAACTGTAACATAAGTATCATTATCGACGTGTCGCAATCCTGCAATCGTCGACTGTCAAGAATCAAGTGGCAACCTCATCAATCATTCATCGGCATATTATTATCATCCTCTTCCTCAATATCAAAATCATTATCATATGGATTATCATCAGTAATCAACTCCTTTGTTTTCGCTGCAGTCCTAGTCCTAACATGATCCTGGATACTAAATCTCAAATCCTCATATTCCTTCATGCATGCTAAAGCCTCAACAATATCTAAACGTAATCTCGATCTCCTATCCGAAATCATATTCACTGCAACAAAAAAGTAGACTTTGATGCTATGCTCGATACCGGAGGAGTCAGTAGATCCCGTGCCATCTTAGTTAGCATGGGAAATGTGGACTCATATGATTTCCACCATTATAATATGTCATGATTCTTAGTATCAGAATGTGATAGAATTGAGTAGTAATTGGTATCTAAGTACCGAGATAGCTCACTCCTATTTGATGGACCACCCCGTCATTTCTGCCTATCTAACTGAATGGAAAAATCGTCATCTTCGAATATGGTATCAATATTTGTACTCACAGTCTCACTATTACTACCACCATACCTAGTATCGTAGTATGTGAAAAGCTCAGTCAACTTCTTGTAAATAAACCATTCAGGTGGGTCTTCCAGGTTCATGCACGAGGAAATGTAAGTCAAAATATTATCTACCCCTTCCACTTTAACCCTAGGGTCCATGCATTCAGCGAGATAATAAAGAGATGGAATGGTAGACCAGTACTTTAAATATTTGGTTTCCATCTCTGCAACCATATGGCTAAGTGTCGAGCTAGCTCGATACTTCCTAAACATGCTACTAATATTGCATATGCACCTGAGTGCAATGCAAGTCGTGTGAGTATAAACCGATGAATACATATTCGTTGTGTCAAAAAAATCTTCAGGAATTTCATAAATGAAATTCTTGAAGCCCAGTAAGTGTCGTCAATAATAAGTTCGTCACTCTTACTATTGACGTATAATTCTAACAGTGTCTCACGTCTGATTGGAATTTCTTCTTCTTAAGATTTGCAGACAAATAGAGACTACCAAACTCTTGTTGTCTGCAAGGTGTGCGAATATATTTTAGTAAGTTACATATATTTTCCAAAGTGGGGGAACATACCATCCCTACTTGTACAATCAAGTTAATAACATAACACATGCACCTGATGTGGAAAATCTCTCATAATAGTCCATCTCTATTATTCTTAACAAACATATTAATCGCTACTCCATTATTATATGAGTTATCGAATGTGATACTAAAAATTTTATTTTCTCTAAAGATCTTCATCATGCACTCAAAAATTATCAGGCCATCATGAGGATGTAGAATCTCAGAGAATCCTAGAATTTTTTTTATTCATAGTCCATTTTAAAATCTACATAGTGGGTGGTGAGACATGCATAAGATGCATCATCGTGACTAGTCCTATGTCACGGACACCACTCTACTATATGTCATAAATTCATTATTTATTATTTGTTTTTCTAACTTATTATATTTTAGTATGTCATTCTTAGATATGGACCTAGAAATCCTATGATAAGTAGCCTGAAATATGTCTGCATGATGCTCACTTCCATTGGATCTTCTGAAACTCTGATCGGAAGACCTATCAATATGATAAGTTTGGCTATGCCTTTTCTACCCAACTCACTATGGTATATGAATGAGATAAACTTTGAGACTGAACTAGATCTAGTCTCAAAAAATGCAGTGCTAAGTTGGGTTTGTTTAGGATCTAATACACCATATTTTTTGGTGCATAGTCCCAAACAGCCTCTTAATGTGCTAAGTCCCTAACAGCCTCTTAAAAGATAAAATTTTCTTATAATATTTGCACTGTGTCATTCATTCTTCCTCACCCTTAATATTTTTTTTGTTTTATTAATATTTAGATGAGTCCAAACTATAGCAGTCCTCCTAGTTTTTTATTTTTTTTGATGTTTGGGTTGAGACAACCGGAGAAACCAAAGTTTCAGCAGCCTCGAACCATTGTGTAAAATTTTTATTTTCTAAATTTACATTAATTTCATTAGTATTTGTTATTTTTTTATACAAGAAGATAACTTAAAGAGTAGAGAGAGAGAGAGAGAGATAGAAAGTAAAAAACTAATTATTTTTAAATTAAAAGTTTTAGACTTCAGTTAAATAATTAAAAAAATAGAAATACCCGTAAAGTAGTATAAAGGAAAAGCACGTGCACTAAAAATTTAACTTCCAAAGACCAATGCAAATACCAACTAAAGACGAGCCTGAGTTGTGAGTCCCAAAAAGCCGAGCCAAAATCCTGAGAGAGAGAATTTTAGGAAATAGAATTGAGAGAATGAGAATGTGAGATTTTATGTTTTTGAAAAATATATAAATTAGGAGGGGGGCTTTTATTTAAAAAAAATAGAATTTTTTTAAAAAATAAGATTTTTTTAAAAAAATAACAATTTTTTTTTATTTTTTTGAATTTTTTAATCATTTTTTTGGGGCAGAATCATGTGGGCCATCGGATTCTGACCCATAGCCATTGGAAGCGAAATCTAATGGCTAAAATTCAAATAATTTTTATTTTTTTTAATTTTTGAACAGTTGGGGTTTGTTCGGACTCAGGCCCGCCAAGTTTTTGGATCCATCGAGCTGAGCCTCAACCCAACGAGGTGGTCCCTCAGCTTGTGCCGAAGTACCAGGCCATGGTATCGTGCCGGGCTAGGCACTACACGAGGCCCGGTTGGCCTTGGCATGCCAGGCACAGGCACGGGCACGGGCATGGGAAATTCTCTTGCCGTGCAGGGTCATGCACAGCCGAATCATGTTGTGCCTCATGCTGAGTTGGGCCAGGACGGGCCGGCTTATTTGACACCTCTAAATCAGCCACATGACTACATTGTTTAAAAAAATGGACCACCCCATTAAGGGGTTGTCGAAATTTGATCGTTCGACCCTTCAAATCAATTGAATTAAGTATGAGTATTTTTACTACCATGTTAATTAGAGGTATTAAGTGAGCATGGTAGCCTAGACATGAGGCTTGAATTGGTCGTGCCATTCCCAACACGACACAATCTATAATTGTGTTATGAACTGGATTGTTCTAGCCCAAGGCATGGCTCATGTCATGCTATGCTGGAGTAAGTTATGCCTTGTGGGGATAGGAAAGACCCACATGCTTGGCTTAGTAGCATGGTCCATTAACATGGTGATCCATGATTGGGTATGGATGGATCATGGCTCATGGGTCAAGCCCTATCGGGTAATCACCAAACTAGGATGGGTATTTTTCCAAAAATCATCCACATAAGTATAGTTTGGCTTACATGGCCAGGTTGTTCCCATTTAGTGCCTTTGAGGCTATTAGGAACCAACATAGCTATGGGCCAAATTGGTCATGCTGAGTATGTTACTTTGGCAGCCGAGTCATGCAGGGCCACATAGAAATGGGTCATGCCGAGTATGTTGATTTGGCAACTGAGTCATGCTGGGACACACATAAATGGGCCATGGTAGCATGACATGTCCCATATGATACCTCTAATATTAGTTCACATCTATATGACACATGTATTCGAAAAATAATAATGTAAATATAAAGTGAGCATCAAAGTTAATTGACGAGTTGCCTAAAAGGTATTGACTTGTGAATAATGCTTGAGTTTGGATAAGTTATTATTTTTGCAATAAAGTACCAAAGAGATAACTATGATAAGATCATTAAACGGAAGGGCCTAATAGTTGATAACTACCTTATATATCATTAAAATACACTAAGACATTTTCATAATGGTTTAATCTTAGTTCTATAACTATGAACACTAACATCCAAGTAATTTTACATAAGTCATTATATATAATCGAATAGATCAATCCTAAAATCTAGAAGTCTTGCCAAAAACTCAATCTTATTCTTTCAACTTGAGAAATATTTAATTTATCATTGGTTGATCAAATTGTATACACAATTAATGAGTTCAATATCTAGATGAAAGTCTATTTTATTACTTGGATGAGCAGTATACTAATGGGATAGGTTGGATAAGAGACGCTCACCCAATGAGATTTTGGAATGTTACCTAATTCTAAAAATTAGGCAACTTAACAATGTCATAATAGAATGTACCAATTCAAGCCACCCAACACCCAATTAGTTGGATATTCTTTAGATTCCATAATGCTGAAAACATATAAATAATTTGGAATTCATACCATTATCTTGTCTTTGGAAGACCACTATATGTTAAGCCCCTATGAATTGGTTTTCACTTTGGTATTCATGAAATGGTGAAATCCCTATATGGATAATGTTGTCCTAATTTCTTATCCATTTTTGGAATCCAATAAGGCTGAGCAAAGAAACAAACTACATTGATAAGTCTCTACATATGGATAAACTCACTTCCAAAATATTTAAAATATTTTTTGCAGAAGTTCTAGTGGAAGTTCCCTTAATTTGGAGACCTCCAATGTGAAGTTATTTTGAACTTTTCAGATGGAAATAAAATTGTGCAGCCTATTCTTTATGAACAACTGCCTGTGTATTATAATAAATATGACTTATTTGGACACTTATTACTTATTTATAAAAAAGTTCAGAATATAGAAAACTTAGAAAGCCTAGAAGAAGAAATGCATGTTGAATTTTATCCTTAAGATAATTCCAAGCTTGAGGATGTGAACGATTCACTCCTATAAGAAGATTCATACACTCCTCTAGGTAAAAATTCAGCAACCCAATTGAAAGAACCTGATGGTCTCACTATGGTGAAAGGCAAACAAAAGAAAAGAAAGGAGATTGAAGAAAGGAGATCCAAGACATACACTTAGATCCTAACAATCTAAGGTAAAGATGAATGAGAAATCAAATAGAGTATTCTCCCCTCGATGATCTTTTTTGGTTTAGTTAAAATATATTCTCACAATATGAATCAGAAAACTAAGGTAAATATGACCTTATACACTATAGAGTTTCTCATAATATGAAGGGAGGGGGGATTTTATAGTTTTTATGTTTGTTTATACAATTCCAAGCTTTAGGATGTAAAGATTCACTTCCATAAGAAGATTCATGCACTCTTTAAGTGAAAATTCAGCAACCCAAGTGAAGGAACCCTATGGTTTCACTTTGGTGAAAGGAAAACAAAAGAAAGGGAAGGAGATCCAATAGAGAAAAAACCTATACACTTAGATTCCAACAATCTAGGGTAAAGATGAAGGAGAAATGAAACAGAGTATTCTTCCCTAAAATATTTGTTTGTTTTAGTTAAGAAATATTCAACAATATGAAGGGAGGAAAGTTTACATAGTTTTTATGCTTGTTCTTATACTTCTGGGAGGTACATTATATGGAGTTTTGGAGGTGGAAATAGGAAACACCGCATGTGATGTTCTAATAAACCAATCCTTAGTATGATGCATAGGGAAAGGGTGTTCATATCCCTATGAATTTGTAAATGGTGTGGATAATGTGGATGGAAGAGTTGTGAATGATGTGGATGTGTGCATTGTAGAAGATGTGGATGTGTGCATTGTGGATGATGTGGATGTGTGTGTTTAGATTCTGGATGAATACATGCCACTTTGGACGCATATGCATGCATGTCAAAATGGTGGGCTTTGAAGAAATAAATGCTTGTAGGTCTTATCAAGGAGTGAGAGAAAAAATAAAATCTTCAATGAATCTTCTATGAATAGGGTGGCATATATGAAAGTTTAGACGTATCCTACAAGTCTTAGATAACATATTATTTTTCATGCTCCAACAAATTAAAAATATGTGGAGATGGCTATATATGAATGATGTGTGTATTTTATATGTTTAGGATCTATTTTTAGAATGTATGCTTGTATATTTGGATGAAAACATACTATTGTCTTGTTGGATTCATATGCAAGCAAGTCATAATTGCAAGCTAAAATGAAATGATGCTTGTGGGTTTTATAGAGAGGTGATAGAAAATATCTCATGAATTTATTGAGTAGGGGTGGCATATATGGTAGGTTGGATATATCCTGCAAGCCTCAAACATGATATTATCTTTCATACTTCATCAAACTATCAATATATGGAGATAGATATGTATGAATGGTAACGTGTATAACCTATATGCATAGGATCTTCTTTCAGAATGTATGTATGATATAAAGTGAGCTAGAATAGTAATATGATAATAACTGGTTAGAACATAAGTTTTTTTAATGGCTACATTAAACACAGAGATGTTGAGAATTTACAATGTGCATCATATTGATGTTCTTGAAATTCTGGAGGTAAAATTGAATGATTCAAAAATTATTTGACTTTTGAAAATATAACTCAAATGATTAAAATTGATTGATAAATTTCAAAGACAAGTGAATGAGATAATTCTAGTATTGTCAGATGACATTACAATAGTAATCAATATCCTAGATATCACCACTTGGTACATATCCAGAATAGTATTTAAACTATAATTTGTCTATGGTCTTTACTTTTACTATCTAGAAGACCCTTATGGAATAATATCATATCCCTAGGTTTCTCATAATGTACATCATGGGTAGTTATTATTGATTTTAACTTTGTACTATCAGGTCTTGACAAGCTTGGAAGTCTAATAATCACAAACTATGAATGTGCTAATTTCATCAGAAGTTATTCTACCCTAATTCTTGAAGATATCCCATCATCTGGGTCATACTATAGTTGGACAAATAAGAAAGTCTTAAGCAAATTTGATTGAGAACTAATAAACCATGAATTGACAAACATTTTCCTTGGTAGTCACATTCAATACTTCCCCTCAATGATATTCTTTGATCATTATATGGAATTGTTATCAACCTTGAATAGAATGAAAACAAAATATCTCATTTAAATTCTATAACATGTGGATCTTCCACAAAGATTTTATTCTTATACTATGCAAGATATATAAAACTTTGATTGAAGGCTCCAATTTCTATCACCTTGTCCAAAGGTTCAAATTGTTAAAAACTCATCTTATGAAGCCCAATTCACCATATTACGAGCATATTAGTGAAAGAGTATAGGAAACTGAATTGTCTTTCTAATTCAAATGGCAAAAATCAAATACCTAAAGAAAAATGATAGATGTACTAAATTTTTTTATGCAATGATGAATTCTAGAATGCATCAAAATAAGATTATTAATATTACTAAAGAAATTAGAGAGATCACTACATCATGGGATGATATTAACAAGGAGTTTCTCCAAATACTTTGAAAATCTTTTAGCCACCACTATTAAGCATAACTCAATTGATAACAAGGTGTTCACTGGAAAGAATTTTATGAAAAATCATCAAGATATGCTTTTTCTTTCCTTTTCAAAAAAGGAAATCAAAGAAGTACTATTTAGTATTGGAGATTCAAAATCACCAAAATTAGATGGATATTCGGAAAAATATTTTAAGCATAATTGGGGAAAGATTAGGAATAACATTATTGCTTACATAGTGAAAAATTACTCAAGCAAATCAACCATGCTTGGAATGCACTCATTACTATATCTAACTATGCTTCCATGATTAGAGATTATCGGCCAATCTCTTATTACAATATCCTATATAAAATTATCTCCAAGATTTTTGCTTGTAAACTGAAGTTAGTTTTAAAAAATATCATATATCCTGCCCAAGTTGCTTACATCAAAGGCAAATTTATCTTAGATAACTTCTTACTCATCTAGAGTCTTATTCGAAGATAGACTAGGAAAAAATATCTTCAATATATTTTTATAAAATTAATTTGTAAATGACATTTGACTTTGTTAATTAGAACATTATGAAGGAAATGATGATTGTGTTAGACTTATTGTCTAGATCTGAGAATGTCATATATGAATGCATCTCGATTGTATATTTTTTATTTGTATTAATGGTCAAATGCATGGTTTTTTCAAAGTGAATAGAGGGTTGGGACAAAGAGATTTCCTATCACTCTACTTATTTGCAATCTACATGCAATATCTTTTAAAACTCCATAATAATACAAATTGTGAAAATGTTTTTTTTTCATCCTTGATGTGCATCCCTCAAAATATTCTATTTAATGTATACATCTGATCTAATTATTTTCTCTCAATGAGACTTATCTTCAACTAATATTATCTTCAATGCAATTCATGAGTTTGCATGAACTAGCTTGCTTGCTAGCCCTGCTAATTTGAATATCTTCTATAGAAGAGTTGCGGAGAATGATAAAAGGATAATATTGTTTAATTTAGGATTCTCACTTGGGTTATTATCATTCACTTTTCTACAGTCCCATTATCTTCTAGCTAGTTCATTACTTCCCACTTGTGTTGGAAATTTTTTATCTATTGCTGGTAGGCTAGAAATGCTACTCGCAATGATCCATAGGATTGAAGGATACTAGTTTTTAGTTTCGTACTGCATACCTAAATTTTTAACTTGGTTGAAAACTTATGTAGAAGATTCTTATGGGTACTCCAAAAGGAAGATATTATTTCAAGGTTGCTTGAGATAAAGTATTTACTCACATCTCACATGAAAGACTTGGACTAATTCATATTGGAAATCAGAATAAATTATTTTTTATCAAAATATAGCAGTGCATTAGTACTAACGCAAACTCTTTATGGATAATATATGGAACTATTCAGCTTACAAACAAAACTTACCTATCGATAAATCTCTATTTAGAATAAAATATAATTTGATTAATTTGATGGGGAGTGTGTAGAAAGCAAAAACTTTACTAAATAATTAGGGTGATAATAGATGAATTATTTTTAATTCCTATTCTTACCTAGGTCAGTAGTTCCTCCATAGACAACTTGCCTAACCAAAAGTCATATGGATGAAGAATCGCATTCTCAAACATGACATCTTTCTTTGGATGGCCAAATTGAAGTTAAGAATGAAAGATCAATTATATCATGTGCTAGAAGATATGAGCTATGAATTTTTTATTAATCCAGAAGTTATTAACCATATAATTTTTGAATGTGATTATTGCAACACAATGTGGGAAGACATGAAGTATAAAACAAGATGTCTAAAAGATTATCCATTATTTCCAATGCTTTCAAACGTATATGCAACAATTATGATAGTAGTTCCACAAGAAACAACATCCAAACGTAATAAATCAAAGATAATAGATGATATATAATTGTAACAATGAATATTCAATTATCATTGTTTAGCCAAATGAAAAATTTTATGTAGAAAATCTTGAGATATTGAAGATCAAAAGTGAGTGTTACTAGTGTTTTTCTTGATTGAAAAAGATGGTCAACTCATGTGTGCTACAATTCTAATCACTTTCATCCTTGTATCCATTGGTAATTGAGTAACATTTAATTGAGCATTATATATGTTAGTGATAGATCTTCCCAATCCCTTTCGCCTTACCAATCATCATATGTTGTAGAATATCCAATCATAAGTAATGAACAACAAGGAAGATCCAAACTTATAGCACAAAGAGCTGACTAAAAGCAAGTTGTACTAAAATACAATGACTTTTAAGACATGGTTTGAGATGATACGAGGTGTCAAAGACTTGTTGAACCTTTGATAGAAAGATGTGTGATTTTAAAATATCATCATTATATTGTGTTGAAAAGTATATGGTAATGGCACATGATGATGGATCTCTCATGTGTCAAACAACAAAGTGTCATTGAGAACAATAAAATCTATATTATATATGTTAGATATGAATAGTTGATCAGTCATTTTGTACTAGTAGATTGCAATTATGTACATAAAAAGGAGAAATAACTAGCACTCGGGGAGGTTAAAGAGTAAGGAAGTGGGCCAATATCTTGACGCTTGTCATAATCCATATTCAAGCTATGATTGAGGTAGTGTTGACATGGTTGACCATCGAGAATACCTTGTTGATTGAGATAAAGTGATCTAACATGAGGATTTAAGCTTGGAAATAATCATAAGAATCATTTAAGCTCATTACAAATTGCATTACATAGTCATGTTGAAATATTTGAACTTCCTACATCACCCCATTGTTACATATAGGCAATGGACGAAACACACACAGTTCATCCCAAATGATTGAAATTTTGATGAAATAACAACTAATATCCAGATCTTCTTTATTGGGCAACAACTAATTTGGTTGGAATATCCTTGAGTTATTGCTCTAATGATAATTATCATGAAAATCTCTTTACATTTCAGATGCGAGATTGATGCACATGAGAGATCATGTGACCCCTTTAGATATCACAATTCATAATCCATAGTCAAATTCCAAGATACCACCATAGAATTGCATCTTTCCCATTGATTATTTCCTAGGACCTAGATCATCATTATTGAATGATGATATGAATTATAGTAGTGGACTAGAAGATGAGATACCATAACCAATCCATGGTTGTATAATTTTTTTTTAAAAAATTAAAGAAAATAGAATCTTCCAATATAAGAATATGATTGGAAAAATCTCTTTTTCAAGCATCTAAATTTTTTATTCGGGGGATTTGTGTTTTGGTGTAATGGGTACAAAATGCTTGAAAAAAAAACTTAAAAAAAAAAAACAAAGTGCACCAAAACACAAAATAATTATATTTTGTTGCACTACACATATAAAACCCAATTTTGTCTCCAGCTGACAAGTCAGCATTTGATGCATCAAAATACAATTTTTTTTTTTTTTGTGTTGGCGTACCAAAATACATGCCTTGGAACCCTATGATTATAATAGGTATGGCCCCCTTCTCAACTGCATGATATATGATCATGCAAATACTATGAAAAAATATATCCAATATTTATGAAGATCAAACTTATGCTCCCAAGGTTATAATATTATTACTCTTTTACCAATGATACTATCATTTTTACTATACCAAAATCATTATAGGGAAACATACATTGTGGGTGAATAAGAAATGAGGAAGATTTCATTGCCAAAAAAAAAAAGAGATTCAACTCCATAAAAAAAAATTAATTTAATAAATAGACTATGCAAGTAAATCAATAAATGCAACTAATTGATGCATTTAATAATAGCCTTTAAATTTGTTAAAACTAATTTTTGTGGATTTTACGTTTTTTTTCATTTTGTACAATAATTTTTCTAGAACCCAATTCAAATTTACATTAATCTTGCGACGCCATTATGATGCCTCTACTTTATTCTCTCCCTATTAAGCACCCAACGCAGTTGGCTAATTGCTTGAAACCTGAACTTCATGAAATTCTTAAAGAGAGATGGAACAGAAATGTGAAACTGCCACAACAAAAAAAAATCAAATTTCAGTAGTTTTGAAAATTGAAGTGATGACCCTAATTCCCACTAAAAATGACGACATAGCTGTTGGGGCATAAGTCTTGGTTGCCCTGAACTGAAGGACTCAAAGCTCATTACATGAGATCAGTTCTGTCATGCAGATGTGCACGGAATATCTTCGATAGGTTGACGCTGTTTAATGGATGCCGGGGCTCTCGTGGAGGAGGAAGGCTTGCAAGTCCTGTTTGGCTGAACCCGATCAACTTTCTCCTGGGGAACTTGAAACTGTAACACGCAGAAAAAAAAACACAAAAATGGCATTAGTATTCAATATGCTCGTTTACTATAAGGGCAAGGTAAGTAAATATATCAGATAATCATTCATTATTTATTATATTTATTACATATTTTTAAATATTAATATAGCTAATTTGAAATATATCTGAAGTTCTATACTCATAATAAAAATACTTTATACTATATTTATTTCTCATATTTTATTTATTCTGAACATCAGAATAGTTTATTTTTTATAAATTTTATTATCAAATAATTTAGTATTAATATTATTTTTTCTCCTAAAAATATTATTTTATTGGATCAAAAATATTCAAAAATCACTTTTTTTATTTCGCAGCAAGGTAATTTGTATATGTTTTTTTTTTTTAATATTGAATTACAATATAACATATATTTCTAAATTAGAGAAAAACATGTGCATGTCAAAAAAAAAAACATATCAAAAACTTATATATTGCCCACTAAAATTCTATGCATAATGACTCATTAGATATAATTCATTCAAATATTTAACAATCTAGTAAAGTTGAGATCTTTTATTAATTTCATTGATAACTATACTTTATTACATTTAATATTTCATTTTTCAAAATAAATCAAAAATTATTATTTTTTTAATTATTTTATAAAACAATTAAAAACTAATTTAACATAAATATTAGAATTATAATAAGTGTCAATCTTTTAAAAAACATGATAAATATTTTTTACATTTATGACACTAACTATTGAATCATTCATCAAACAAGTTGTTCTAATAATCCATATAATATAACAAAAAAAAATAAATATTTAATTGAAATAACTAAAATATTTTTAATAATAAAAATATTCTAATATTTTTGAGAAAATATAATTTTAAACACTATTTACTTAATTAACATAATTATTCCCCAATTATTTTAACTCGTATGCATTTTCAAGTCATGTGTATAGTAGGAATAAATTATTTAACTTGTATTTCAAAATATTCATAAGTAATTATTTTAATTTAGATATTTTTTCAAAACATAATAATATACTAGAGATAAATTATCATGAAGCATTGGAGCACAAAGATCTTTTGGAGGCTTGGGGCACCAAGATCTTTTGGAGTCTTGGGACACGAGTATCTTTTGGAGGCTTGGGACACGAGTATCTTTTGGAGACTTGGAACGCGAGTATCATTTGGAGCATTGGAACACGAGTATCATTTGGAGACTTGGGACACGAGTATCATTTGGAGCCTTGGGACATCAGTATCATTTGGAGCCTTGGGGCAGGAGTATCATTTGGAGCCTTGGGACACGAGTATCATTTGGAGACTTAGGACACGAGTATCATTTTGGAGCCTTGGGACACGAGTATCATTTGGAGACTTAGGACACGAGTATCATTTTGGAGCCTTGGGACACGAGTATCATTTGGAGCCTTGGGGCAGGAGTATCATTTGGAGACTTAGGACACGAGTATCATTTTGGAGCCTTGGGACACGAGTATCATTTGGAGACTTAGGACACGAGTATCATTTTGGAGCCTTGGGACACGAGTATCATTTGAGCCATGGGACACGAGTATCATTTGGAGCCTTGGGACATGAGTATCTTTTGGAGCATTGGGACATGAGTATCTTTTTGAGCATTGGGACACGAGTATTATTTGGAGCCTTGGGGCAGGAGTATCATTTGGAGCCTTGGGACACGAGTATCATTTGGAGACTTAGGACACGAGTATCATTTTGGAGCCTTGGGACACGAGTATCATTTGGAGCCTTGGGGCAGGAGTATCATTTGGAGCCTTGGGACACGAGTATCATTTGGAGACTTAGGACACGAGTATCATTTTGGAGCCTTGGGACACGAGTATCATTTGGAGCCTTGGGGCAGGAGTATCATTTGGAGCCTTGGGACACGAGTATCATTTGGAGACTTAAGACACGAGTATCATTTTGGAGCCTTGGGACACGAGTATCATTTGGAGCCTTGGGACACGAGTATCATTTGAGCCATGGGACACAAGTATCATTTGGAGCCTTGGGACACGAGTATCTTTTTGAGCATTGGGACACGAGTATCTTTTGGAGCCTTGGGACACGAGTATCTTTTGAAACCTTGAGACACAAATATCTTTTGGAATCTTGAGACAAATATCTTTTGGAACCTTGAGACAAATATCTTTTAAAATCTTGAAACACAATACTATTAAGACACAAGCTTCATTATGTAAGATGTACTCTACCTTATTTATATTTTATTTAATATTATGTATAATTTTTATATATTAATAAAATATAATTATATAAATTATATCAAACATAAAAATAAAATAATATTTATAATTTTGATAAACACAAGTATTTAGATTTTAAAAAAATATATTATATGTGTGTGTGTGTGTGTGTGTTAGTGTATTTGTATTTATAGATATAGGTATGTATATATGTGTACATATATGAACATGGATAACACCAAAATTTTTAGAAATTTAAAAAAAAGTCTACAATTTAAAATATTTAAATATTTATGTAATCAAAATGTAAAAACCATGTATATTAAAACCAAAATTTTGTTTACATAAATATTTATGTAATCAAAATGTTTCAATGCATTTAATATATATAAACGCAAGCGCAGGAGTTGTTGACAAAGACAGATCACAACTCGTGAGACTAAAAAGATATTGAGACCACCACTAGTAATATCATCAGAAAATAATAATGATTTACACGATGATAATAATTTATACATAGATATCAATTGGCATTGGAATTAATAATTATATTTTTCAATTTTATACTTATTTACAATTATTATATTATCATTTATTTTTATTTTATACAATATGATTGTATTGTAATTTATGATTATATTTTTTTCCCATACTATTATTATTTTTGTTTGGATGATAGATCTTTTTTTGAATTTTAAAATAAAATATTTGTCTTTTTTTAATTTCACTGCATGACATGGCTTACAATCATAAATTAAAATATCCATTTAATTCATCAATGTAGCGGCTATCACAGTGACAGGTGGTGGTGAATGGTACCTGTTGTGTGGTACGGCTGGCCAAAAGACAAGCATCACCCAAAATGAACCAGCAAGATATGATTCTGCTCGGACTCATGCCGGTCCTGCCATGCCGGGCTGGGCAAAAATTCAAGTCGTGCTATGCCCAGCACGATATGACTTCCTTACCGGGCCATTCCAGCATAACATATCATATTTGACGCCTTTACTCATAAATCAGAATCTACTACTCAAGACTCTGGTGAGGTAGCAAGCTAAAAATACAACAAATATAGATGTGCCCAAGCCAGTAGTGCACAAGGATAAGAAACAACATTAGACACACTTCTCTTGAAAAAACATCAGTATGACAAATCCAATAGATAAAATCGTAGAAGAACCAAACATAGTAGAAGCAATAATTCTTTGCATAGTCTTTGAGTCTCACAAAGTATGCCGCAAGTCAGAGTAACTTTGCTCAGTCTTCCTACTCTGAGTTCTCTCACTATGCCTATCTGACAATGGCATTATAATGCTATGACTAACCATACTTACTATATTCAACTAGAGCACAGTTGCATATGTTTGAGTTACTATTTGATATATCTCTAGAAGAGATAAAAATATCTTATCTTCAAGAATCTTTGTTTTCAAAATACCATATAAAAAATGCTACCAAGTTGAATCTACAAAACATATTACTCTCCCAATGAATACATGTAACAATGAATACAGGTAACAAATGTTACCTGTCAACAGATGTAGCACGCCAATAAATTTCTCCCACAATTATGCCTAACTTACAAAATGAGTCATATCATTATAGTCAATCAATTTGTATGTCAATGCCTAATTAATATCAACATATAAATACAATATTCCCAAAGAACAAATCAAAACAACAAAATCTCAAACTTTCTTGCAGGTATCACAAGAATCAAACAGACTCAACACGCTGGGTTCGATTGATTATTATAAGTACACTAATAATTATGTGTCAATCATCATTTATTTATAAGAAACCTACACAACCTTATGCCACATACGAAATCTTTATTGATGTAGTCCAAATGAAGTACATATTTGCTCTCAATTTCTACTAGATTATCTTCAATAGTCCCCACCCTAATTCTAGGCATTTTCTCAATTTTTATCTCACACCACAATTTTATATAAATTTTCCAAGACACCTTTTTTTAAAGAAGGATGCCAACACATTGTGTGACACCAAGAAATGCCAAAAAATACCAAAGAACTATGAAATAGGTTACATTAGATTTGTCATCTTGCTGGACACCATAATGTATGCCAACCATGCTTGATGTTGCTAGACCAACAGTCATGCACCTCAAAAACTTCTGTAAGCCCAAAAAACATGCCCATCAAAATTCACACGTCCATCAAATACTAATAGAAAACCAAAATATTTATTACACGAGTATATTAGCATTATGGAACAGCAACATTACTGTCACCACCACAAACTGCCAATAATTAGAATCACTAGCATGCCAAAGAATGTGCAGTCTCCCATGCACCCCAAAAGCCCTATGATACCATGTTCGACAATGATTCGTGAGAGTTAGGCATGGAATTTCAAAAAGGAAAAGAGTGGAAGAGGCGAACAGAGCAAAAAGAAAAGTTTTTATTTATAAAAAATACAAGTTTTAATTCAACAAAAATTATATGAAAAGGATACTCAACTTATAAGTCATCTCAATCATTTCTACCTATTTACATAAACAATTAGGGAACTCATTTAGGTGTGTACGACACATGTATGTCCCTTCATGTTTAGCGCATTTATATGGTTGGCACATTTAAATGCTTCCTTTTTTCCTGAACATTTTACAAACTCAAAATGTTTTCAAAAACAAAAAATAAATAATATCCAATCCAGTCATTACTTTTTTTTCTCATTCATTGAGAATGTCTATTATTTGTTACAAGTACATATTTGCTAAAACATTTAGTATCGAATGAAAAACAAATTGGCAAAACACTCATATGGTGGCGAGATAACAAAAATGTATGTATGGTAATACAAAATAGCTTTAATAAAAGCTTTGCATCTAGTAATTTCATATGGGTAGTTGATTAATTAGCTACACATCTTAATGAATATATTTATATAAAATGTTTATTATTTTATTATTATTGAAGCACATTTCGATATAATCAAGTTATCAATTTTTGATGCTGGAGAGAAAACAAGTTTTGTTTATTGAGGAGAATACGTGTATTTTACAAGCTAAAGTAGTTTTTAAAACATAAATTGATATATTTTATACCATTGTTACTTCATATGGAATGATTCCTAGAAAAATATTTAATTTTTTTTAATTTTTATCAAAAGTACAAATAAGAAGTTTGTTATCTTTTTGATGCATAATTATTTTATTATCAATGACTAATAAATTTTTTTATAAAATAAAAATCAAAACAATTAAAAAAAATTATATAATAATTTTTTCAATAGAAAAACATACAATAACAATAAAAAAAAACTAATAAAAAAATGAGATAAGAAATCTCTTCTTTGCTTGAGATATATGTTACACATAATATGAGTCTTTTTATAGGCTTCAGAATATATTTGTTCATTGCTATCTTAAAAGTGTAGTAATTAAAACTTATAAATAAGTTTTAATATTTTTCAAATAATCATTTATCGTGTGTGTGTGTGTGTGTGTGTGTGTGTGTGTGTGTAATGCTCTCCCTAGGATGATCATGATATTTAAAAAATGCGTCTCACTAAACCTTTCTAGTTAAAATCTTTTAGAAAAACTTAGCTAGCATTAATGGTCTATCTTTTCTACAAGAGTCGTTGTAAGACAATTTATCTTCTCAACTGGAATTGTCTACATGGTGAATACACACATGCAACAAACAACAAACTTTGCTGAATATCATATTATTTGTTCTCAAGTCCCTTTAAAATTGAGGTCATACAACTATTTCATCGACTTCAAATCATCACGAATGACATCATATCTTAGAGAGAGACTTGGGTATGCTAATAAACATCAAAAATATATATATATATAAGTATGATAAAACTGATAAAATTGAGTCTTAAATACAATTTTTTTTTCATTCTGGAAAGTGATCGAAGAGTCAAGATAAGAAAAACTATTTAGAATCGTCTGACTCATCAATAAGCTTGTATCTAATCTAATAAGATCTAGCATATCTCTCTCCTAGTATAAACTTCAAATAATAAGTGATCAAGTCTATTAGTTGTTGAGTCAATATCAATTTGTACTAGTACAAACTCTTATACTAACATATCGTATGTATTTGAATTACATCATTCTACATGAAAAACATCATTCTCTTCTGACTTAATATGATGTTAATATATTAATAGACATGATAACTTCATAGAAGTATCATCATAGATGTTAATTGAGATGGCTTCATATATCTGATAGGTGAGTCTCTCTACTAAATGGTCATCCAGGCAAGTCTATAAATAGAGAAAAAAAAAATAATGAATCCACTTATAATATATTGATTCTCATTATTCCTAGTCTTATTAAAAAATAAGTCATAGATCATAATCAAAATCATATCAATATCAAGGGACAAATACATATACCCTCTTTTGATACTAGAGTATCCAATATATATATATATATATATCTTATATCACATTATCTCATCCTAGAAAATAATAAGAATAAAATAAGTACATTCAAAACTTTTAAGAATAAAGCTAATTAATATTTCTTAGAGATGTATGATCAAAAAAGACATACAATAAAAAAAATGAACATATAATAGATGAGATATATTGAATATAAAATTACTTCTCCAATAAAAATATTTTGAAACACATTTTTAAAGTAACAATATCTGAGTCATCTCAATCATATTTCTATTTTTTCTTTCAATCAACTCATTTTATTGAAATGTTCTAGCATAAAAAGCCTAATATATAATCTCATGATTCATATAATAAATATTAAATCAATCTGACATATATTCTAATTTATTATTATTTTTTAATTTTTTAGTCTTATAATCTTATCTAAAAGAATAAAAAAACTTATAATCTATCATGATACATATATTCATTTATATATCAAGCAGTTATCAACAAAGATGATCAAATACATAAATTTATCTCTAGTTGAATCTCAATTAAATTCTCACATGTCTGATTGTATCAGATCAAATGGATTCCTACTTATACTAGACTGAAATATAGAAAAAAAAAAACTCTAAAAAATTTTTTCTATCTAACATATCTTATATTCTAAAATTGAAATATCCTTAAAACTAGGTTACATATTCTAAACTTAGTAAATAGTGAGTAACTAAGATGAGAAAATACAAGTTACACTCAGATATTAAAAAAAAAATTATTATTGAATAGAGAATATACAATCTAACACACTTAGTCTCAAATAAAAATATGATCAAGCAACCAACTCGATAAACAAATATCAATAAAAAAAAAGATAAAGTAAAGATTAAATTATTTAAAAAAATTTCTCATAGACAATAAACTAACAAGATAGTAAATAAAATATATAAAAATAACAAAGAATCAAACTAAATATTATCATATCTAATAATTTATAAATATTTACAATTAATTATAATAATATTTTAAAAATAAAAAAAATTACATATAAACTAAAATATAATTATCAATAATATTTTTATTTACTCTTATATTAATAATCTAAGAATCTAAAATAAAAATGAAAATGAAACATTCTGCAAATTTAACCAATTCATAGGTTTATGCACGAGATTTGTTAAATGTGAATTTTTGAATTTGTGCAATTACATATAGACATCATTCCAAATTTGCTAAAAGAATCCAATTGGTACAAATGTGTTGAGAATTTTTGAATTTGAATATTTTTGTTAATCCCTAATCGTCATTCCAAATGTGATAAATCATAATTAGGAAAGTCAAATTATATGAATTTATAGATTTTTGAATGAATGTGTTTGTCAAATCGTAATTAGCATTTCAAATGTGTTGAACCCTAACTGGGTGAAGTTTATGTTTATTGATTTTTAAGTTAGGAAAAACATGACCAGCTAATATACGAGTCTTCTAGTGAGATATAATAATTAATAACTTGATATAACTTGATTCTTAATTATTGATTATTGTTTATTAATTTATCATATAATAATATATTGATATATGTATAAGTGTCAAACAAGTCATGTTGAACCATATTAGGTTGAGTAGGGTCATAGCTAACCTAGCATGCCCATGGCATTAGGCAAAAATCATGTCAAGCCTTGCATTGTTCATCATAGAAGACAAGCCTACATTCTATTCAGGCTAGCTTAGGCTCAAGCTAACAACTAACCCTAGCTCATTGAAAATACAACGGTAAGGTGAGTTCATAAAGGGGCTCAACCAACTTGCCCATTCTGACAAAATTGAGCACAAACTTTTTTGAAAAATATGACGCATGAATCTCACGAGCCAAACTCAAGTCATGAGTTTAGCTCGAGACATGGGACAACCCATGCATGAATTTTGAGCATATCCAATTTCAGCTCATGTGGGCTACCATTTCGAGTCATGTCCTATCACACAAACAAGAACATGCACGTCACCCCTCCAGACAAGCACCAAGGATCTTGAGATGTATTTTTCTTGATTACACTGATATTCAAAAAGAGTATAAGTATTTTTTATTAAAAAATAATAAAAATTTAGTGAATATTAACATCAATTCTTTTTTAGTGAGATGAGAAATAATAAGAATTCAAAAGATATTAATCTTCATTACTATTTAATGACACTCCTATAAAATCATCATATATACTAACAAATATAGATCTTATTAATTTTGAAGAAAAGAAAATTCCTAAAAAAAGAAATCTCTCGAGTTAGACTGACATAAAAACTTATGAGTCTACTTTAGTTTAGACCAGTATTTTTAAAAGCATGTTTAAAAATGCTTTGACGTGTGCCTCAAGGTGAGACATTCATAATACACCTCTAGGTGTTAAAAAAACGTGTATTCAACGGAGCTTCCGCATAGAGCTCGTTGGAGCTCCTTTGAGCTTTAGGTGCAGCAGGAAAGAGGATCGAGGGAGAGGGCAAGGGAAGAGGAAAAAAAAGAATTTAATAAATTTAAATTTTAAATTATTTACAATTATAAATTGTATTTTAATTTGATAAAATTATGAAATTAATAAATAATATTAATTATAAAATATCTCATATTATTTATTAATCAAACAATAGTATTTTATATTATTTATTAATGAAAAAATAACTTTAAAATTATAATTTTACAATGATAAAATTATTTTAAATTTATTAAAATTTAATATATTATAAAATATTTATTAAAGTATTTCATACGAAAAATTTAAAAGAGAAAAATATAAAATGAAATATTTTTGTGTTCGTGAGACGAACCATAAGCCTCGAGACATTAATGCATAAGTTTTTTGTTATGGCGTAAGATGTAAATTTAATAAATTTAAATTTATTAAATTCTCTACTTTTATTTTTTTCTAAATTTAATATTATTTATTAATTAATACTATTATTAAAATTTAATAAATTTTGATAAATTATCAAATAAGTTTTTAAAATTTAGTTAATAAATTAAATAAATTACCCTTGCCCTCGCCCCTCTCCTCTACTCCGCGGAAAGCTCGAGGAGATCCGTAGAGCTCCAGCGAACTCCAACATGGAGCTCCAAGAGTTCCATCAAGCTCAACGAAGCTCATGTGGAGCTCCATAGAGTCGAGGTTTTTTTTAAATGTCTTGAGGCATTTATGAACACTTCATCTTGAGGTGAGCGTCAGTCATTAAAAAAACACTTTTAAAAACAATGTTTCATTCTATATTATTTTATTTTTAATATATTATAAAATAGTTATAAATTATATTTATAGTCAATGATTATCGTAAAAATGCTTTTATAATTTTTTTGTTATTTTATTTTATATATTTTAAAATATTAATTAATTATAATGCTAAAAAAACTTACGCTTCACCTCACGAACACATAACCACCTTGCCTTACATTTTCGCCTTTAAAGCTTTGGTTTAGACTCATTAGGAACTAGAAACTGAGATACAAATAACCCATTCGGACCTTAGAGTTTATAATAGGATGAGAAGACATATAGAACCTGCTCAAATTAGATGAATCTAATGGTCCCAAATTAATTTCAGTCAACTCTTTATCTCGCTATCAGTGTTTTAAAAAACATTTACGAGGCACGCCTTGAAGCGCCCCAAGGCAAGGCGTATGGAAAATGCCTCGAAGCACATGAAAAAAGGCGATGCACAAGATAGGCATACGTCTTCTTCTGTGAAAAGTTTTGAGGCGCGTTTTAAATATGTCTTTCACGCCTCAAATAAGGAACATATGATTACTAGGTATCTTTAAAAAATTTTAAAAAAAATATTAGTTTCCATAAAACCTAAATAGCGCAAATTATTTTTTTGGCGTTGCTCAAAAATTTCGATGCCGAAGCCAAAGCCAACACCGATGCTCCCCGCTCGAAAATTTCCCCTCTAGGGTTTTTTGGCACCCCCTAGTCAAAAATTCACCAATCCAAAACCAACACTGAACTCCATTAATATATATTATCCCAAAAATTCCTGGAGCTGCCAAATTTTGGCAGCCAAAAATTTTGCTGACCCCAACGCCCATACCATATAATCTCTATTTTTTCAGCACTGCTCCATAAGTATATTTTTAATTTTTAATATATAAAGTTATAAATTTATAATTATCATAATTACATATAGTTATACAATATTAACAGTATATATAATTGTAAATACTGATCCAACTTAAATAAATAATTATATGTATTTTTTAACATATAGTTATATATAGTAAAACTTAAATTATAGATATAAGATATATAATTATAAATATTTATACATATAGTTAATTAGTTATATATAATTATACATATTATTATAATTAGTTATATATAGTAAAACATATAGGTATTCAAATAATTATACATAATATATATAAATATGAAGATAGTTACATATTAATGTATATTGTATATATTTATAAATAGTCATATATAGTTTAATATGTAATTATGTTTATGTATAATATAAAAAATAACGATACATAGAATTATAGATATATAATTTTATATATAGTTAATATATAATCATATATATAGATAAGGTATAGATAAATAATTTAAATAATTTATGAACAAAATAACATCATCCCAAAAAATATATATGAATACTCATATACATTGGCATTCATAATCAATTCATATAATTTAAATTCTAATTTTAATTTTTAAATTCTTTTCAATTATGTCTTGTTATTATTATTTAGTCAATTTTATTTTTTATATAAAAATGTAAATAACTGAATATTATCAATAATATTTTTGTTAGGATAAGTTCTTGATTCAAAAAAATCATGAAAAAATTAAGTAGAAATATGTGATTGAAATTTCTGTAAAGTAATATTTGAAATATATATTTTACAAATAGAGATACGTGAGAGGAGTGAATAGGCTTAAGCATCACTTAGCTGGAACTCGTCATAATATAGAGATGTCAACCAGGCCGGCCAAGCACGAGGCACGGCACGATTCAGCTGTGCATGGCCCGACACAGCATAAAAATTTATCATGCCCGTGTCGTGTCTGTCTATTGCACGAACCATGTCATGTCATGCTAAGGCCAACTGGACATCATGTCGTGCCTAGCCCGGCACATTACCATGACCCATTGGCATGGTAACTCGGCACAAGAAGAAACCACCCCAACAACAGAAGCTGAGCCCAACGATTCCAGAAACTGACCAGGCCCGGGTCCAATTCCACCCCCTCCCCCCGCTCCGCCCCCAATCCCCAACGGTTCAAAATTTTAAAAATATAAAAATTAAAATTTTTGAATTTTAGCCGTTAGATTTCGACTCTAATGTTTATGGGGCAGAATCCAACGGTCCACATGATTTTGCCCCAAAAATAACAATAAAAAAATAAAAAAAAATATTTTTTTAAAATCATAATTTTATTCTATAAAAGTCTTTCCTCTCTCTCTCTAATTTTTATGTTTTTCAAAAATATTAATCCTCCCTCTCTCTCTCAAATCTCTCTCCCAATATTCTCTTTCTATAAATTTTAGCTCGATTTTTAGAGACTCACAACTCGGGCTCACCTTTAGAAGTTAGAATTTTGGTACATGTGTTTTACCTTTACTCTACTTTAAGGGTATTTTAGTTTTTTTTATAATTATTAAACTAAAACTCTTAACATAATATTAAATATTTAATAATAATTAGTTTTTTATTTTCTCTATCTATTTACTCTTTAATCTATCATATTGTCTAAAAAAAACTAAAAAAAAAAGACTAATACTAATGAAGTTAATTTAAATTTAGAAAATAAAAATCTTACACAAAGGTCCAAGACTAATAAATTTTTTTTCCTTCAATCGTCTCAACTCAAACATCTAAAAAACAAAAAACTATGAGGACTTCTATAATTTGGACTCATTTTAATATAATAAAATAAAAAAAATATTAGGAGTGCCGAAGAAAAAATGGTACTATGCAAATATTATATAAAAATTTTTACTTGTAAGAGTGCGTTTGAGACTGAGCATCTTAAAAGACATGCCTAAATATGCACCAAAAAATATAATGCATTAAATCCTAAGTAAACCTAACTTAGCATGACAATTTTTGAAACTGAATTCAATTCGGTCTCAAAATTTATCCCCTTCATATACCACACCGAGTTGGATAAGAAAGATATGACCAAACTTATCACATTGATAGATCTTCCAATCATATTTTTGAAAGATCCAAGAGTGGTGAGCATCATGCAAACATATTTTTAGCTTGCATATCGTAGGATTCCTAGGTCAACATCTAGAAGCGATGTACTAAAATTTTATAAGTTAGAAAAATAAATAATAATTAATGAATTTATGACATATAGTGGAATAGTGTTCATGACGTCTAATATCTGGACTAATCACAATGATTCATCTTATGCATGTCTCATCACCCACTATGTAGATTCTAAATGAACTATGAATAAAAAAATATTAAGTTTCTCTAAGATTCTTCATCCTCATGATGACCCCCAGTCATTTTTGAGTGTATGATAAAGATATTTAAAGAATATAAAATTTAAAATAAAATTTTTTGGTATCACATATAATAATACATCTAATAATGAAATAACGATTAATATATTTATTAGGAATATTAGATATGTACTATTAAGAGATATTTTTCATGTCCGATATATATGCACGTGATTATCTTGATTGTGCAAGCGGGTATAAATGTGTGTTATCCTACTTTGGATAACAAACATAACTCATTAAAATACATTCGTACGCCTCGTAGACAACAGAAGTTCGGTAGTCTCTATTTGTCTGTGAATCTCAAAAAGAAAAAATTTTAATCGGATGAGACACCGTTGGAATTACACGTACCAGATATTGGAGTCATGTGTTGGATATAAATACGTGATATCCAACTACGTCAATAATAAAAGTGACGAATTTTTTATTTACAACACTGACTGTGCTACAAAAATTTTATTTATGAAATTCTTGAAAATTTTTTATGACACGATAAATATATGTTCGTCGGTTTATACTCTCACAACTTGAATTATACTCAAGTGCATATGCACAATTAGTAGCATATTTAAGAAATATCGAGCTGACCTGATAATTAGCCATATAGTTGCAGAGATATAAACTAAGTACTTAAAGTACTAATTCACTATTACATTTCTTTATTGTCTCGGTGCATGCATGGATCCTAGGATTATGGTGAAAAAATAAAATACTATTTTAACTCACATTTCATTGTGCATTAACCTGAAAGACCCACTTGAAGGATTTATTCACGAGAAGTTGAGTAATTTTTTCACATATTATGATACTAGGTATGATAATAGTAATAGTGAGACTGTGAGTACGGACATGGATACTATATTTGGAAATGATGATTTTTTTATTCAATTAGTGATGGGGAAACAACGGGATAGACAGTCGAATAGGAACAAGCTTTCTCGGTACTAAAATATCAATTACTACACAATCCTATCACATTCTAATACTAAGAATCTTGATATATTACTGTGATAAAAATCATATAAGTCTACCTTTCTGTTGCAGTGCAAGAAGGATTGGGAGAATTCGAAATTTAATATCCAGGATCGTGCTAGAACAGATACTACAGCAAAAGAAAAAGAGATGATAGCTGATAATGATCCATATGATAGTAATTTTGATGTTGCCGTTAAGGATGATAATGATACGCCGATAGATGATTGATGAGGTTACCACTTGATGTCTGACAGTTGATTGTGGAATTGCGACACACCAACAGTGACACTTATGTTACAGTTATGCATATGCTAATGAGTTTTGAGTTATGCTTAATTCTGATTTTTAATTTCAATATTTTATATTTTTTTTATTTATATTGTATTTGCTTTGGTATGGGCATTTAGCTTTGTGATTTTGTAATTTTTGTTTAAGAAATTTTGTGTTTATTTTATTTTTGTGTTTAAGAATTTCATTAAAAATTCTAAAATTTAATTCTGATAAATTATAATCTATTAATCTAAATAATACATAATTAAAACAAATAACATAAAAAAGATAAACTTTATAACTATTGAAAATTTTATAATTTATAATCTAAATATGTTTAAACATTATCTAATTTATATTTTATAATTACATAAATATTATAAACAAAAAAATTAAAAAATTATTTTTTAAAATTGGCTCGTACTGGCCTGTTTTGGCCCGTATGGGCCTGACCCAGCACTGTGAAAAACCAACCATGTCGGGCCTGGCCTAAAGAAATCATGCCAAGCCAGGCACAACACGGTACAGTAACCGTGTCATGTCTGGCCCGTCATGAAAGCATGATTGGGTGGCACGACCCATTTGACACCTCTATCATGGTATGAAACTATGCCCCAAAATTAGTAAAGGTATTAGATTAGAATACAAAAGGGCATTGACTAATTATAAGAATTAAAAATGAAAAAAAATAAATTGCTTAAAGAAATTGATATAAGTCTAACTTAAATGAATAAGAGTGTCTTGTCTAAAACAAAATATGTCTTAGGGAGTGAGAGTTGGAGTGAGAGTTGGAGTGAGAGTGAGAGTGCAAGTGGGAAACCTATTCCTAAGAGATTCATAAATAAATTTATCATTTCACAAACTCATCAAAGTACTTTGAATCTAATGTGCAAGCAAGAAAAAAGGAATGAAGTGTATAAAAATTTATAGATTTATTTATTCAAAATATCTCCCATTAAACACTATAAATGATCATTATTAGATTCTTATGATTAATGTTGTTACAAATTTTGAGCATGTGTTTAAGCTATCTATGCACGAATTGAGAATATTAATTTTTAAAGAAGATGTGAATGACCTATGTATCATTATGGAATATCACAAAAAAACTTAAAAATAATATAAATATTCAATTATGTCCGATGATTAGGCATATGAAAAAAAGTAAGTATATTATCAATTTTTTGGGGAATAATCCTATTGACAGTTTATGAAATCAATTGATACTTCTAATACAAAAAAAAATAAAGGAATTGATGTTCAAATATATTGATGACATGGTTGAAGAAATTGGGAAATAAAATATTATGCAAGTAATCACTAATAATTCTTCTAATTATATGAATACTAAAATGAAACTTATGGAAAAAAAAATCATGAACTTTTTCATCTGGCAATTACATAGTTTGCTGCTTCATTTCTTACTCTCCAAGGCCTTTATAAGCAAAAGCAAAGTCTTATAGCAATGTTCTCCTTAGAAAATTAGTGTTCAAGCAAATGAACTAAAAAGATAAAAAATATGAAAGCTTAAAGTATAATATTATTTGATCAAAATTTTTGGTCACATATTTTTTTTGCATTAAGACCACTATTTCATTAATTAGTGTCGTGAGAGATGTTGATTCAGAGAAAATATCATCCATGAGTTATATTTATGAGCTGATAAATTCTGATAATGAGAAGATTACATTTAATTGTTGAGACGTGAAGAAAAAATATGATCTAATTTGAAGAAAAATTGATGCAAAATGGACTTCGCAACTTCATTGACCTTTACATACAGCAAGTTACTATCTTAATCTTCAATTACGGTATGAGAATATGTTCTCTAATGTTGATGATGTGAGAAATATATTATTTGAATGCATGAATAATATCTTGAATTATCAAGAATATTTAAAAGCTTATATTCAATTGGACTCATTTGACCAAGCAATAAGTGAATTTGGAACTCGTATTGAAATTGATTCTCAAATATTAAGAATTTTTTTAAGTTGGTAGCTGCATTTTAGGGGTTCAACACCAGAGTTGCAAAAGTTTGTTATTTGAGTCTTTAGCCTTACTTATAGTGCTTCGGGATGTAAAAGAAATTAAAGCATATTTGAATCGGTGATATTTTTCTTTTTGTAAATTTTTATATATATATTTCTATAATTAGAAAACTTTATTTTATTTTAACATGTAATTTTTTTTATTTCATTATTTGCAGATACATACAAAAAAAAGAAATAAACTTGAACATCAAAGGTTAAATGTTCTAGTATATGTAAGATATAACACTAGATTGAGAGAATAAAATCTATAAATAAAATAAAATATTGATCCGATTTTAATGGAAGAGATTGATTTGGATGATTAGTAAAATTGCGAAGAAAGAAGATCCCTTTCTCCCTCTTGATCTTTGTTGGCTTCAAGATGATGAGTTATTTAATATTGCTACTATTAGAGTTGTGACATCAAACTCCTAACATACTCAAGCATCATTGGATCAAATAATTTCTTCACATTCATACAAAAGAAAACTTAATGAAATACCAAGTACACAAAAAATAAAGTTATAAATTTGATAAAATTTAATAAAAAAACTTATAATATTTATACCTAGTTATTAATTTACATTTGTTACTAGGTACAAGCGGAGGCAAAGACAAAGAAGAGTTCAATTCAATTGATGAAGATAAAGATTTAGATGAAATAGAGATACATGAAAGTGAATATTTTCCTACTTTTGATATATTAGATAAAGATAATGATGTCCTTAAAAAGATGAATTTAAATTTAAGTAATTTACTTTAATTCTTATGTTATAACTTTGTTATGTTTTTTTGTGAAAATAATAAACTAGATATGTATTTTTTATAATTTTAATGAATTATTTTCTTATTTTTATTTATGCTATTTTATTTTATTTATTTTAAAATATTAATTAATTATATATTGTGATGCTAAAAAATTATATGTTTCGACGTCTTGAGGATTACATCGCGCCTCACAAACACAAAAAAATCTCGTCTTACGTTTTTGCCTTTTAAAACTTTGTTCACGACAATGTAAACTTAAGATTCTGTAATATTGCATAAATAATAGTTTTGTACAATCGATGTCACATTGGCCACCAAATCGACCATAATGAGTTCCATCATTGTCATAAAAAAAACTTCTACCCAAAACATTTTGTCAGATGTCCATCAATCTCAAAAAAAGAGAACACAAAATACCTATTCTGGGAGTCTTTTAGTGATATAGTGAAATGAAGACACCACTGCAATGAAAATCTTCTAGCAATTACTATCTCAAGGCGAGGAGTTCGTAAAATACCTCAAAGCATTAAAAAAACATCAGCTTGACGGAGCTCAGTCGTGGAGATCAACGAAGCTCCTTGAGCTCCACGATGGAGCTCGCTGGAGCTCTGCAAGCTCCATTGAGCTTGATGAAGCTTGTCTAGCTTTGTCGTGGAGCTCGTGCTGCTCCAGTAAGCTCCATCAAGCTCCACGATGGAGCTCACTCGAATTCTACGAAGCTCCATCGAGCTTTCCATAAAGCAGAAAAAAGAGACGAGGGCGAGGGGTGAGAGAGAGGGGCGAGGGAAAGGGCGAGGGTGAGAGAGAGGGGCGAGGGAGAGGGAGAGGGGTGAGAGAGAGGGGCGAGGGAGAGGGCGAGGGGTGAGAGAGAGGGGCGAGGGCGAGGGCGAGGGGTGAGAGAGAGGGACGAGGGCGAGGGCGAGGGGTGAGAGAGAGGGGCGAGGGCAAGGGGTGAGAGAGAAAGGCGAGGGGTGAGAAAGAGAGGCGAGGGCGAGGGCGAGGGGTGAGAGAGAAAGGCGAGGGGTGAGAGAGAAAGGCGAGGGGTGAGGAAGAGGGGCGAGGTGCAAGGGGAGAGGGGCAAGAGGGGAGTGGCGAGAGCGATGGATGAGGGACAAGGGTACTTTATTTAATTTATTAAATAGATTAAAAATTTTATTAAAATTTAATAATAGTATTAATTAACAAATAATATTAAATTAATAAATAGTATTAAATTACAAATAAAATAAAAATAAAGAATTTAATAAATTTAAAATTTATTAAATTTATGTTTTACACCATAACAAAAAACATACGTTTTAACTTCTCGAGATTTATACCTCGTCTCACGAACACAAAAACTTCTCGCCTTGTCCTTTCGCCTTTTAAAACTTTGCCCGCACATGCCTTTGATGGTGCCCCTTCACTGAAGAACCCACTCTAATACCAAGAAAACCTTACTTTACCGAAAGCAAGAATTTTACACCAATGAAAAAGGCATGATAGAAGGAGGAGAAAATAAGAAAATAAAAAATAAATTTTATTAAAATAAAAAGATATAATGTGAATACAATATAAATCATATAAATTTAGTTAGAGTAACTCACAAGATAAATGCTCCCAAATAATAAAAAAATAACAAAAAATAAACTAAAATTTAATATAATCAAAACTAAAATAATTTGTATATAGCCATATAACTTTTAATAATATATACCATAATTTAAATGAACCATATGAGTCAAGGTCAAATCGGGCAAGATAGGTTCAAGGACCAAAAATCAAATGCTAATAAAATATGTAAAATTTATGATAAATAAAAAATTGAAATTAAAGAACTAATTTCAAAACAATTTATATTGATGACGGTCGGAGACAAGTACTATATCACAAACATTACCTTATCAAAAATTAAGATTATATGCCATTGGAAAAGGCAATAATGTAAAAATTAAAAATAAATTTTATTAAAAAAAAATTAAAATTTGAATACAATATACATCATATATATGTGGTTTGAGGCAACCAAGAAGTCAGAAGCTCTCATATAATAAAAAAATAAATAAAATAACAAAAAACTAAATCTTAGCAATAATCAAAACTAAATAATTTATATAAAACTTGTAATAATATATAAGATAATTTAAACGAACAAAATAAAATACTAATAATATATGTAACATATTATAACTAAAATAAAATTAAGATTAAAGAACCAATTTCAAAACAATTCGTATTGGCGACATGTTATAATAGAGAAATAAAAAAAGGCTATATAGCAATTAAAAAACTAAAAAATCAAATATAAAAAGTATGAAATATGAGAGGGGAATAAAAATGAAAGATCATCTTTGCTTAAGATGTCGCTTACAAAGATGTTAAAAGTTTTTTATATGCATGAAAGTATATTCTCTCATCACTCACTTAAAAATGAATAATGGAAACATATAAATGAAATTTAAAGTTGATTAATTGGTTATTCACCATGAGTTATATCAAAATTAATTATTTATCATCACAATAAAATGTGATTATTCATATTAGAATGATTAACCAAAATTTAGATTCCACTCAAATTTTACAAACCATTTTAATTACACAACACTTTAATATAAAAAAAAAGGATATGGCTCAATCAGATAAAAAAGAGTTTACCTTGTATCCACATCCTGCAATACATGCCCGAAAGCATTCCTACACAAATTAGCATAAGTTAATGCTTAAAAAGAATATCATAGAATGGAAATGTATCCTCAAAGCAACAAAGAAAATATTCTTCTAAATTTCAGCAATGTCCATCCATGCAAATTCATATTTTTACATCATTCAAAACCAATATATAATTTTGATGCTTCCATTTCATTAGTATATTATAAATAAAAAGTAGAGATTTATTTTTTATTTTATTTATTTAGTATTTATGTTTTTTCTTTACATAGATAAAAATACCCAATACGTGAACTATCCCAACCATTGTTACACACACACACACACACATATATATATATATATGTCCTCTTTTTTTTGGTTTAAGTAATTTCAGCATCTCTTCAACATGATATCAAAAGTATAGAACTTAGAAGACTTGACAAACCAAAAACCTATTGTTTCAACATCACTAAAACATCAATATAATAACGCCAACTCACTATTGGCGTCAACATAGTGAATAGTGAGTGTCTATGATGCCCACATCGAGTGTGCACGCTAAAGTCATATGTGCATTATACTAATGCATGAAGGCACGCACAATCAGTGTAGTGGGGTCAATGCATGAGGTTGCAAAAATTGATTGCCAAAATTATAAAGTTATCTGAAAGGATTAATCATTAAGAGCATCTCCACCGGGCTCGCTAAAAATATTTTTTTTGCTATTTTGTTGAAACAGATAGAAAATTAGGGCTTCAACGCGCTTGCTATCCCAATTGCATTTTTGCCTTCTCGGCTTCTCCCTCAACAAATGTAGCTAGCATTTCTCGCTCATCAAATCTCTTCTTCCTTCAAAAATTCTTGGCCAGCGTCTTCAATATCCACTGGTTCCAGCAACACTGGTAGCAACAAAACTCAAACTTCACACCTCCGATATTGTTGAACGTAACCACATGAGTGATTCACCAAAGATGCTTGAAAAAATGACGAATCGTGTGTCTGTATTCTTTTTGACGTAAAAACATTTACAGCATCCTCAATCATTCTCCATATTCCTCTTTTACTTCGCTATATCAACAATCATACCCTATCCTGTAAGAGTAATACTATATATCGGGTGAATTGATTACATGTGTGTTAATAATATATATTTAGTTCTTTGATTCAGAATTGTAAATAAAAATCACTAATTGATAAATTCTATTTTTTATTGAGTTCTGATATTTAAAATAATGGATGATTAGTTCTTAGATTCAGAATTACTTAATCTTAAGTACTATTATTTAAGATTAAACTCATTTGAAAATTAATCTTAAGTACTATTATTGATATAACCTACATTGCTTATGAAAAATAACTAACATTTTATTAAAACTAAGTAATTTATCATTCATTGGCAATTAAACAAATTGCAAATAGAATATCTTGACAGTGTGCTTATTTTTTGGTATTTAAAATAATTTTAGTAATGCTTTTGGTTTTTGCATAATTATAATTTGTTTTTCATCATTTTTTTGGTATTTTAGATCATTTTTATTGGTACTACTGTTATGAAAACTTCATATTGTTTACCTTTAAGCCCACATTGGGTAACTTATTTCAAAATTATTACTTTAAGCCCCCTAGTTGAATTTGATGTCAATTCTTTCTATTCATGTATATAAATATTACTTTTATGTGGTTAACCCTAATTCACTTTTTTTCATCATCAATGTAGGTGTTTTGATGGATGAACATGGATATTATTTTACCAAACTATTGAATGAGGGAACAAACGTGGATGAGTTTAACACTCAATTCGTAGAACACATAAATCAGTCTTCACTAATATCACATCAAAAAGAATCAACTACCAAAAAGTATCGAATCGCCAACTTTTCAATTGAGGGACTTAGTTTTAATCTCGGGTTAGCTGAATATTAGTGTGGATGTCATGCATGGGAATGAGCAAAAATCTAAAAGGTATTGACAAAGAATTTGAGAGTACTTCAACAAATAAAAACCTGAGTCAGATTGTAATCGAAATCAATTTTCTTTGATAAATCACTGGTCTTCAATTCAACTAACCACCAATAAATTTTATAATTATTTTGACCAAATTGAAAGATTAAATCAAAGTGAATTGACTGAGAAAGACAAGGTATGAATGTATTTTAATTACAAGTCTTATAATATTATTATGATACATAATATTATTGTACAATTTTTATTTTTGATATGCGGCATAATATATAATTTTCAGGTTCGTTATGCGAAAAAAATGCACGAGGAACTTCATAAATTATCTTTTCATTTGAACATTGTTGGAATGAGTTGCGGTATACCCCAAAATGGATGGAGGATTCTCAGTCAAAGAAACAAAAAACAAAAAGTGATGCAACTCCTAACAGCTCTAATCCTCTAACACCAAAATCAGTAAACATAGAAGACAACAGTGCGGTCTTGGAAAGGCCAATTGGAATGAATGCTTCGAAAAAGTAGTCAAAAAAGTCAAAGAGCAAACTCTTTGAAGATAATAATTCAAGTTCATATTATTTCATTAAATTATTTGAAAAAATGAAGGAAGAGAAAAAAAAATTGCAGAGAAAAAAGTAATTTTCATGAAAAAAATGATGATTGTCGAACAAGAGGAGTTAATTATTTAACAAGAAAAGATGACTATTATACAATAGAAGTTACAACTCGAGCAAATGAAGAAGAAACATAAAATAATGTGTATCGATATGAGCGTCCTACCTCCGATTCAAGCTGAATATTTTAAGCACCTATAGATGAAAATCATGACAAAGAAAATACAATTTTTCCCTATTCACCAACTAGCAACTTGTGTTATTGATCTAGATTAAAATCATGAATGAATGTTTTGATATATTTTTTTTATTTTACTGTTTTAAATTTGATGACGAGGCACAACACATCTTCATTATGACAATTTTACTGTTTTAAATTATGACATTTTTTAATTATATTTTTGAAATTTAGTTAAAGTTAGTTTAAATATTAATCTATTTTGCTGAGCTTGGTTGGAGTAAATTATGAAGAGTTGCTAACTAAAATACTGAATTGAATATTTAAATATATTTTAATTAGTTATTTTGTGTGAGTGTGGTTAGAGATGCTCTAATGAGATTAAAATAAGATTATCTACTATATAATCTAGATATAATTATTTGAAAGGATTAAAGTGGGGATACTTGTATTGACAAATTTAATCGCCCTTAAAAGATTTGGTAATCAAATTTATTATGCTTTATTTGTATTAATTAAAAATGCAAAATAATATTTTTTACCAACTCATATTCTTAATAAGAGAGTGCCGACAGTCTTTCTAAAGATTTTGTAAAATATAATTCATACATCTACTAATACACATAGATCTAGTAGAGTCAAGATAATCAATAAAAATATAACAATTTATTCTTCACATAGTGATACTAATAAAACAAAGACCATTACTTATAAAAGCAAAAAAAATAATTGACTCTTTTTGTGTGGATTGGGACAGACTCAAAAGAAATGAAGGGGTCTTTATTTTGAGTTACGAAAAATATTTTAAAATGCAAAGGTTATACAACAAACTATCAAATTTACTCAAGTTAAATCTTCTACGTGTCCACATATTACATATCAGTCCCATTACACTTGCTCATAAAGAATTATTCCATATTTCTTTCCTTGAGGGTTATCATATCCAATAGATATTCTACTAAAGATGTTTTTACTATTCTTTCTTATTTTTGACTCACTCCAGGCTCTTGGGACATATATGCATGAATCAACACTCATGCTATAGATAATCGAGCATTATTTCTCTTTTGTTGAATAAAATATCTAGCATAGTTATGATCAATAACATCTTTATACTGGCCGAAAAATATGATTAAGTCAAAATAAAATTATTTCTTTTGACAAATCATTTTTGGACCCAAGTTTTGTTATAATTTATTTTTTATTAATTATTTTATTAAACAACAAAAATATAATATTATTTTTTTTCCCTTTGTTATTTTTATGTAGCATCGACAGATCTTATACATGAATTCTTGAGAATGGAGTGAGATGGAGTACAATTTTTCTTCATCAACAGAAACCCCCTCTAGATATTTGATTATTAGTGACTCATTATATAATATTAATTAAACTTTCATTATTATATTAAAATAAAAATTACATAACCAAGCACAAAAAATAATCATATTAACAGTGAAAAGTATCTATTAGAAAAAATAAATAAATTTCCATATCTAACCCGTCATAGAAATATTAGTAAAAACTTAATCTATCTAATTGATTCATATATTTATAAATCATGTAAGATTATAATACATTATATATAGAGACATTTTATTATGTTTGTTGATTATTAAACTCAGCATATATGATTATTAATTTAAAAAAAAAATATCATAAATTTTATAAAATAGTAAGAATATAATTTAAATATAATGTTAAACAATTTAGTGATAAGATTTTATGATACATCTCATAACAATATTTTTATTTGTTTTTGAATCATGTGATGACACTCATAAGTGGAATGAGATAATTAAAAAAAATAAAAAATATCATATTTTAAATTACTATAATACTTATTGAAACTCAAAATCACTGAATGTCTTTCTTCGTGATAACACTCTTCGTGAATATGTCTAATTAAAAATATCTCAAAAGTAATTATCATCATAATCTTGAACTATATCTCCTTTTTGAAACTCAAAATCATTATATATCTTTCTTTTGCAAAAGATAACATCTTCAAAAAAAAAAACAAAAACATATAGTAGATCTCTTTTCAATACAAACTGATGCCTAAATCAAATCTAAATATTTGATTGCCTATAGATGCCTATGATTACTAAAAGAAATCCAAACGCTCAAAATTTTTTTTTCCATACCTTAATATATAAAGAGCCGCATATACATAAATATATTATATAAAATCTAAAAATAATTAATTAGATTAAGTGCATAAGATATATGTCATTGATAATAATTAAATAATTAATTTTTATATAATTTTATTATATATCATAAAATCAATTAAAATGAGTCATATTATTATATGAGAAATTAAAACCTAATTTAATAAGAATATATACTAAATCATAATTTAAAGGACAATCTCTAGGAACATATTAACTACTTATCTCCTCTATGGCAGCAAAATAACTCTCCTATAATATGACACATCTATCCCAAAATCATGTATAAGTATTTAAAGATCTTTTGTCTAGAACTACAACAAAAAATATACCCTAAGTTGTATAATTCTCAACTCATTGTCTATCATAATAAAATATCATCCACGCACACACTCAATATAATTAACCTACTATCTGATATCCTCTAAAAAATAAGAAGAAATTATTAACATGCATGTACAATCCAAAAGAAATCACTATTAGAGTAAACTTTGTAAATAAAAGCCTCAATAATTACTTCAAGTCTATCTTTCATAATTTACAAATTGAGTGACTATATTATTCAAAATATGAATGATTGTTATATATATGGCTCATCTTCTAGATTACATCAAACATCTAAATGAACTTTCTCGCAATAACCCTCACCTTAAGATGATCAACCTTCTCAACTGAACTAATCTATTATCATTATGAAGCTCCATATTTACCTTTTCTAAAATGGTATGTCATCATCTTGACTGAAAAAATATTTCAGAAAAATATTTGAATATTAAAAAAGAAACCATCAAGAAAATTACAAAAAAAAACAAAATACAAAAAACAAATATAACAAAACTTATAAAATATAGAGCTGAGTAGAACTTTTCTATTTCTTTCGAAGATCAATTAGAAGATCTAGAATAGAAGAACATTTTATTAGATCATCTATCTGTTCGAATTACTTATCTCAATTCTAAGCAATCTATGTATGTCTTAATCTCCTAAAATAAACTCTAAAATTTGGATGATCAAATCTCCTTGTACATAGCTCATCCTAAAATAAGACTGAAATAGACTCATGAGTTACAAGAATGATTAGACTCAAGAGAGGTTCCTTTTATAGGGAGATCTCACTTCAAACTTAATTTATATTGTACCCATTGATACATACATTGATTCCATCGAAGAGTCATCATAAATTTATAATATGAACTAACAAATTCAAATGAGATTGATAAGCAACTCTACCTCCTAGTCGGGGACCCCAAAAAAATATTAAAAAGTAAGAAAAAATATTAGATTCAAATGCATCATTATGACAATTATTTTTCTTAGAGTAGTTAAAGAATAAGTTATACACAAAAAAAAATAACATCACTCATTAACACTTTTTCAATCTCATGCGAATAACACTTGTACCTTTTCTATCTATTAGATAGAATATATCATGATAATTCACATCAAACATCTAAGCAAACTCTATCTTTATAAATCTCAACTTAAGATGATTTACCTTCTCAACTAAACTAATTTTCATAATAAACACTCACCTGAAACTAATGTTAGATATTCCTAAAGGACAAATTACTAATTCCTAATTCTATCATCATCCTTAATTCCACATTATCGTGTAGAGCATCTATCTCTTACAACATGGTCTATCATCATCTTGAATGAAATAATATCTCAAAAAAATATTTTGGCATCCTATTATCATCAAGAAAAATAATAAAAAATAAAATAAAATATAACATGATGATAACAAAACTTATAAAATACGGAGAAGAATATAACTCATCTATTTCTTTCAAAGCTCAATTAGAAGATCTAGATCAAATAAAAAGATTGTCGGATCATATAACTACTCAATAGACTTATCTCCACTCTAAAAAATCTACATATATCTTATTCTTTTAAAATAAACTCCAAAACTTATGTGATCAAATCTCTCCGTACATAGCTTGAAATGGGATTAAAATAGACTCATTAATTAGAAGATTGATCAAACTCTAGAGAGATTCCCTTTATTTGGAAATCACACTCCAAACTTAATTTATTTTGTATCCGTTGACACATAAGTTGACACTATCAGAAAGTTATCATAAATTTATAATTTGAACCAATAAATTCAGAAAAAATTAATAAGGGACTATCTCCTAATTGGAGGCTGAAAAGAGACTATAAAGAAATAAAAGTAAATAGATATAGATAGACCATATGGACCATTACATTTCATAGATTTATTAATAAATAAGTTGTGTACAAAAAAAATAGTATTATTACTCACCAATACTCTATCAATCTCATGCAAATAACACTTGTATCTTTCTGACTACTAAAATAACTAAGAAAAATATATTTTATCACTTGTCATGTTCCCAAAAAAAATTATAAATAAAAAAAATATTTCCAAAATTTTTGATAAATCAACTAAATAATCTATCTTAAGAGTATAAAATTTAAATAAGCACACGATAAAAAAACTAAAAAGAACATTCATTTAATGAAATAGTTTATGATAATAATTATATCTCTCCAAAAATATTTTGAAATACTCATATCATAAATGAGGGTATGAGTTAGCAAAGAAATTCTAGTATATAATTTTATAAAAAATATAATAAAAATAACTAATTAAAAAATATACTCATACTACTCTTAATGAAGTATCACTCCGCTTGTTAATTTTTATAGTTTTATTATATTTATTTTTCTATTCATTAAATAACTAAAAAAAATAAAAAGTACGATCAAAAAATAAACCAACAAAAAAACATACAATCATCTATAAATATAACAAATTATCTAAAATTATCCTAAGTTTTGTCTCTACTAGTTCTTCATACATTCAAATATATCAAATCAAATGAATTTGTACACACACAAGTCACACAAATAGAATATAAAATCTGATGTACTTTTCTAATTTGCACGACACACAGTTTGACATAGAGACATCTCTAATATTATAATTCAGCATTCTCATTTTGACCAAAGACAAGTGACTAAATTAAAAATAAATATATAATAAATCAATATTTCCTAAGTAACTAGTGGAATACTTGATCATAAAAGTAAGAACATATAATTCACTATATTCTTGGTGATGTGATCATTAGCTCATAAATTAATAATTTATAAATCTAAAATATGAAAATAAATCAAGAAATTTATAATATTTGAGAGAAAAAGTATCTGATGCATTTTCAATGATATGATTTACTTAGCATTACATTTTTTACTTTCATTTTGATAATATATATTTTGATTTCTTGTCCTATTTCCATAGTTACAAGATCTCATATACTCTTTTTAATACACTTAGTTGTCCGAGACATTGCCAAGATATATCAAATAAATAAAATACAATTACTTCCAATAATAAATGTAATTCTGTTACAAAACCTTCAAGTAAACTTGTAGTAAAATATAAGTACATATAATAATATTAGACTTGAAGAAAGGTTAATCAATATGAGATAATATTGATAGCAAAAAAGTTTACAAATGCTTAATATATGAACTAATACGATATTTTTTTTATTAATATATAATTATTATCAAATTATTATTTTTAATTGTAATTTTTTAATGGTGAACTATTTATGCAACATCAACTATAATTTACTATCTCGAGAGGCACAAGTATGATTTGTAGATCCTAGATCACTTGATTATAGTACATCAAAATGTCGTAATTACAAACTTGATTATAGTATGATTTGTAAATTACAAGTATGATAATTGAATATATTTCAATCAAAATTATTCTTATAAACTGAATTTGAAATAAAAAATTTAAGACATCTCAAGTATCTTCTAGATATTGAGATTACTTATTCAACATATACAATTTTTTTTTCTAATTGAAAATATACTCTAAATATTTTATCCAAACTTGACATGTTAGATAATGTATCAGTAAACATATCACTTGATTCGAGTGTAAATTTGCCTATAAATACATAAATTTTTGTTCTTTCTTTCAAATATAAAAAAACATAAAAATAATTAAATATCTTATAGTTATCCAACTAAATATCACTTATGTTATTAGTATGTATAGTTATTTTCTACATTCTCTCAAACAACTTTATATGAATATTGTTAATCTTACCAAAGATTTTATGTCTATGATGAATATGAAAGAAAGAGAGGGGAGGGGGGAGAGCGAGAGTAGAGGTGTCAAATGGGCAATGTCATCCCGGCAAGACCCGATTGACACCTCTAAGCATGAGAAGCATGCAACGGGACAAAACCCCAACAAACTATTTATTTGAATGAAAAATCAACCTTAATAATACAATATAAATCTTATATATGATTTGAGATAATCCATAAGTCAGATACTCTCAATAAATAAATAAAAAGCAACATAAAATAATATAAAACTCGATGTCTACCCTCAAATCACAAATCCTCAACTAGAAAAAAATATATATATATTTATTCCTCTGAGGCTCATAAAAAAAATGTTTGTCATCTGATCAATGATACGCTGAGTTAAATTTTATCAATCTCTAAACTAGTAAGCAAAACTCCTCTAATAAATATTTAATCCGCTGAAGCTTACAAGTAACTAACATCATAGTTATATATTTTTCAAACATTAAATCTCAAAACAATTATATGTCACTTACTCTACCAAGGCACTTAATTACAAATAAAAATACAAAAACTTTGGTTAATCTCATTTTTTTTGTAATTGCAAGAGCCTAACTAAAATTAAAATATGCTTTTATCCGATTATGCTAATGATCTTTAAATATCATATCACATCCTATAGTTTTCTTAATATACCTGATGATCCTAAAAACTACATCCATATGAATATGTCTAGGAAAATCTAAAAAATAATTTATTATATTAGCAATATAAGTAATATCTGACCTAGTGACTATCAGATAATAATGCACTCATGAATAGTAAATCCTACACGTTGATGCATAAACACTTTTTTCTCTAGATGACTATGAAAAAATATATTTCTTACATATAGCCGATACAGAATATATTAGTGTGAAGCTTAATAAAAAGAAACAACTTAATTGTTGTTAATTTAATTACAGGAAAGAATAACTTAGTATTCTTTCTATACCAAACAAGTCTTGAGCTTATCAATGTTTTCTTTATGTCTGTCTTCATCATATACACTTCATAGTTGTGAAAGGCGCACTTAAGGTGCGTCTAGGCTCAAGGCACTACCACTCTAGCTATAGCGTCTCGCCTTCCAAGGTATGCGCTTTACTGAAGAGACGCACCTTATATACTATAATTTTTTTAAAAAATATATTTATTCTCAAAGTTTATAATTATATATTGAAATTTATATAATTTCATTTATTTTTTTCATAAAAATTTATTTAAATATTAAAAACATTTATTTTTTTATCAATAGAATCATATTTAATAAAAATTTATGCATGTAAAATCACATTTCACTTCATAAAAATCAATGCCTTATGTGCGTCTTGCGCCTCAAGGCTCCAAGAAACCTTTGCGCCTTGGTGCGCCTTGCACTTTTTAAAACTATGATACACTCTTCTACATCCTACTACAAACTTACCTAAATATTTTAAAATGAGATTTCATGTATGGTAAGATATGATTACACTCAATTCGTCTAATATAATATGTCACCATTTTGGATGACTAAATAATTCAAAAATAATATCCAAAATCCTACAATTATCAAGTATGAATAAAAAACTAAAATTAGTACCAAAATTAGAAAAAAAAATACTCAAGATAATGAATATTAAGTAAAACAGATCATTGATTCTTTTTGTAATACAATTGGAATGTCCAAGTAGTTACTCTAAGTTTAATGAATTATAAATATATATACGTCTGTATATACATTTAGATTTAGATCATCAAATCTCTTAACTCTCATCTTCCTCTCCTATGAAAACTCATTGTTAGGTATTTTCTATTCACACTAAAATTAATTGCAAGTATACAAGTCTATCATATATTAAAATAAATTTTTCTAATCCAAATATCAATCACACAATAATTGGTATTTTGGTTTAAGATTATGTCAAAGTCATCTAGCTACTATCTTGGCTTATCACAAATTCTTGATTCAAAGAATTATAGGGTTTATTTATTTAATATGAATGATGATTGCCCATACTTAAATTCTATGATCATGCAGTCTATAAAATTATTGATTCAGTGGATAATAAAATGTGACATCTACATGTCAATCATACTTTTCATACTCATTACCTAGTCACCAATAACAATTCATATAGAGAATGAGAATGATAAAAAATATATTTTTCTTGATAGAGACACGTATAATTACCAAGCATGATAAATACCTCAAGCATATAATCTTATTCATCTATCAGAATTCATCTAAAAATCACATAATTCCTTGGGTAGCAAAATATTAGCAAAACATTCAGAATAATTCATCAATCACCTCGCACAACTCATGCGATGAATGTCAAATGAATGTGCATGTTTCTAGGATTCCACGTAGAAAGTTATGGGTACATATACTCATATAGCTTGTCATTCTTATAAGAGTCATACATAAGTTCTTAATACATGTCACCATCCTAAAAAGATACATGAGCATAATTACTGGATGTATTGGATCTTAGGGGCAATTCATTGTTAGCCATGACATAATACATACAATTAATTACCTTGATTAGTTGTATACATCTTGGCAAAATCCAAGATGTCAACATATTTTCCAAAGACATCAATAAAATCCACACTACAATTTTACTAAAATCATATCACATTTTAGCAAACACCATAATTGTTCATAAACCAACCCTTGACAAATTTCTAACCTATCATTAAGAAATAAATGATGCAAGGAATTGGATACAATATTTGTTCTCTTATAAAAGTCATACATGTGAGTCTATATTACATGTCATCATCCTAAGAATAATACGTGAGCATAGTTTCCTCTATGCCACATTAAAATCATACATGTAAGATATTGAAAATTTTAAACTTTTTTCCCAATAGCACAACAAATTCACAAAATGAGAGACCTTTTGCACTCTATGCCACGAGGTCACAGCATCATAGACTAGTAGTCCTCCAATTTTAATTAGGGATTGGAAGCTAGATAGATCATCCTTTCACATGTATATGAGGAGTCATACCTAGCAACCCCACAGCCAGACAACCAAGAAGCTTTTTTTGTCATCCAATGCATTTGATGATCATATAGAAAATATATTTATTCTCAATCTTTTGATTATTCTTCCAAAAAAACTTAAGGATTTAATTGTCATTTTTTATCTCAAGTGCTTCTTGATCCCCGAATCACTCATATTTCCTCTACTTTTTTACATCTCTCATTAGCACTATATTACTTAATTTCCCATCCAATATGCTCTCTTCTAAGCATCAAGCCATGAGAAATGGAATTAATGCTTTTTAATCTAATAGGACTTTAAAACTAGTACCTCAACATTCTAAAAAATATGTTGTATACAAGTAGTATTCATAGTAAAGATTAATTATGGTTATAATGTATACAGGCTGACGAACTAACTAATAGCAAAGAATATTATGTAAACTTTTGGAGTGGACTAATTTAATACTTTACTCCAATGACCACGTTACCTTAATCTAGATTTCTCTATCAAATCTTACTTATTGTTGGCACATAATTTCATTAAATGTGAAAAATATATTTTTTCAAAAATCTTAAGAATTAGATTTTTTAGGATCAATCACTCGATTTAGTGTTTGGATCAGAAAGAGATCAAACTAGATTTGTATATTATGAAATCCTTATATGAGCTAAAATTATTACAAGAAGTTGGTTTAAAAAATTATTTCTCATTATAAACATCTTTCAGTTTACTTAAGTGTGTTTTAAATTTTTCTTACTTTTATCAATATTATAAATTATTCTCAGCTTATTGTATTATTTTATTTTTTTATGTTTTAATGATGAGAACCAAGTTGTGGGCTACTCATATAGAACTATTTACATAAGAGCATTGCATGCAAGTTTTTAGATATATTCAGTATTATTATTATCCTTTTTTTTAACTATTTACATAAAATCAGAATTATGCATGTATGGGTGAAAAGTTGTAAACCAAAAAAAGAGAAATCACACACAATTATTATGCAAGATTATTATGCATGTATATTGTGCATGAATATTGTGCATAATTTGTGTGCATAATTGCTATGCATCAACATCCCTATGTTGACACCAAGCACAAGCGATTTGGGTGATGATGCCACCTTGCAATATAAAGTAGGTGTCATGTGAAAGTGACAACCAGGCATAGCCCACACGAGGCATGGTTCAGCTGTGTCTGGCACAGCAAGGCACATTCCAAAACTATGCCTAGTCCTGGACCATGCCAGTACATGGCACATCTCATGCAATGCTAGGCAAGTGCAAGTCTTGCCTCATCACATGACTGGCCCTGAACTTGTACCATGTAAAAGTGTCAAGCAATGCATGGCCTATGTGCCTAGCCTAGTGGAACAGTCTACCAACCCGGAGACCCAGGATGGGCACGAGCATGTCTTAGGTCACAAGTCTAGCCTATTCACATGACTTCCCAACAGGATGGTTTATAAAAAAAAGGCTATGTAAGCCATATTCTACTTAAATGGCCGGTCACAATTAGCGGCCTCTTCTACCCTGCCCATTTAATTTTCATACAACGGGCTTAGACATGATTAGGAACAGGATGCATATCATTATCTCTACCAAACAAATTTAAAAAAAAAAAACAAATTCTTTTAACAATATTACAATAGTCTTCAAATTACATCCAAATGCTACTGACCAAAATCCGACATATATCATGATTCTAGCCATTTATCATTAAAAAAAATCAAAAAAAAAATAATAATTTTTTATTCTCTTTATTTCTATATATAGAGAAGGTTAAATTCAAAATTTTCATTCTATATTTCTTCTACTTTCTCTCTCTTCTTTATGTCATGCTCTCAACCTCTCCAACTTTCAAATTTTATTATTTGATATAATATTTTTTAATGTAATTATTTATTTAGTTATTTATTTTAAGATTAATTATGATTTACACTTGTGCATACAAGATACCAAATAAATTGTGGTGTGGGTATGCATATACAATTTGCCTCGATGATAAATTTTAATAGTGATTCAATTTTTACAATATAATGATTTGTGGTAATGATATTTTGTTTCTATTATTTAATTTTTTGTAAGTTTTAATTTTTTTTAATTTCATAATTTATTTAAAAAATATAAATACTTTAAAAAAATATCATATAATGAATTTAATAATAATTTTGACGCTAAAAATATAAATTATTTGTAAAACCAAATAGAGGTAATGTATATAATGTCAAAATAAATATACACTTATAGTACTTGTGGGACTGAGCATTTAAAAAGGTATGTCAATCAATGTATCAAAAAATATGATACATTAGATCTGAGACAAACTTAACTTAGCAGTGAGATCTTTCAAGCTAGATTTTATCCAACTTCATTGACTCATTCATATATCATAATAATTTTGAAATAAAATACATAACCAAACTGATTACTATCATTGTACTATAATTAGATTTTTAAAGATCTTATGATAGTCAGTATTATGTAGATTATTTCTAGTTTGCTTATCATTGGATTCTTATGTCGAAAAGTAAGAATGACATCATAAATTATTATAAGTTAAAAAAATTAATATTTAACAAATTTAAAAAATTTAATGAAATAATGTCTGAGATGTCCGATCTATGGACTAGTTGCAATGATGTTTCATTTGCATGCATCACCACCCACAATGTAAACTTTAAATACAAACTCAATAAAAAAATTTTACTTTTATAAGACACTTCATCCTCATTATAATCCTACCACTTATCAATGTATGATATAGATCTTTAAAAAATATAAAATTTAAAATAAAATATTTAGTATCACATTCAGTAATACTTCTAAGAATAAAGTAGTTATTAGTATGTTTATTATAATTATTAAAGAAAGATCATTAGATAAAACATTTCACGATAGAAACATATGTCACGTAATTAAACTGATAGTACAGACGAAAATAAAAATTATTTCTATCACATTAAAAAACATAAGAAATTCACTAAAATATTTTGAATGCATTGTAGACAACAAAAGTTTAACAATCTTTATTTCTTTGTCAGGCTAAAAAAAATTTCAAATGAATATGAGATACATTTGGAATTACATCTACCTCATATTAAAATCATATCTTGTCTACTAACACGTGATATCCAATTACATAAATAGCAAAGGTAACAAACTTATTATTAACGATTTAAGCTAAGATACAAAAATTTTTTTTATAAAATTTCTAAAAATTTTTTATGACATGACGAACAAATATTTATCTATATAAACTCTTACTATTTACATTGTACTTAAGTTTATATATAATATTAATAACATGTTCAACAAATATATAAGTCACCATATATTACTATAATGGCTGTTAAAATAAAAACTGAATATTTAAAATACTAATCTTCAAATCCAACTTTATATTATTTAATTGTCTGTATGGATCCTAAAATTAAGATGAAAATAATAACAAATATTTTGACATATATATCAACGTGCACGAATCATGTATGCCAGCCTGAAGAATTCATTTATAAAAGATTAACTAACTTATTTACATTGTATAATACTAGATATGATAGTTATAATTAACCTTTGACTATGAACATGGACATCATATTCAAAGATGACTTCTCAATTCAGTTAGTCATAAACAAACAACGAGGTAATTCATCGAATATGAACTATCTCAATATTTAGATATCAATTAATATTTCATCCTATTATTTGATGATAATAAGAATTTAAATACTTTAATATAATAAAAATTATATAAATTCACTTATCTCATACTATCTAATATAACACAATCTATTGTCCTCTATTATTTCTGGCATAACATCAGAGTATGTTTTTTCTATAACAATTAATATTATTTCAGATAGAAAATCAAAACTGTGTCCAAATATTATAGAAATACTCACATGCATGAATGACTAAAAAAATTCAAGATTAAATATTCAAAATAAAGCACAAGAGATGAAGACAGATAATAATTCATAAAACATATATATCAATGATAATATTTCATGATGATGATGATGATATGCATCTTCATCCACATTATCATACCACAATCATCGATTGATCTTTTATAATTCATAATTCATGTTATCTCATCACATTGTAGTGATATTATGCTAGTCAACTACTAATTGTTTTTTTTTATTTTACTCCATTTTGATTATTGAACTATTAATGAATTAGATATTAAATTGTACTTATTATTTATTTTCATTTTTGATGGTAGTTTATTTCAATATGATTTACACATTATTTATATTATGTTTTTATTCCATTAATCCTTTATTAAAATTAAAAGAAATTTGTAAAATTTTAGTTTAGCCGAACCAAACAGAATATTAAGTCGCAATCATGTTATCATGATTTAAAATTTAAATTTATATTAAAATTTAAAAGTAAAGCTCAAGCCTCCCAAATTCCAAAAGGCCAGAAAAAAAATGAATCAACACAAACCAGCCAAAATCAGTAAGGCCCACTCTAGGCTCAACATGGCCAAACACTTAGTGGGCCAACCATGTCATGTTGAGTAGCTATTCTAGTTCCCATGTCATGCCAGCACGTCACAATACATTTAACACCTCTAATGACATGTGGTTGGCTCAAAGATGCAATTTGGGTGGTTCATAGTGCACAAAAGATTTCCAAAAAGAAAAAAAAAACTATTTCAGAAATTAATACATAATTAGAGATTTTGTATTATTTATATCCCCCCCAAAAAATTAAATTGGCAAATAGTTGTAATCTATATTAGGGTAATTAAAAAATAGGGATGCAACAAAAAAATAAGAGTTTCGAAATAATTTTGATTTTTTATTATTTTATCCAAATTTTAATTTCATAAAAAAGTTATCCAAATTTAGTAGCATTATTTTTTCATAAGCTCTAAGTTCAATTGATAGAGTTTGTATGGAGAAAAATTATCATAGTAGAGATATATAGAGAAGAGCATGATTTCAATGTATAAATTAATTAAAAATTAGACACACCAAAAATAATTATTTAGATCTATTTCCAAATAAAATATAAAAGTACTACACAAATAAGTTGTGGAAGTCATCCAGAGATACTCACAATATTCATTCATCATAACACCTAGACCTACTAAAAAAGAATAATCGAACATTCCTCTCTAAGCTAGCAACATGCATTTATCACAAATCAGAAATATTAGTGTTATATGTATGACCTTAAAATAAAAAAACTTATTTCTTAATTATCTAACTCAAACAAATTAAATTCATAGGATACCACCCATAAAAGCTTAAGACTTGGCAAAAAAATATTTATAAATTAAAAATAAATTACAAATAAATCTTGAATGAATACAATAATGAGATGACTCTCTTATATAATGAGAGATCACATTCACCAGAAACTCAAGCTGCATCGCATATCACAATCTTATTATAAAAAAACTCCCTAAAACACTTTAGAATGGAAAGAAACATCAAAATATTTAACCCTTATAAAATTCCTGTGAAACCTTTTCAAAATTTTGACCCATGATTTGTATTTTTTTTTTTGAAATTTTAATGGGTCGTGACATTCTCCTTCAATCTTGTCGATGTCCTCATCGAAACATCATTGTGAAACTTCCTAATTTTCTTCTAAAATTGTCAAAAGGCATTGGCGAATTACCAACTAACTTTGCATCTTGTAGACTCTTTCATTTCACCAAGTATTTTTGCCTTAACATGTAATTATTTTGTCGCACAATTCATTCTATCAAAATGGCTTCTATGATCATTTCATAAAAAATTTTCACTCCTATAGTGCTTGGTATTATTCACTCATGCCGGATCATCTTGATCCTCATGAAATAATATCAACAATCTCACATGAAATACTAGATGTAATTTGAATTTTTGAAATAAATCAAGTTGATATGAAATATTATCAACCTTTTTAAGTATAAGATATAGTGTTTCATACCTATGCACCAGTTTCATGTATACCCATTTGTGCTTCAACACCGAGAGTAGTTTTACCAACAGCAATCCCTCATTTGATAATGTACATCCCTTCATTTGTCATCATCCCACTTCTCTAATTTCTTAGCTAATTTGTGTAATCCAATATGGGTCAAATTAATTTATTCTTACCACGCCTTCACAAATTGATATAATTGCTTGACTTGATATTGCAAACAACAACACAATGATATTTGAAGTATATAGATGTTGCCCAATCATAATTTCAAATGGATTTAGTCTCGTCGTTTCTCCCCGTTGCAAGTTATAAAAAAAGTGAACAACTAATAGTTTCAAATCATATTGCGAGGCATTCATAAAGTGTCATATAAATATTTTTAATAAAACATTTACTTGTTTTGTCTGCTCATCAATTTGTAAATAAATAAACGTTAAAACTTTTAGATTTGATCTCATAATTTGAACAATTATGTCCAAAATCACAACATAAATTATTCATCTTGATTACTGACTATGAACTAAAAAATATCCCAATACTTCACAATATTCTTTAAAAATAATTTTGTTGCTTCTTTCGATAGACATTCTTTCAAGGCATGGATGAACGTATCATATTTTTAGAATTAATTAATTACCACTTTTATAATACTTCCAAGGCTATCAATTTTAAAAAATTTCACAATCAAATCCATAAAAACACATTCTCATGGATGTTCTGAGATTTGTAATAATAATAGAAGATCAGTTGTTGTCTTTTGCTCGGCCTTATTTTATTGGCAAAATAGACCAATCATTACATAAGCTTTCACATCCTTTTTCATGTGTGTCTAATAGTGTCGCTCTTCCATTGAAATTGTGACGACAAGCCCATTTGGAATCTTTGAACTTGGCCCTCCATGTCATACTCCAAATTAGATTTAGTCATCAAGTATTTGAATAATCATTCTCTAATACGATCTTTCAAATATCCATGTGATTAGTTAATAACTACAAATTGTCTTTCGGCATAATGCATTTGCTATCACATTGGTTCTCCCCGACTTGTATTTAACCTCAACTTGCATTTAACCCCAACTTGTATTCTAATGCATAATCAAATTCAGCAAGGAACTCTTATCATCAAGCTTATTTGAAAATTAGCTTCTATTGTATTTGAAAATAACTAGTAGTCATATTATCAATTTTTATTACAAATCTTGATCCTTAAAGATAATGCCTCTATATTTCCAAATATTAAATTTTCATCATCATTTTTTTTATAAACTATATATCACCATTCAGTTTCATTTAGCTTCCAAACTTTCAAAAATAATTAAATGATATTCTTGAACAAATACCCCTCTAATTACTAAATCTAAAGCATCCGTGTATACTCATGGTTTGGAATGATATAACAAACTATGGTAGGCTCTTCTGTGACAACTTGTTTCATATAATCAAAGGCTTCTTGACAAGTTTCGCTCAACTTCCAAACTTTTCCCTTCAATAACATATTAGTCAAAAAATGTGGTCATGCAAAAATATTTCCAAATAAAATACCAATAGTAACTAACCAATTCATGAAATAACCTCAACCCTATCACCTTTATTAGTTGTTCTCATTCAACAATAACTCACACTTTGTCTTTGTCCAAATATATTACTCCATCACTCATAATAAGACTCAAAAATGAAATTTCAATTAACGGATTTTGCAAGACTATGGTACCTTATTCAATGTATACAAAATGTTATTGAATCATTTGCAAGTTCAAATGACATCACCAAGAAGTCATGGATCCAAATCTCATCACACGTGTCATTTTTTATTCATCACATTCAACTCTTTGCATTTGATAGTACCTCAACCTCAAATCAAGTTTAAAAAATTACTTCATATCTTCATGTTGGTCAAACAAGTCTAATAGTCCACCTCCTTGTTTGTTCTTCATTATCATCTTGTTAAGAAATTGATAGTCAATACAATATCACATTGATCTATCATATTTTCTTTGAAATAAAACAAAAACACCAGCCTTTTAAGGATGAATACACCCTACTTTGAACAACTCTCTTAATTTCTGAGAGCCATTTAATAGGATTCCTCAACAGTTAGAAGATAGTTGGCACCAATTCAATCTGATGATTGACCTCCCTCTTTTGTGATAATTTCTTTGGCATCTCGACATGCATGACATCTCGGAATTTAAGTCCAAAATTTTCAATATTTTTATAGTTGCCGCGTTGATGACCTCCAAATGCTCAATTATCTTTAGCATTGCCAAGCAAGTTATTTCATTACGTCTCACCCATTCACCAATTGTATTATGAACAACATTTTTGCAAATTATATTATACTTCATCTTCATATGATCAAAACAAAGCATTGACAAATAAAATCTAGGATATATATGCAATCAAAAAATAAAACTAAAAATATATTTATTCAATTTGTAAAATTCAACCCAATTATTAAGTTATAATCTTCCAAAGATATTACTAGGACTATTTTTTTCCTTCCTATCCTCCAATTAAACCAACCTACCAAGTACAACAACCATTAAAAATTTTTTAGAGTTACCATTTTGATACATCTATTATTTTTACTTATAATTAGATTCAATTTTTTCATGATCCCCTCAAAAATAAAAAGATCAAAGACACATATTTCAATTAATACTTTGATATTATAACTAATAATAATAAAATTCATAAACATCAAACCTCTTCATATTTTATGCTTCATGTTTTTGATTAAACTCAATAAAATCAAACTCAATTTAACAATATATTTTTGTGATTCTCCATTCTTCATGAAAATAGCAACAAATTTATTTTGATTGGAACAATCACAAATATGATATTAACCATCAAAAAGAAAACATGCTAATAATATTTTTTTCACCATTCCAAAAGAATGTTTCTTTGTCATCTGATAATTATCTTTTGCTTGTTTATCTCAATCAATATTATTCATATTTTTACTCTTGAAAGAGTTGAATTTATCAACCTTCTCAAACTTTATCAATGATTCAATTACCAACATTGCACAGACAAGGCGTAAAACATCTCTCCTTTGCAATTACTGCTTAACTCAAGGTTGAAAATCATCCATTAAAAAAAAGACCTTTTCTCACCTAGATCAAAAATATGAAGTATCAATTCTAAGAATTCATGTACATAATTTCTTACTTCTATATGTTGGTTATGTTAATCTCTACAACTTAGCTCTTACTTCATCTTCCATATACTCCAAGTAAAATTATTGATGTAACTCTCATTTAATTTCTCGAGTATAAACATGATCATCCTCATATCTTCGTTGCCACCAAAGAAATACAATATCCACCAAATAAATAAAAATAATATTAGTCTTAATTGCATCGCTCATAATGCTCAGCACTCATAAATATTACTTCATTCCCCAAATAAAATCATCAATCTCATTTATCATTCGAGTTTATCTAAACTCCATCAACTTTGGAATTTTTATCCTTAGTGAGATTTGGCCAATTATGTGATCATCTATTTCCTCTCATATAACAATCACCATAAATTCTAAAACATGATTTTTTTGGTATAGCATCTTCAAGAAAATATTGAGGATGCTTTGCATCTCATCCCAAATCCTTCAAGAGCATTACCTCCTTGATGCCCTAACCAACATCCTCAAATCTATCCTGCAATTCACCAATAGCCAATTCCACCTTAGTTATTCGAGCTTTTATGGATGTCATTACATTCTTTAAGTTTTCTTTCTTAGCTCGATCCCTTGCTTCATACTTATCTTGCTCAAGGTTTTGAATCTCAAAAATGAATATCATGACAAGAAAAACGACCATCTCTACTATAACTTATCGTGGATCACAAGTTTTAGTATTATATGTACAATCTTAGACTTGGATATTTTCTTTCTTAATTGCCTAAACCAATCTTCTCATGCCACTCACATGAGCTAAACCTAAAAGATCTCACACAAACAAACTTAACAAAAAAAATTTACTTACAAAAAGAAAATAAATTATAATAAAACTTAAGGAAATACAATAATGAGAGAGCTCTCTTATATAGTGAGAGTTTTCCTTCACCATAAGCTCAAATAATGTCATATGTCACAATCTTATTATATAAAATATCTCTAGATTATTCTAGAATATAAATAAGCCTTCAAACCTTTACACCCTTCTTTAGTTACTATGAAACCTCTTCAAAAATCCGGCACTTGATCTATTTTTTCTGAAATTTTAATGGGTCATGTCACACTTATCTTCCTTTAAAAATTATTGATTTTATCGCTCATACCAACTAGTCAACCTCATAAGATTTTTAATTCAAGAGCTGATACTCACCTCATAGGTAATTATAGCTTATTCACAAATATGCTTTCATTTCATAGGTTAGACAATAACAACCTCTTTAAAAGATATAATATTATACAAGTTGATTTTTAATTTCTCAATCACGTTATTTTATTTTATGATTGCATTGATAATATGCTTTTAGTGAGTTGCCTTTGCAAACAACTCAATTATAACATTATTTTTTATTTATTGATTATATTTGTAGGATAAAAAGATTTTGAGAAATATTATATTTAGAATTGAGCAAGACAAACCATATCTTTTATCTCTTATAGTAAAATTACCTTCTAAATATTTAATTTTTGCTAGATCCTTGTGCATTCTTAACTTTATCATCTATCATTGATTAAGTTGAATATTGCATTTTATTCTTAAGAATATTTCAACTTATAGTATAAGACATGTCCATTGGAAAAATATACAAAAACTTCATATTCTACTAAATATCTCAATATGAGCAGTAACTTATTTAATTTAATATACTCAGAGGTACGAGAACCTAATAAATATATAATCAATAAGGACTCTAAATATTTGATCACTTTATTAATGATTGCATATGATATACGTGAGTATTAATTTTTTGTTATAGATCACATGTATTGATTATTTTTTAGATATATCATAAAATAATAAAAAATTAATTTAATAAAAATATAAAAAAATAATAAATAACAGTATGATAAAATAAATGTAAGACAAATTTATCTTTAGACACTTGATCACCTTCATTGAATAATTTCTCAATGTATAGATCACGAAATTATACACTAAATTTTATATACTGATACACTATAGAATGAGATGACCAAAAATAATAATAAATATCTAATTAAAATAATTTAAGCACTACGATTTGAGAAAAATATTCCATGGCAAATTATGGGATATACAATTTAATCATAAATTATCTTATTAATCATTTATCTTTTTTTATCTTTTCTCACTAAGTATCATTTCAGATCTTATATCATGAAGAGAAATCATTTAGCATATCACTCAAAATTTGTGAGAGTACTTGTTTTATCTATGATCTCACCATAAGACATGATAAATTAGCACCCATGTCTTTAACATGTACTTTCCTTGGGTACTCCAATACCTAAAAAGGAAAACAATTATTTATCACCTAAGACTCTGAATTTTAATAAGTGTTGTCAATATCTTTTTTGAACATAAGATTTTTTAGTGAACCTCCAAAGAGTAAGAATCTAAAAAATATATCTGAACCAATAATTATTTATTACTCCTCAGTCAATAGCTCCATTTGGACCTCCAACAATGATAGAAAATCACTCATTCACTACTTTTAAATTTGTTAGTTCATATTATGATAATTTTCCTATTGAGTCATCATATGTACCAAAAAATTACATATCTTGATAACTTTAGAGAGCTCAAAATTTCTCAGGAAAAACAATTCCAATCAAATCCATATTGTAATAATAGCTCACGAGTCTACTCCAACTCATACTTATGATAAGAAGATAACTTAAAAACTTAACAACTCGTGACTTATGACCTATAATAAGAGGAGGAGACATACAACTTGTTCAGTCAAAAATAAATCTAGCAAGAAGCTAGATAACGACATGGTTACTATAGCGTGTCGTGTCTGGCACGGCACACGGGCACATATGGGCCTGAAAAAAATGGGTCGTGCTGACCCGGCAAGACCCATTTGACACATGTAGTAAAGTACATGTATCTATTAAAAAGTTACACCCGAATCAAGTGGTGAGTCAATCAACACACATCCAGTTATGTGAAGCTCTTAAAGCGTACCTTCTCTAAAAAAAATCAAATTTCCTAAATAGGCAACTTTGGTACTTAAAAATATTTAAGATATCTCTAATTATTTGTCTAAAACTCGATCTACAAGAATAATTTTAATTAAAATATATCCAATTAAACTATACTCTAAAAAATTTTTCAGACCACAAAAAATCTTCTGTAATCTACCTACCATACAACACAAATACTCCCTAGAACAAAAAAAAACATGATGATACTATATAATTTATCATCCCCTAGAGAAATTGTCCCTAAAAATATATATTCCTAAAAATTGAATATATTTTTAGATTTCTTACATCTAGCTAATATATAATTTATCTATGAAAAACAGCAACAAAAAATAATAATAAATTTCACATCTAACTGATAGTAATCATCTTAGTCAAAAAAAATATCTCATTATTTCACAACATAAATCTTCACCAATCCCCTAGCTATCAACCTAGCCTAAAATGATCAACATTACTTTCAAATAGAGTCTTTATCATATATACATACTTACATTCAATTACAGACTTACCTAAAGATTTTTGAATAAAATTTCATATATGATTAGAAGTGATTATACTTACATTATCAAATATAAGTATATAACATAGCATCATCCTAAATTACTAAATTTATCAAAAATATATATATATTTGAAATCTTATAATTATCAAGAGAAACAAAAAAAACCAAGATATATAGGATCAAGCCAAAAATAAGAAAGTACAAGTAAAAATAAAATCAAAATACATAATATCAAGCTGAGTAAAAAAAATATATGTGATATTGAGTATTGAATAAGCACATCATTAGTTTTTTTTGTAGAGCTATCAAAAGATTCAAGTCCATGCTCTAAACAAAATCAGCTAATGTAGCAAGTAACTTAGCCTGGAAAAATTATGGACATATCCTTATAGTAAATATATTTAGATTAGAATCATTAAGTCTTATAATTTTTATCTCCTCATCTTGGAAAAATTGATACCTCATATCATGTGGACCACTCATATTAAACTCGTCCTCCTAATTCACACCATGAAAGACCTCAACAAAACAAAGATCCTATGAGACACCAAGAAAAGTCCACTACTCTTCTCAAGACTAATTGTAATGGTGGTATCAAATGCAACACAAGTTCAATTATCATTCGCCGAAGAGTAATAATAAAACAGGAATAATAATTATATTACTATGATTATTGAATGTGCATCTTCTAGGATCAAATCCTTAAAAAATGATTTATCCTCTAAAAAAACACACCAACACTCATAATGATCCTCCTAGCCACTAATGAATAGCACTTGAATGTATACTCCCTTCTGAAGACTAGAGTACTTGAAAAAGATATACTTAATGTTAATGACACATAGTCATCTTTTCTCTACTTATGATAAAGAACAAAATAGGTACCCTCAAAAATTTAAATTAATGATACAATTATTATCCTAGAAACACAAAATAACAAAGAATATGACATGAAAGTGCAAATAACATTCAATTTATCAAAAAATTAGTGATTATATCATTTTTCTCCAAAAACTTGTAGAACTACTTCTATATGAAAGTAGAAGTATCCTAATCATTTCAAACAAATATTTATCATTCATTTTATTATTGCATTCTGCACAAGAGTGTTAATACAAAATATCTAATAAGATATCTCATATTCCTCAAAAAAAATAAAAAAAAACAAATAAGAAATATAGTCTAAAATATTATATCTTCTTAATATTATAATATAATAACATCATAATGTCACCATCAAATAAAAAATTTCAAAGATTGATAAATTTTAAAATTTTTCATTAAATATAAATAAATATCTATATTTAGTACAATAATAAACAAAAATAACAAAATATCTCAAATCATGATGTCCTACAAGATCTCAAATATTTAAATATATCTGATAAAATGAATCTCTGCTAATACTCTTCCGATTGAAATACTTCACAGTTAATAGAAATCATCTCATTAATATTTAGTTTTGTAATATTCAACTTAATTTTATGTCCAGCTAAGCGTGTAAATATCATGTATTATTTTGTGGAGACTAGAGCAATAGAATTATGTACAATGAACTAATAAAATTTGGATGTGATTTTTTAGTTAGGAAAAACTTGTCACCTAATTTATGCGTCTTATAGTGATAAGACAATTAAGATCTTGTTATAAACTGATTCTCAATTATTGATTACCATATGATAATTCATTAATATACGTATATGTAATAGGTGTTAAACAGGTCTTGCCAACCCATGTTAGGTCTAGTCAAGTCATGATTAACCCAACATCTCTAAGCACTAGACAAGAGGCACGTCGAGCCGTATATTGTTCGTGCCAAAAACTTCATGTGCTAGCACAATGTCACATAATATAATTATATAAAGAAAAAATAAATATTTAATTAAACCGACTAAGATATTTCTCATTAGTGGAAGAATTTCAAATTACTTTTATAAATATATGAATATAACAACAAATTATTTAATCATCTAAATATCTTCCTTTATCCTTTCTCAACTTCTACATTTTTTAATCTTGTTTTGTAGAAATAAATTATTTAGTTAACATCTCAAAATATTTAGAAATATTTTATTTTTTCAAGATTCCTCCCTGAAACATAACAAAATGACAGCCAGTACAATAAAGTATATTTTTCTTAGTGACTCCAGTATGCAACAAAAATACATATATCATTCACTTGAAACTAATATAACACATTAGTATTAATGTTACTTTTTTTGAACATAACGCATTCTTTAACATGTCTAGGTGAGGTAAAGATTTAAGGGATACATCAATATCTCTTACTCTTCTTTACTCCTCTGAAATCTCATATGGGTCTCGAATTAGAAAATAATATTCACTCAATCACTTCTAAACTTATTGATTTACACTATGATGACTTTCTGATCAAATCATCATATATACTAGCATGTACATAACAAATTGATTTTATAAAAATTGATATCTTCAATATATCCAATTGAGATGATAACACCCAAATCAATTTCAATCCAAACTCAAAATGAGATGAGAACAAAGTGACTTGATCATCCAAAGCTTTGAGTTTATAGTAGAAGAAAGATACATGCTCAACTTGTTCAAAGAGAAAATGTATTTTAAGAAGCTGATGATCCGACAATAGACTATTCTGATTTAAACTTTTTGATTACTCTCTAAAAGAAATAACTCAACATATAATTTTAAAATATTATTATACTCATATTTTTTTTACCTCTTTTATTTATGATCTTAACAATACTAAAACACAAGTCTCCTAATTAGAGACTATCTCATCCAAAAATGCACCAAGACATTGTAGATGAGATAAATATCCTCACTAAGAAGACACAAAACAATCAAAAGGGTCTTCACTAAGAATATTAAAAGCAATCAGATGAGTGTTCACTTATTTTATTTCTTATCCAATGATCACTCTAATAAGACTTATGAACTAATAGTTTGATCTTCAAAAATAACTATTATTAGTTGCAAGTAAATATTCATTATGAAGATATATCCAAATGACATGATAGATCAATGATAGATCACCTGATAAATATAACCTTACTATGAGAGAACTTTATCAAATACTTAAAATAAATTATTAAAATATATTCTCTCTAGTAACAAATATAGTCTCGATATGAATACTTATATCACTGTAACATCTCACAAATAAAAACTATACTAGTTAAACTTAAACATAAAAAATATCTCTCTTCTAAAAGCATCTCCAACAATGCTCTCTATTTTAGCTACTAAAAAATTATTAAAATATTATATTATCTATTTTAGCTATTCAATTTTTAAAGTTAACTCCAACAATATTATCTATTTTAGCTATCCACCTCAACAAACTATAACTAACTTTTAAAATAAACACATAATATCACTCACTTGTACACACATACACAATCACACATACATATACACAAACAAGCACACACACAAGCACACATACAATCACACACAAAAAAACATCGACACAACACACACACTTATTTCGTGCAGCAAAAACCAAAAACATGATTTCGCTGTATTTTAAAAATAATTGGTTTTTGTGTATTTTAAAAATGATATGAAATAAGTTTTTCGCTGCACACGCAGATTTTGCTGCATGAAATACGGATTTCGTGCAGCGAAAACAACATATCGCTGCACGAAATAAGTTTTTCATGCAGCATAATGCTCATATCGCTGCACGAAATTTAGTTTTCGTGCAGCGACAACGTCAATTCACTGCACGAATTAAGGTTTTCATGCAGCAAAATTGCCATATCGCTGCAAGAATTGAGGTTTTCGTGCAGCGAAAACCTCATTTCGCTGCACGAAATTTTGTTTTCGTGCAGCAAAAACATCATTTAGCTGCACGAAGTCATATTTTCATGCATCGAAAACATGTTCTGTTGAATTGTGAAGCCTTAAAAATATGAACAATACATGTATTTTAGTTTATCTTCAAAAAAATATTGTCGATTAATGCGTTTGGCGAGGAACGAAGACTCGCTATTTCTAGCGAGTGATTTGTGCAATATTCAAAATAGCAAGACGGGTGACGAGGCTGTTGGAGACCATTTTTGTAAAAATTCTCGCTAAAATAGCGAAACGGAGTCGTTTAGCGAGCCTTTTGGAGATGCTCTAACAACTTTGAGAATCAAGTATACATGAAACAGTCTCCTAATTTTTGAACAATCATAAAGCAATCAGATTCAAATTGTAAATTATAAAAATATTATAAAGCTTCTAGCATTTTCAAAAACTTAGTTTATAAGATATGTATTGGAAAACACGACTTTTGATTTACAAAGTCATGATGCAAATTACTTTTTTTAAATAAAAAAAAAGTTTAGATTATAGATTTATATTGTTAATTATGTACATGGATGACATTTTTATTGCAAACAATGAGTTAAGAACTATTCAACACAATCATAATTTTTAATAAATAATCTTAGGAAGCTTAGAAACTTTCTTGTAATAGTGTTGACCTCCATTAAGAAAAATATTATATCACATTGAAGATATATTTTTGATATTCTCATTAAAATTAATCTTTTGAGTTTGCTCATATAGATTCTAATATTGAGTATCGATAATATATTAATTTCAAGCTTAATACAAGATTTTTAATTAACACGACTATATATAGAAAAATTATATTAATAATTAACTATTTAATTATTATCGAATCACATTTAACTTACACAATTAGTATAACTAATCATTTCAAAGATTTCTCATGATATATTCACTTAGATAGAGTTCATCAAATATTTATGTATATGAAAAAATTTCTAAGCTTTAACATCACTTATAGTAATCATTAACACCTATCACTAGTTAATATTACAAATTACAATTGAATACTAGTTTGCATAGTAAAAAAATCAATCATAATATATAATTTTTTTTAGAGATATCTTATATCCTACAAATAAAAGACAACCAATTATTTAAATTTGGCATAAATGTCATATCAAAAAAAACAAATCTTAGTTTTTTTGACCAAGTGGAGCCATCAAGCTATGCTGGCCCAAAAAGCCTGCAAATAAGAGAAGCCTGCCAAGCCTGCAATGAGGGAAGCCCGACATAGCTCGATAGGCCAATTCATCAACTATTGTATTGAGTAGGATCAGATCGATTGGGTTCATTTATTAAATCCAACACGAATCAGACCATCCACACGAGTCAGTTATATACATATATATACTTAATTATATAATATATAATACAAGGAATAAAAAAATGTAGAATCCAAGCAATATATCTCCGATATATTGCTTGGATATATCTCCGATATATCCAAGCAAGAATAAATTCTAATATATCAAGCAAGGATCGAAAATTTTTATACTTGCTTGATATAATATATATCAAGCAAGGATAAAAATTTCTAATATATCCACCAATATATCTCCGAAATATCCATAAATTCTGAGTATCGATATATCCATCAAGACCGATATATCTATCATTTATTGATGCTTATATACAAAAATATACCGATATATCTTCGATATATCTGATATATCTATAAAATCCAAGTACCGATATATTCGTAAAAATTGATATTTTAATCCTTAGGTTTAAGTATTAACTTAATTGAATTGCAGCATTTTTTTTATTTATTATAGTCTTTTATGAACATACCTTTTGTTGATGGGAATACCCAACCTACTGATTATCCTAATCTCTTTTTGTTTTTCTATTTATAATGTGGGATTTCTCTTGTATGAGTTGAGAGTTTTATGTTTTGATTTTTTTTATCTAGCAATTTGGCTTTGGCAATGCTGATGCACCTCTAAATTTTTTTAGCATATTTTAGAACTTTTAACAACATTTGAATCAAAAATTAATTAACATATATAAATACACGTATATAGACATATAAACAAAATTATCCATATGGTAATTCACCTACTAATACATTTATTTCATCATGAGAGCCTCTACTATAATCAATATTTTAAAAATAAAAGTATAAAATGAGATGTTTTAGTGTTCGTGAGGCAAGACATAAGCTTCAAGACGTTAAAGCATAAATTTTTTGAGTATCACAATATATAATTAATTAATATTTTAAAATATATAAAATAAAATAATATAAATAAAAAATTAAAAAATCAAAAACTTAAAAAACATTTTTAAGACATCTATTGACTATAAATATAATTAATAAATATTTTATACTATATTAAAAATAAAATAAAATAGTATAAAATACTTTAATTAATATTTTATAATATATTAAATTTTAATAAATTTAAAATAATTTTATATAAAAAATTAAAAATTTAAATTTATTTTTTCTTTAATAAATCGTATAAATAGTATTTTTTCATTAATAAATAATATAAAATATTTTATAATTAATATTATTTATTAATTTATAATTTTATCATATTATCAAATTAAAATACTATTTTGAATTTTTTTTAATTTAAAATTAAAATTTATTTAATTTTCTCCTTTTCCTCGCCCTTGCCCTTGTCCTTGCCCCTCGCCCTTGCCCCTCTCCCCTCGCCCTCTCTGCTCACTCTCTCCCCTTGCTCTTTCCCTCACCTCTCTCCCCTACTCCACGAAAAGCTCGATGGAGCTCGCATGATGCCCGAAGATCCATCGAGCTCAATGAAGCTTGTGTAGAGCTCTGTTGAGCTAACTGAAGCTCAATAGAGCTCCATCGTGGAGCTTAAGAAGTTCCATCGAGCTCAACATTTTTGTTAAAGCCTTGAGGCATTTTATGAACGCATCACCTTAAGGCACGTGTCAAGGCATTTTTAAAAATGCTTTTGAAAATAGTGACTATAATAAATAAAATAGATTACAGTTATAAAATAATATATGTGATATGAAATACATAGCATAATGTTCTATTAAATAGAGAAACAATAGTATAAGTAATGTTCATTTTTAGGGAATTTTAACAATTTACACAAAACTTGGAATGACTTAACAAAATTTTCATATTTCATTTTTATATATTTTTTTATGCATCTTAACATTTGTAGGCATGTATCAAGCATCTTTGAGAAAGCAACTACACCTTATCTATGAGAAAGATGAAAATTAATGATGATAAAGAGGGTAGATGGGGGTATTTTATACCAAAAAAAGATGATAATCAGTAACAGCTCAACCAATGGAAGGCTCATGTTGATTGAAAAGCAAGTACCCATAAAAAACAAATAAGAATGCCTTGAAACAAGTTTATGCACCACCTCGGAATATGTAGATGATCCAGGTGAACGATCAATATATGCACTCCATTGTTGATCCTTCAATACAGGGTCCTTGTAGCATATTTCATCACACTCCACCAAGCCTGCAATTCATCACCACTAACAATTCAATATATGCACTCCTTTGGAATTAGTTGTTTTTAAAAACATATTTATAACAAACAAAAGAAAGAAACAAAAACAACAGAGCATAAACTCACATTCTTCCCATGTCTCTCCATCACTATCACAGCCCTTCTTACAGAATATTCTCCCTGAGAATACTCACTGTATGGGTCACACTGATCAACACCAAAATGTTTCAACAGAAAAACAATGGCACAAAGTCATCACTATGTTTTCTTTCAAAAACATGTTTCTTTTGCAAACAACGAAAACCATAAACAAAAACACTAATAACAGGTTTTGAATTTCCAAATAACATTTCTAAGCAAAATGATATTAGTGTGACGTGACATTAATAAGCATTTTTCAAAAAATGGGTAAAGCAATTTGTATTTATGAAATTGTAGAATGAATATTTCACTTGTTTTACGTTGATTCATTTAATGAAAGAAAACAAAAATTTCTATTTTCAATAGGGCAGCATCAATTATGGAGTAAAAAATAATGAGTGAATTATAGCATTTGCATGAGTGAAACATTGTAATTGCATGATTTTTCCCTGCCTAATAATGAAATTTACGTCCTTTATAATCTACAATTCTTAAACGTTCAATTCAACACCCCCGCACCTTGCACTACCAAAAAGTTAAAATAATGCATATTGCATAACAAGTATGCTTAAGATCCGTAGTGAAATAATGTGTTATTTTTCACAAAAGCAATTTTCCGAAATTCTTAAGAATTAGAACATGTTCTTCAAGTTAAACCAAGAAAAGAAACTAGAAAACAAAAGAACGCACATTAATGTATTTTCCATTCCCAGTAAATAAAACTGCAGACAGCAATGAAATTGAGAAACACGAAACGACCCCAAGTTCATCATTATCAACCCAGATCCAACGCCTGTCGAAGCTTACCCATATAGATTTAAGACAGCAAAGGCATACACATACATATTGAATTATTCAGTTGTCAGACGTGTAGCGAGAGAAGTTACACGGGATGTGAGCGAAGGAAGTATACATGCTGGTGCATTGGGAACCACAGCGTTGAGCCCACTGTGGCGGCAACGGAATCATTGTTACGCTCGAACAGCGAGTTGTCCAACAACAGGCTCAGCAGAAGCAGAACACGAGACCAGTTCTAAGGTGACCGCCGACGTTGAAGTCGTCGATGTTCCAAATTATAACCGGTCTATATAAATATCAGGTGTTTTGTATCCAAATTTAAAATAATTATGTTTTCAGATACAAAATATATTTTTTAAAAAATTTTATCCATCAAACATACAAATATTTATGTTTTTTTTTGGGGGGAATTATGTTTTGGGGCTCACTATCCCCTCCCCCTTGGCCCTCGTCCTTGCCCTCACCCCTGGCCCACGCCTGGCCCGTCTGCCCTCACCAACCCCAACACCTCTCCCCTCGTACCTCTTCACGATGGAGCTCATTGGAGCTCCAACGAGCTCGATCGTGAAGCTCACTAGAACTCGACGAGCTCAGACGCGGAGTTCGTGGAGTTCCGTCGAGCTCAATGATGGAGCTCGAGGAGCTTCAGTGAGCTCCACGTCAAGCTCACTGGAGCTCGGCGGAGCTTATTGGAGCTTCAGTGAGCTCCATCATGAAGAGGTTCGGGGGAGAGGTGCGGGGGAGAGGTGCCGAGGAGAGGTGCAAGGGAGAGGTGTGGGGGGTGGTGAGGGCAGATGGGCGAGGGCCAGGGCCAAGGGGGAGGACGAGGGCTAGGGGAGAGGGGATAGGGTATTTTAGGACTACGTATTCAAGTGCCCTTATTTTTAATTTTTTTATAGTTTTGTGATTTTTTCATAAATATCAAAAGTTTAGTTTATAATTGTTAAAAATTTTTGGGGAAGCACCCCAAAACATAATTCCCTCTTTTTTTTACTCCTCCCATGCCTTATAAATTTGAAAAAAAAAACATACCTCACTTAAAAAAAAGATGCATGTCAGATGAGATATTATTGTACTTTAATTTAACAATCATGAAATAACTTATTAAATATTTTAAAAAAATAATTTATAAAATATCACTTTAAAATATAGGAAACATGATCTTGTATATAAGCAAGGGAAAAACCAAAATTAAATAATAGTTATTGATGTTTTTTTTTTCTGAAAATCAACTTTTGTCATCTCTCTAGTTCTCAATAATAAAAATAAAATACACGATAATAATTTGAAAATAGAAAATTAAACCCTAAGACAATAAAATAAACAATACAACAAATGAAATATAAATAAAAAAGGAATTAAGATGGTGATGCTTTTCAATAGAGGAGGGTGATGAACCTCCTTTAGTAGAAGAAAAATCAAAAATTCCAAATGAATTTCCATTGTGTGCAAGATGATGTTTCACCAACCAACTGGACATTATATTCTCTCACTTGAAAATTATTTTTCTCACTTGTCTATACTTGTTTACATTCTTACTAAGCTATATGAAATTATATACTGTTCAAACTTGTCAGTGTTTATTAGTTTAGTCAAAACATCATAATATAATGTAGCACTTGAGGTTTCTATAATATATTTGTGAATTCTTTTCACAGTACTTCAATGCTTTCAACTATAATTTGTAATAAATTAACTAACTACTTCCACTACTTGTGCAAATATATGGTTACTTACCAATCTTGTAAATATTAAATTTCTCATTATTGATGCATATTATACTCGAGAAAAACTTACAATACTCCAATCCCCTCTTCTTTTGAGCTAGGACACATACTTGAGAATAACTTAAAATAAATAAAAAATGAGGTAGAAATTATCTTACTACCTTACATGTTGAAGCATTATAAAATCTTACCAAAGTAGTTTTCTTAAGAAATCCAAATCTTCATGTTGTTTCTATCTCAATAAATCTGCATCCCTAGAATCTTGTTTGCAAATCCCAAGTCAGTCATTTCAAACTTTCTAGTCAATCGTGCCTTCAATTATTGGATTCAATATTATTGATGCCTACTACCAACATGTGATCTATGTACAATAATAAAATGATGAAGTTATTTTCATCCTCAAACCTCTTTTAGTATATAAAATGGCTTGAACTAAGTTTATAATACTCGAGGCTAATGATGGAGTTAAATCTTTTATACCAATATCTTGGTGTATGTTTCAGACCGTATAAAAATTTGTTCAACTTACAAACGAAGTTCTCCTAACCTTTTTCAATAAATCCTTTTAATTGGAACATATAAACTTATATTTCTCCATAAAGAAATATAGTTTTGATATCCAACTTCTCCAAATATAAATCAAATATAACACACAAATTCATTACTAATATGATTGTTATAAGATGAACCACCGAAGAAATAATCTTATAAAAGTTAATGTCTTCTTTCTGAGCATATCTCTTTACCACTAATCTTGTATTATACTATTCTACTTGATCATTATTATCTTGCTTGATCTTGTAAGCTCATTTATTACCAATGGCTTTTCTTCCAAATGGTAATGGTACTACCTTTCAAGTATTGTTCTTGTGTGGAGATGCATATGAACTATTTGAAGCTTCATGAAATAGTGAAGGTTCTACATCTTATATTAAAAAATAATATGCAATATTGCTCTCCATAATATACTCTGAGTACCAAGCTGGTGACCTTCTATCACATGTTGGCCGACGAATTTCTGAAGCCTCATACTCGACTTGCTCTTGTACTATGTGTTCTGCTTCTTCTCTGTAGATATTAAAATATCTTGTCTCTAATTAGATCCAACTTTGTTCTTTCTTGGGTGTTGTACATCACATATATAAGACATCCAAAAAAGTATAAAGTAGAGAAATCTACTAGCTTACCAGTAAGCATCTCCATCAATATCTTCAAATCAATCATAGTTGATGATGACCAATTTATCACATAGCATACAGTACTGGCTGCTTCCACCCAAAAAGAATTGGGTAGAATTGTAATCTTCAATATTACTCTCATTCATTTTACATAAGTTCCATTTAATTATTATGCTACTCTATTTTTTTTTTGTGGTATATATGTGACTGTGAATAATTATTTGATACCTTCCTACTTACAAAGAGTAAGAAACTCACCATACCTTGATGTATTTTAAAATTGAAAATATATTTAACTTTTTCCTAATTGGATGAACCCAATATCTTCTTAAGTAATCATCAATGAAAGATATAAAATAATTTGCTCTTCCTTTGGAGATTTCTAGTGATTTCTATACATCCGAATGTATCAAGTCTAGAATGCATTTACTTCTTACAATTGTTGTACTAATTATCAATTTATTATGCTTAATTATGATACAATGCACATAAAAAAAATTAACTAATTTGACCCTCGAAAGTAGCTTTTTGTTAGAGCAAATCTTCAAACCTTATTCTAATATGTGACATAGTTTGAGATACTACATCATCATTGATTCCTCTTTTTTGTTAATTGATGCAACTTATACATTAGCTTCCTATACTATTTCTCAATTAAGCATTAATAAATTTGTCATAATTTTTTTCCATTCAAGACAATAAGTGTGCCTCTCATAATCTTTATCATCTTATTGTCAATATGAGTCTTACAACCAAGACTATCTATTTATCTTAAAGATAGTAGATTTTACTTCAAGTCCTTCATATGTTGATTATACTGATAATAATAATCTTCAAAGTATGATCATCACTCATATGCATAGAACCTTCTAAGATTGGTTCATATTTGTGAAATTAATCTTATTGAGATGTTATATTCCATGAAGCTCCTGAGTCTAGTAATTATACTACACATCACCGTGCTACTTTTTACTTTCAACTATTATTATCATATTGCCATATAAGATGTCATCATCATTATTTATACTTGCAATATTTTCCTAAGTATTTGATAACTCATTATCTCCACTCTTTTTTTTAACCAATTATCTTTTTTGAAGTATCCTTTCTTGACACAATTATAGTACATAATATTTTTTTACTTCTTGATTTTGATCTATAATAATTCTGACTCTTATTGGGGTCATGCTCTATTGATCTCCCTCATATCACCTTCAAGGCTTTTACTTATTGTGCATTTACATATCTATCCTCCATGTTTTTGTGTTTGCTTTATTCTTCAAAGATGGAAGTGGCAATAGGTAGATTAGACTATATATTAGAACTCCATGTTCCATCACATATATCCTCCATGTTAAAGATTAGAATGTATATTAGAAAAATATTCGTCAGATTGATAATGAGTTGATCATATGAATTAGGTAGATTTTGAAGTAAAATCTTAGCATGTTAAATTTCTTCTACTTTATGACCCAACATAGTAAGTTGAGAAATAAAGTATTCAAAGTATTGATATTATTAGTTATCATAATAGATTCCAACATTCAAAGATTGTAAAGTCTTCTTTTTAAGAAGATCATGTTATAAAATAATTTTGACTCATATAATTTTATGAAAGTATCTCAAATTTTTGTTGCTTTATTCTTTTCTTCCATATTCGATAATACTATATCAACTAGTACTAATTGTTTATTGGAAATTTCATTATCATCCATCTCATTCCATTTATCTTTAGAAATCTCAGTTGTCATTTTTTAATTACATCTAAGTAATCATCTTTCCTCAAAATTACCTTATTTTTGATTTTTCATAATGAAAATTTTTTTTCCATTGATATTTCTACTTCAAATTTTACTTCCATTTATTTCACTTTTACAATAAATAGTAACTGAGAATAATAGTAACTATTTTTGTTAATATCCCAAAAAGTTTCCCGGTAAGTAGAGGATGCAATACCCTCTTAAAACCCTAAAACCTTGTTGATTTTTTCATCTTTTTGACAGAACTTTCTTTTACATGTAATAACCAAAAAAGTTATTATCATCAACCTCTCTATGATATGACTATTATAAAATAGAACCCACAATAATAATTTAAAAATAAACATTTTAACTTTAAGACAATAAAATAAATACTATAACAAATGAAATACAAACTAAAATGGAATTAGGATTGGATGCTTTTCAATGGAGTAGGAACCTCCTTATATAAAAAAAATCAGAAATCCCAAATGAATTTCCGATGTAGACAATGTGATATTCCATCAACCATCTTGATGTTACATTTATCAAATAAGGAATGTAAATATGGCACGTGCATTTCATTTTAATGCTAATCTTCCTATTGGTTTTTGAGGAGAATATAATTTAATTATAACACACTTATTAAATCATACCCTCACTTCCTTATTTGTTGGCAAGACATCCATTGAATTACTATTTGGTATTCCTCCAACATATGCTCCTCTTTGTATTTTTGGATACCTATGTTTTGCTAATAATAGACACCAAATAAATGATAAATTCGAGTCTATGTCTCAAAGATGCTTTTTTTTTTTGAGTTATCTATATGGCTAAAATGGTAGGAGAATATATGATTTAGAAAATAAAGATTATTTTATTTCTTGTGATGATTCCGTAGCAACAAGTGAGAATTATGATGAAGTAGGTGTAGTAGTGTCAAACGAGTGTGCTAGGTCCTTTTTTTGGTGGCCCACTCGGATTACCATGTTGTGTCGTGCCTGGCACTACACAACTCAATGGGCAGGCCCAGCACAGCTCGACTGGCCCAAGTTTGTCGGATTTGGGCTAGTTCATGCCAGGTCTTATAGGTTTCATGTCAAGTCATGTTGGGACGTGCCGGAAGGTGTCATTTTGGCTTATTTGGAATCGAGTCATCCATAACTTCAAAATATATTAAATTTTAATACAAGATTAATTAATTAATTAATTAAAAAATACAACAAAAAACAAAATTACAATCAAGCACCACAACTCAAAACTCAAAAAAAAACATTATATTATAAATTTAAATCATTTCATTTTCATAATATAATACAAGTACAAATTACAAAATAACAAAACAAGCTCAAAAGATAAAAATCAATACATCAAAGATCAACATCAATCTCATTAGCATCTAAATAAATAAAGAATAAAATAATAATATAAGCAGCAAGCTCAAAAAATAAAAATCAATAGACAATACAAAAATGATCAATTCCTTAAGCATATGATGGTATCACTAGTGGCAAGCCATAGGCAGTAGGCTCAGTATCAGTCATCATCAATATCTCACAAATCATCATCAGCCACCAACTCCTCTACTCTTGCTGTAGTTACAGCAAGATCTTGGATGCCCAAGCTTGAATCATCCCAATCTTTCATACATGCTAATGTCTCAACAATATCTAACCACAATCTTGATCTCCTATCTGAAATCATATTCACTGCAATAGAAAAAGTAGACTCCGATGTTATGTTTGACACTAACAAAGTCAGTAGCTTTCTTTCCATCTTAGATAGCATGGAATAAGTGAACTTATATGATTTCTACCATTATAAAAAATCAAGGTCCATGTTATCAGTATGTGATAGGATTGAGCAGTAATCAATATCTAATTTTCGAGATAGCTCAATCCTATTCGATAGTTTATACCATCATTTTCTTCTCTCTAACTAAATGGAAAAGTTATCAACTTTGAATATGGTATCCATATCCATACTCGGAGCCTAGTCTACTACCATAATACCTAGTATCATAGTATAAAAATAGCTCAATCAACTTCTCATGAATGAATCATTTAGGTTGGTGTTCCTGGTTCATGGATGAGTATATATATGTCAAAATATTCTTTACCCCTCCCACCTTAACAATGGGGATCATGCAAGCAGCCAGACAATAAAGAATGAAATCATGAACTAGTATATTAAGTACTTGATTTTTAATTTCAACAGTCATGTCATAAAATATTGAGTCATCTCTAAACTTCCTAAACATACTACTAATGTTGCATATGCACCTGAGTATAACGCAAGTCATGAGAGTATAAGCCGATGAACACATGTTCATCATGTTATAAAAGATCTTCAAGAATTTCATAAATGAAATTTCCATATCTCAGTAAGTATCATCAGTAATAAGTTCATCACTATTACTATTGACGTAATCTGATATCACGTATTCGTATCCAATATATGACTCCAACATAAAATATGTATAATTCCAATGGTGTCTCACATTTGATTGGAATTTCTTCTTCTTTAGATCCATAGACAAATAGAGATTACCAAACTCTTATTGTCTTCGAGGTGTACGAAGAAATTTTAGTGAGTTGTATATGGTTTCTAAAGTAGGGGAAACAACCTTTATCCCTGCTTGTACTATGAGATAAATGACATGAAACAGACATCTAACATAGAAAAATCTTTCCTATGGCACATCACTAATGATCCTAACAAACATGTTAATGCTTACTCTATTATTAGATACATTATTGAATGTGATACTAATAAAGATTTAATTTTGAATTTTCAATTCTCTAAAGATTCTCATCATGTATTCACAAATGGCTAGACCATCATGAAGATGAAGAATCTCTGAGAATCCAAATAATTTTTTTATTTAGTGTCAATTTAAAATCTTTATAGTGGATGATGAGGCATTCATAGGATGCATCATCATGACTAATCCAAATATTGGATGTCATGGACACCACGCCACTATATTTTCTCAATTCATTAATTATAATTTGTTTTTCTAACTTATAATATTTTAGTATGTCGTTCCTAGATGTGGACCTAGGAATCCTATGATATGCAGGCATAAAATAAGCATGCATGATACTAACTACCCTTTGATCATCTGAAAATTTAATCGGAAGACTCATCATGGTGAATAATTTGGGTATGCCATCCCTCCCTAACTTGTGGTAACATAAAGAAATCATCATAAAGGTTGAACTAGATCCAACCTCAAAGACCTCATAGCTGAGTTGGGTTTGCCTAGGATCTAATGCATCATATTTTTTGTTATATTGTTCGACATGTCTTTTAAGGTACACATGCACACATGAACTCTTACATGTTAATATTTTTTACAATATTTACATTATGTCATTTCTTCATCAGTACCCCTAACATTTTTATTATGTATAATATTAAAGTGAATCTAAACTATTAATTTTCTTCTTGTTTTTTTATTTTTTTAGATGTTTGGATCGAGGCCACAAGAGAAAACAAAGTTTCGGTGACCTCGGACTTTTCCATAGGGATATTGGTATCCATATTAAAGTTTTTTATAGTTATGTTAATGTTAATTTCATTATCATCATTAAGCTTACTATTTATCATTTTTAATTTTTATTAGTTTATTAATTATATTCTAAATTATGTTTTTAAAATTAAATATTATTTTATATTAAAATATTAATTAAAATAAAAATAAAAAAACTAAATAATATTTAAAAAATAATACTCATAAAGCATAAAATTCTATTTGCTTGATGATGTATGATGTTCGATATGCAATATCCACACCGTAGTCTACACTTGAGTCCCAAAAGGAGTGAGGAAGAGAGACGATATAAGAGAGAGAGAGAGAGAATGAGAATATCAATATAAATATGATATATATTAGAGAATAAGATGAGTATATAGATTTGAAAAAAATAATTTTTTTTAAAAAATCATTTTTTATTTGTTTAGGATATTTTTAAAAGTTTTTTTTTGGGTAGAATCCCGACAGTCGTTAGATTTTTTTCCCCTAGCCATTGGGGATGAATCCAACGGCTGAAATACAAGTATTTTTTGAATTTTTTTTACTGGTAAGTCAATTTGACTCGATGGTTTTAGAAGCTTCGGTTTTTAGGCATGGGTTCATGCTTCACCCGATGACTCATGGTCATGGGCGGAAGTTCGGCTAGCCAGGTTTGGACCATGCCCGAACCCATCCCGAGATCTAGGGTATATTTCGAGTCATGCTGATGAACTATGAATCTAAACCAGGCAGCCGAGTCGTGCTTGGCCTAGCACGAGGCCTGAGTGAGTTTAGCAAGGCACGACACCAACCATGGTGAAAGCCAACCTAGCATGGTTTTGGATCATGCCATGCTGGGCTAGGCATAGCTCAATTGAGTTATGGCTTATGCCAGGCTCAGGCTACCCAGCTCACTTGACACCGCTACACAAGTGTTAGTTATGAGCCTGTACATGTGTAGGAAGAGGAGCAATTGAATGTTCCAATTTGAATGTTCAAATTGAGCCTCTTGTTGTAGATGAGAGTGTAACAGGTATTGAAAGTGATGTTATTAGTGTGCAACGAGAAACTCTCGACAGGGGGTGTTGAAACCATAAGTCATCGAATCATCTCAAATGATATATCACCAACACTATTCAAGCTTTATATCTAGAGGTTTCAACTAGACTAAGTGGCCCGAGCATGGCATGAACCATGACATGGCTCGGTTTAGAGTCATGCCTGGGTATGTCGCAAACTGACCCATAGCATGACTCAAGCCATGTTGGGCCAAATATCCTAGTACAAGAGGCACAACACATACGTGCTAGTTTTAGCTCGGCTAGCCAAACAAGCTAGCTTGGACTTCACCTAGGCTAGCCTAGAATGAATCGGGATAGCCTGGTCAGGCCTAACTTGACCATAAGGCATGCCAATGGGTCATGTTAAGTTATCCCTTTTTAGAACATTGTTGACATGGTATGACCCATTATAAATACCATATCATCCCCAACAAGACATGATGGCTTAGATGGGCCTAAAAAAATAGGTCGTGTTGACATGACACAACCTGTTTGATACCTCTATTTAGATCCAATCGCTACTCTTTCACCCAAACTATCTAGATCTTTATGTAAGCTTTTTCCCATAGATTTTATGAAAATTATGCTAAGTTTTCAAAAGACAAATATTTCTTGGCAATAATTACAATAGGTCATGAACCTACTTGTTTTTTGGAGGTAGTGAAGGATAATGGCTGAAGGAAACTATGAAAGACAAAATTTATGTACTCAAATAGAATGGAACATAGACATTAAAAGATTTACCACTATGTACTCAGATAGGTGCAAATTGGTTTAAAAAGTGAAGTATAACTATGATGAATCAAATGAGAGATTGAAAGTAAGACTATTAATTTTTGGTGATCAACATTTGAAGAGATAGATTTCAATGAGATGTTTATCCATGTAGCTAAAGTATAACAATAAGAATGTTTTTAGCAATGATAGTGGCATGTAGTTGGGGGCTTTACTAGATGGACATACATAATGCATTCCTCCATGATGATTTAGAAGAGAAAGTACAAATGTAATTGTATCATGGATTTGAATCTCACAACCAAGGAAGGTATGTCATCTTCACAAAACCTTGTATTGATTATGACAGGCTTAAAAAAATTAGTTTGCTAAGCTTTATGTTGCCTTGAAATAATTTGGTTTTACATAATCTTATATATATCACTTTTTATTCAGCTATATTAAAGGTCATGTAACATTGCATATTCTTGTTTATGTAGATGATCTAATCATTTTTAGTCCCTCTCGTGATGCTATAATACATTTTAAAAAGTATATAAGTACTTGCTTCCACATGAAGGAGCTAAGTTTCCTAAAATATTTTTTTGGCACACAAGTCACTCATCGAAAATGGGCCCATCTCTCTCTCAACAAACATATAACCGAGATATTGTGGATGAAGTTGGGTTGTTGGGGGTTTCTTCAATCTTAACTTCAATGGAGAAAAATCACCACTTGGCTCTTGATGATGGAGAAAAGTTTCTCGATCATGAATGATATTGATGCCTTATTGGAAGGCTTATTTACATGATTATTACTTGACTAGAATTATGTTATTCGGTTCATACTTTGGCTCAATTTATGGTTTGTCTATGATTTGAGCATTGAAAGGCTAGTTTGTGTATTTTGAGGTACCTGAATGAAAATATGGGCAAGATAAGCTATATTAATGTGCAAAGAAAGCAATATGCAACAATATGTATTGTGTGATAGTGATTGAATTAGTTGTCCATTGACATGATGATAATGATTGGTTAATTTGTGTTGCTTAGTTCTTCATTTAACTCTTGGAAAACCAAAAACCAACCAATTAGTTTTCAATCATTCGTGGAAGCCGAATATTATTCTTTGGAAACCACGACTTATGGATTGAAGTGGTTGAAGTCATTATTATTATCTCTTGGTATTGACCACAAGCATCTGAAACACTTATATTGTTATAGTCAAATTTCTTTACATATTACTGCTAATCCAATTTTTCATGAAATGATAAAGTATATAGAAATGAAATGTCATTTTTTTTGTGATGAAATTCAATCTAGCAATAACCTCACACATCCACATGGAAAACTAGCTGGCGTCTAGCAAATATTTTTACAAAGGATATTAGCAAATCTTAATTTCTTTATCTTTTTTGCAAGTTGGACGTTTGAGATTTCATGCTCAAACTTGAGGAGAAGTATTTCATGATATTTTATGTTGAGGAAATAACTTATAAAATATTTTTAGAAAATAATTTATAAAATACCACTTTAATATTTAGAAAATCGGGCCTTATATATAAGCAAGAGGAAACACCTAAATGGACAATAATTCTTGTTGTTTTTTGGCAAAATCAACCCCCACCATCTCTCTAGGTTTTTCAGATGTGAAAATCATTTGTATGAATCCTAATCATAATTTTTTAATATTCAAAAAAAAAAAATGTTGCGGGTTGGACCAAGTCCCACTCTTATTTTGTGTTAAAAAAATAATGGGTCAAATTTGAGTTGTGTTTTTAAAAAATCAAAAGTATTTTTTTTTCTTTTTACTTTATTATTTTTATAATTATTTTGGAAAAATTTTATATATATATATATTTAAATAGGTTTTGAAAATTGTATCTACACCATCTATAAACATAACATAAATATACTATTTTATAAAATACTAGATAACAATTTAATATATATATATATATGGAATATATATATGTTACATACAAATATAACTTCAATATTATCATCTGTGTGTATTTTTTTCAAACACAATATATATATATATATATATATATATAAATTATTGATAGGTGCATAAATATATACATATATATATATATATATGTGTGTGTGTGTGTGTGTGTGTAGTTATATATGTATTTATCTATATATTTATGTATTTATAGATAACTATATTTATCAATATCAATATATTTTTGTATCTATATATATATATATATATAACTATATATCTTTATATGTATATATGGTATATGTATCTATATATTTATGTATATCACTAATATATTTATGTATCTATATAAATATAAAACATATATATATATATATCTATATTGTGTGTGCGTGTTTATATAATAGTATATATATATATATATGTATATATTATTTTTGAAAATAGTATTTATATTATATATACACATAATGTTATATACTATTTTTGAAAATAATATATATGTTATGTATATAAATAATAAAAATGTTGTTTTGGAAAATAATATATACGTGTATATATTTATTATTTTGAAATATAATAAATATTGTTTTCCAAAAACATAATGAGTTTTTCTTTTTTAGGTGGCATGATAATGAGGCAATGTTATGAGTGGGAAAAGAATTGTATATTTAAGTACACCAAACTTCAATAATTTTAGTTTTATATCCAAAAAGTTTTAAAAAGCACTAAAACATAAATAATTTTTGTCTTAGTCACCAAAACTTAATTTTTCCAAATTTATATTATGAATGTTGGTTTTGAAAATAAAGACTTATCTAAATTTCTAAATTATTTATAAAATCAAGGCTAACATTTTTTCTAAGATAAATGGCAATATTTTTTTTAACAATATGTATTTTTTATGTCAACTTTCATCTTTGTTTGTTTTCTTTATAATTAAGGATGATATAAAATTAGTGTTGTGAAGACAAAATTTAGAGTGTTGTAAATTATTTTGTACTCATAAAAACATCATGCCAATGAATATGATGTCCCTCTTCATTTTTCCTCATTAAACTTGTTGTGAATAGAACCAAATTAGTTGGTCAAATGTTTATCATTATCCACTATTATGTTAGTATTATTCATTGAAATTTTCATTTTGTTAAATAAATTTAAATGACATTTTTCACTTACTATAATAGCTTGTGTTGTGTCTACCTGAGTTGGGTTGACCAACTATTTTAAATAATTAAAATTTTGATTTAATTATTTGGTGTAATTAAATTTAATCTATGAATGACATAATATTTTTTATGAGTTTATTTATTTAATCATGTTGTTAGAATTTATTTAATCATGTTGTTAGAATTTATTTAATCTTGAATTTGAACCATTAGGGTGCTCACATCAAAAAGAGTGGACAAGGTATTTTTAAATGTAATGTTTATTGTTTTGAAACATGATGTGTGCATGACAAATAAAAAAAATGGGAGGAATTGTGTTTTGGTCCACTCCCTAGTTCCCACAAAATAATTAAAAAAACACAACACAACTTTTAATATTTTTAAAAAATACAACAAACTCTTAACAAATTGAATTTTGGTGCACTCTTACATATTAATCATATAATACCCTTAATTAATATTCACTCCCCCTCTCTATTCGCCCCTCCCCTATAAAACATGTCCCTCACCCTTTCCCCTATAATTCACTAGAGGTGTCAACCGGGCCGAGCTGGCCCGGCCCGGCACGAGGCACGACATGGTTCGGCCGTGCCTGGGCCGGCCCGGCACGATAAAAAACCTTGCCCGGGTTAGGCACGAGCCATGCCGTCCCGTGCCTAGCCTGTGTCGTGCCATGCCGTGCCTGACCCGGCACGGTTCGGCCCATGGCACGGCACACCGACACGGGTTTTGCCCGTGCCGGTTTCACTCGCACGGTCGAGCTAGGCTCCACGAGGTCCTTTGTCGGTTTGCCCTGAATCGACCCAAGTCCCCAATGGGAAAAAAATTTAAAAAATCCTAATAATATTTATTTTAAGCCGTTGGATTCGCCTCAAACGGTTAAGGGGCAGAATCCAACGGTCCTCATGATTCTGCCTCCTAAATAATTATTAAAAATTCAAAAAAATATAAAAAAATATTTTTTTATAAAAATTAATATATTTAATCTATAAATTCTACCCCTCTCCCTTTAACATTTATGTTTTTCAAAAACAAAAATTCTCTCAAATCTTTTTCTCTCTCACAAAAACCTTGCTTCTCTCTCTTGGGCCTCGAGATTTTGCTTTCGGCTTGGATTTTCGTGAAACTCGACTTGAGTTTTGAACATTAGAGCTTGACTACGGTGTACCATGCACGTGATCGACCTCACTGCTTTTACCGGGTAATTTATTTTATGGTTTTTTTTACTATCTCTCTCTATAGTTTCTATCTCTATAAAAAAATTAGGAAAAATAAAAATCATAAAAAATGACAAATATACCTGACACGTATTTAAATTTAGAAAATGAAAATATTACACAGAGGTATGAGGCTGCTGAAACTTTGGTTTCTCCAGTCGTCTCAACCCAAAGTTCTAAAAAATAAAAAACTAGGAAAACTTCTGTAGTTTGGACTCATTTTAAAATCATAACACAAAAAAATGTTAGGGGTGAGAAACAAGAAATGACACAGTGCAAATATTGTATGAGACTTTTAACATGTAAGAGTTTATTTGGGACTGGGCACCTTAAGAGGCATGCCGAATTATGCACCAAAAAACATGGACCATTAGATCCTAGGCAAACCCAACTTGGCACTGTATTTTTTGAGACTGGATCGAGTTCAGTATCAAAGTTTACTCCCTTCATATACTCCAGCAAGTTGGGTAGGGACGACATGGTCAAGCTCATCACATTTATGGGTCTTCCGATCAGATTTTCAGAAGATCCAAGGGTAGTGCACATCATGCAGACTTATTTTTAGTCTTCCTATCGTAGGATTCCTAGGTCCACATCTAGGAATGACATACTAAAGATATATAAGTTAGAAAAACAAAAATAATTAAGGAATTTATAGCATATAGTGGAGTGGTGTCCGTGACGTCCGATATATGGACATGTCACGATGATTCTTCTTATGCATGTCTCACGAGCCACTATGTAGATTCTAACTGGACAATCAATAAAAAAATTTTAGGATTCTCTGAGATTCTTCATCCTCATGATGGCCCGACCATTTTTGAGTGTATGATGAAAATCTTTAGGGAATATAAAATTCAAAATAAAATTGTTAGTGTCACATTCGATAACGCTTCTAATAATGGAGTAGCGATCAATATGTTTGTTAGGAATATTAGAGATGCACCATTAGGAGAGATCTTTCATGTCAGATGCATGTGTCACATGATTAACCTAATTGTTCAAGCGGGTATGAAGGTGTGTTCCCCCCCGCGTTAGATAATATACGCAATGCACTAAAGTATATTTGCACTCCTCGCAGACAACAAGAGTTTGGTACTCTCTATTTGTCTGCGAATCTTAAGAAGAAGAAATTCCAATCGGATGTGAGACATCGTTGAAATTACACGTATCTGAAGTTGGAATCATGTGTTGGATACGAACACGTGATATCCGACTACGTCAATAGTAAGAGTGACGAACTTATTATTGACGACACTGACTGGGCTTCAGGAATTTCATTAATGAAATTCCTGAAGATATTTTATGACACGACGAACATGTGTTCGTCGGTTTATACGCCCACCACTTGCATTGCACTCCGGTGCATATACAAACATTAGTAGCATCTTAAGGAAGTATCGAGCTGACCCAACGCTTAGCCATATGGTTGCAGAGATGGAGACCAAGTACTTGAAGTACTGGTCCACCGTTCTATCTCTTTATTGTCTCGCTGCATGCATGGACCCTAGGGTTAAGGGTGGAAGGGGTAGAAAACACCCTGACTTTCATTTCCTCGTGCATGAACCTGGAAGAGTTACCTGAAGGGTTCATTCACGAGAAGTTGACTGACATGTTCACATACTACGATACTAGGTATGGTGGTGGTGGTAGTGAGACTGTAATTATGGATATTGATACCTTGTTCGGAGATGACGATTATTCCATTCAGCTAGCGAGGGGGAAACGTAGGGGTGACCATCACATAGGAGCGAGCTGTCTCGGTACTTAGATACCGATTACTGCTCAATCCTATCACATTCTGATACTAAGAATCTTGATTATTACAGTAGTGAAAATCATATGAGGCACGGGATCTACTGACTCCTCCGGTGTCAAGCATAGCATCGGAGTCTGCTTTTTCTGTTGCAGTGAACGTGATTTCGGATAGAAGATCGAGATTACGTCCATATATGGTCGAGGCCTTGGCTTGTTGAAGGATTGGGAGGAATCGAGGTCTAGCATCCATGATCGTGCTAGAGCTGGGACTGGGACAGGCACTGCAGTCGCATCCACATCCACTACGATGACGGAGGAGTTGATTGCCGATGATGATGATCCATATGATACTGCTCTTGATGTTGCGGCTGATGATTCTCATGATATGCCGATTGACGATTGCTAATGATCTACTATTTTTTGTCTTCGATGTTTTTTTATTGATTATATTTATACGCTTTGTTTGTACGTTGTGTTGAAACTGATATTTGTTTTGTTCGAACATTCGGTTTCAAATGAATGATTGGTAATTTTTCATTTGTGTTGTTTATGTTTTTTTTAATTTTTATTTTTACTAACATAATGTATTGATTTATTTTTTTATGATTTAAATTTTCTTTAAAAATTAATAACTTTAATATATAATTAATAATTATAATAAAAGTTAAACTAATTGATTTTGATAAAAAAAAAATTTTTAACTTTGTTTTTTTAATTAATTTTTAATTTTTTAACATTTTAAAAAATATTAATATTTAATACTATACAATTACAGAATTACAATATCTAAAATTTTAAATAAAAAAAAATTATGCCTCTCGGGGCCGGCACGGCACGGCATGGCCTACCGTGCCTTCGGGCCGTGCCGGGTTCGGCTTTTTTAAACCGTGCCGGGCACGGAAGCATGATCGTGCTCTAAAAAAATGGGCGGCCCGGTTGGCATGTTTGACACCTCTATAAATCACCCCTCGCCCTTTCCCATGTAACTCACCCCCTCCGCCCTCTTTCTTTTAACTCTTCCCTCGCCCTCTTTTCTGTAACTCGCCCCTCGCTTCCTTGTCATCTCCTCTCTCCCTCTCCAAAAAGGTCATGGAGCTCGCATGAGATCCTCAACCTCCTTCGTGGAGCTCGATGAGCTCCATTGAGCTCCTCGTTAGAGCTCAATGGAACTTAGTGGAACGTAGTGGAGATGTGATAGATGTGTTGTTAACATGTGCTTAGGTGCTCAAAATTTTGTCAAAATACAAGACACATATCTGATTCTGCCCAATAGATATTTCCTACCATAATTTATTATTTTTGCTTAATTTATGGATTGTGTTTATATTAGATCTTACTTATTAATGTTTGAATGTATCTTTAATTAAATTTGTTTGTATATTCTACACAAGTATAAGCATAATAAGATTTGAGTATATTTAGATCTGTTCTCAAATTAATTCATATTATTATATTGAGAATAATATAATATTTTCAGATAAAAATATAGTTTTTTATGTGTATGCAAAAATTGTAAATTTTAATTTAAAATAAGAAAATTTGGACAGCATTGAATTTAGATTTTTGGTTTTCAAAATTTTTAAATTGTAATTCAAAATTATTTTAGAATAAAAAAAAATTTATCATGGTTAAAAAATTAAAATTTAATTAAACTAAAAATTAATTTTTAAAGTACCATACAAATATATTTTGGAAAATGAATATTGTGTGATTTCAATGTGTTCAATAAGAACAAAGCTAAAAGATTTAAATCATAGAAAATTTTAGATAACGAAAATCTATAAAT